>JARBWK010000013.1:21348099-21913099 GCA_030556195.1 Anolis apletophallus
GGGAGGAGGGAGGGGTTTCCCCTCTTCTTCCCCCGCCGCTCTTCCTGTTCAAAGGCGGAGGCGGAGGAGGCGCACTGGCTGCCATGTGCGAACGTTCTAAGCGTTCGAGCTGGCAACACAGAGTCCGGTGGGATTCCCTTTGTTAATTTTTAGGGGGTGTTTTTGGGTGTTGCGAGGTATTTAGGGCGGTTTTTGACTGTTGTCTGTACCTCGTGGTCAGGGCCAGTCAGTTGTTTAGTGTGGTGTTTCTGCGACGTATAGTTTCGTTGTCTATATCCTTCTTTGCACGACCGTGTCTCCTTTATATATATAGATATACTGTATATACTGTGTGTGTATATATATATATATATATACACACACACACACATACATACACACACACACACACCTCACTTATTTATTTTATTTTATTACAGTATTTATATTCCACCCTTCTCACCCCACAGGGGACTCAGGGCAGATTACAATGTACACATACATGGCAAACATTCAATGCCATAGGCACACAACACATATAGACAGACAGTCAGAGGCTATTTAACATTTCAACTTCTGGCCACCAGGGGAGCTGTCGCTTCACCGTCCATCTGCGACACTGATGAAGTATTTTTCTACATTCCCCGCCTTGCTTTTGCTGGAGATTTTTTATGGCCTCGTAAATTTTGTTAAATTAGCCTCTCCACACATCGGTGGTACCTAAATTTCCTACTTGACAGATGCAACTGTCTTTCGGGTTGCAAAGGTCGACAAGAAGCTACACAATTGGCTGGAAGGTCACTCCGACCCGGGCTGGCTTCGAACTCATGGCCTTTCGCTCAGTAGTGATCTTTAATGCAGTTGCGCCACAGTCCCGGTGCTTGCCTAGTTTCCAACAGACCTCACAACTTCTGAGGATGTTTGCCATAGATATGGGCAAATTCTCAGGAGGAAATGCTTCTGGAACATGGCCATACAGCTCGGAAGACTCACAACAACACAGGAGTAAACAGTTGGCAATAAATCCTACCTTGAACATATTTGCCTATGTGAAGTGACGCTCCTGGATATATTGGTTACCTTGCTATATTGCATTTACAGATTACAACATATTTCTATTATTGTAATTACAGATCAATGACAGATTAATAACCAACTTGTTTTATTATTTATTTATTTATTTATTTCCAACATTTCTACCCCGCTCTTCTCAACCCCCGAGGGGGGACTCAGAGCTGCCTCACAAAAGGCACAATTCGATGCCCACACAGTAAAATACAATAAAAAAACCAAAAACATTCAGCATTAAAATACATTAAAATACAATTAACATTAACACATCACACACATTCACTTAAGTTAAAAACAGTGTTCCGTCCATAACAGGGGCATTGAGCCATCTCCATCAACTTGCCCTTACAAATCCAGACCAAAGTGCTGCATTGTGCTAATGTGCAAATGCCTGGTCCCACAACCAGGACTTCACTCCTCTCCTGAATGCCAGGAGGGATGTGGTCAATCGTATGTCACTTGGGAGCGCGTTCCACAGACGGGGAGCCACCACTCTCTCATCCCCACCAACCGCGTTTGAGAAGTTGGCGGGAGTGAGAGCAGGGCCTCCCCGGACGATCTTAAATTACGAGGTGGAACGTAGGGGCTGATGTGTTCGGACAAGTAAGCTGGGCCAGAACCGTATAGAGCAGGGGTGCTCATTAGGTAGATTGCGATCGACTGGTCGATCCCAGGACCGAAGGAGGTCGATCCCAGCTGGATGGGGCACTTCTGAGGGGGCGGAGCCAGGCCGTGCGAAGCCCGCCCCCTCCCCGGCTTTAGCGGTTCCGCAGCTTTTGGAGGGAAGAGGGGGGAATGCCAAAGCAGTAGTGGCATAGATAGCCACTACTGGCTTGTCATTACCCCCCCCCCCCTTGCCTCCAGAAGCTGTGGAAACGCTAAAGCCAGAGGGGAAGGGGGCGGAGCCAGGCTGTGTGAAGCCCCACCCCCTTCCCCCTGCTCCGCCCTGGTAGATCTTTCAGACTTGGTTTTATTAGAAGTATCTCGCATGCTGAAAAAGTCTGGGCAACCCTGGTATAGAGCTTTAAAGGTCAAAACCAGCACTTTGAATTGAGCTCGGAAGTGGACAGGCAGCCAGTGGAGTTGACACAACAGGGGGGTGGTATGCTCCCTGTATGTAGTTCTGGTTAGTAATCTGGCTTTTAAAACTACATTGATGCTGGGTCTTAATGCTTAAGATCCAGCAGCTAGGTTGGGCAAGGAAAATCTTGCGGACATTGACTATTATTTTTCCCCAAACAGGTTATCCCAATGTGTTGAGACACACTTTCTCATTGTGAGCATTATTAATGTTTCCTGTGCCAGGACCATTGTACAACCTGGGAAAGAAATTGATGCTCCGAACCCTAAGACACCACCCGTATCCTTGCACCAAGCAGCATTCGTTCCACAGAAATGTAATAGGTGTTTCTGCAGCTGCAAAGCAATTATGGTAAATTATAGCTTCTGCCCACACTTATGCTGGGATGTATATATGCATGGAGAATAAAATAAGGCAAGGCTCCTTTTGGAGTGAGCTGAATAAATAACAGGATCACATTTTCTTGACAGCCTTCCGAAAGTGATGGCTTCTGTCTGGCCATATAGTCCCCATGAGAACTGATGCCCATAGAATAAAATGATGCCTAAGAATAAATCTACAATGAAAGAAGGTGGCACTAGAGGAAAATCATAAATGGCCCCCACTAAAAAAAAAGGTTACTTTTAGGACTACAATCTTCCATTTTTTTCCCAGGATTCCAAGAGTCAAAGTCCAAAAAAGGAGCTTTTCCAACTTTTCCAGGGACTGCACGGGAAAACATTCTATTGTGTTGATTTCTGGAGAACTTGTAACCCTTTGTGCGTTTCCACAATGCATTGTGCATAAATCAGCAATCCCTGACACTGAAAAGCACACAAGACTACAGATTCTTCCCAGTCTTGTTTCTTTTTGTGTTTGTCGATCGGTGGGAAATGTATGGTAATTTTTTCATTGTTATTGGAGTAATTACATCTCCTTTTTTTGTGTTTCTCTCCGTATATGTTATTGGCTTTGTCTGTTTGGCGAATAATGATCTCGGCAGTTAATTGTTGCTTTCCTTTCTCTCTTTAAATTATTGCTTTGCTTGTTCTGGGCAATCTTTTATCTTAGATTTGGTATTGATCCGATCTTCGTTGTTGGTTATTTTTTTAAAATGTGTCTTAAAGTGACAAAGAACAGAACAGAATGAGAAGAGGCACAATAGTGGACGTACCTTGTGGATGAGAACTGTGGAGATCTGGATTTAGGTCATAGAATCCAGAGTTGGGACCCCATGAGCTATTTAGTCCAACCCCATGCGGGAAAAGCACAGTTAAAGCACCCCCACAGATGACCATCCAGCCTCTGTTTTAAAGCCTCTAAGAAAGGAGCTTCCACCAGACTCTGAGGCAGAGAGTTCCACTGTTGTACAGCTCTCCTTATGGTCAGGAAGTCTTCCCTAATGTTCAGGTGGAATCTCTTTTCCTGTCATTTGAACCTCTATTATATGCAGATGACATTGTGTTGCTTTCTCACACCCAGGTTGGCTTAAGGAGGACCTTGAAAACATTCCAAAGGTACGCCCCAAAAATTGTCTATCCATCAACAAAGACAAATCCTAAGTCATATGCTTCGCCGTAAGACCAAAGAAGCACAAATGGTCCCTAGATGGAGCAGACACAGAACAGGTAGCGACCTATGGCTCTATTGAGTCCTTGTCTCCAGGGCAGCAAAATGCAATCCCCCCCTTCATTAGGACAGCTTTTAAACATGTCTCTTCACACCCTTCTCTTCTGCAGACTAAACAGACCCAGCTCTTTAAGCCGCTCCTCATAGGGATTAATGGTTTCCAGACCATTGATCATTTTAGCAGCCCTCCTCTGGATCCCTTCCAGCATAGAGTCAATATTCTTCTTCTCCTTCAGGGCTGGACACAGTATTTCAGGTGGGGTCTAACCAAAGCAGAATAGACAGGCACCATGACTTCCCTTGATCTAGAGCAGTGAATCTCTAACTGTGCTCCTCCAGGTGTTTTGGACTTCAGCTCCCAGAAATCTCGGCCAGTTTACAAGCTGTTAGGAACTGTGGGAGTTGAAGTCCAAAACATCTGGAGGAACACAGTTTGAGAAACTCTGATCTGGATAATACTATAGTCTTTTTGATGCAGCCCCATATCTCATTGGCCTGTTACACTGCTGCATCACACTATTGACTCATGTTCAACTTGTGGTCCATTAAGACTCCAAGATTTTTTTCCACCTCTGTTGTCAAGCCAAGCATCACCCATCCTGTATCTGTGGGTTTCATTTTTTTATTCCCAAGTGAAGTGTCCTACATTTCTCCCTGTTGAAATTCATATTGTTATCTTTGGCCAATCAGCTCTTTAATTTGTTGAGTTCATTTTGAATTCTGATCCTGTGCTCTGGAGAATTACCTCTTATTCTCAGTTTGTTGTCATCTGCAAACTTGTTCTGCCTGCCCTCTAAACCTTCGTGCAGGTCATTAATAAAGATCTTGAACAGCGCCAAGCCCAGGACGGAACCCTGCTGCATCCACTAGTCCCTTCTTTCCAGGACAAAGAAAGACCATGTTCAGGCACTTACATAATTGAACAGCTCTCCTTACATGATATACATAGGAAGATCTGTAGCTACATATACTTTCAATGGTGTTTATTGACTCCCATATCAGTGGGTTGGTGAAACTGCTCCAGATTTTAATTTGCCTTCTTTTTGCAGCATCACACTGTTGGCAGATGTTCAATTTGTGATCAACTATAAGTCCCTTTCACAAGTATTCCTCATCCTATACCTATCCAATGGTGCTTGGCAAAGGTGTAGCCCAGGGGTGCTCACACTTTTTCAGCATGCGAACTAGTTATAAAACAACCCAGTCAAAATGATCTACCTACCCACTACTCAGAGAAAAAGCAAAATATTTGGAAATGTATTTCAGCGAGAGCCATATAATATATTTTAAGTCTGAATTCAACTAAATGTGAGTATAATAAGCCCCTGAATTTTATTATTAGTAGTAGCCTCTGCTACTAATAATAATAATAGTAACAACAACAACAATCGGTTCCTAGAGTAGAAGGAGACCTCCAAGGGCCATCCAGTCCAACCTCCTTCTGCCATAAGGGAAAAACACAATCAAAGCATTCCTCACAGATGGCCATTCAGCCTCTGATAATAATAACAATGGGTTCCTAGAATAGGAGAAGACCTCCAAGGGCCATCCAGTCCAACCTGCTTCTGCACCTGGGTGGCGTCGGGAGCCTACGGGGTGGGACTGAGCCTTCCTCCTGCCCTGCCTGCGATCTACCAGGACACCCTACACGATCTACCAATAGATAGCGATCTACCTAATGAGCACCCCTGGTGTAGCCAGTAGGAAAGGAACAAGATCAAATTAGAGGTTGATAGACTCCATCAAGGAAGCCACAGCCCTGAATAGGGCTGATGATAACAGGATGACTTGGATGCATAATACCACCCTGATTTGAGGCTTCTCTGGAGGCAAAAAAATAATTGGTGCATTGTGTGTTTCATAAGAGATCTGACATATCCTGACAATATTTAAAAGGCTTATCTTTAAAATTCTAAGCTGTTAGTAGTGTTTTTCTGGGAAGATGTCTCAGTTTTGTCTCTCAACATTAGCAAATATCTTCAAAGTGGAGACAGTGCTATAATGCCCATTCTGGAAACTGAGAACAGTAGTTGATATTTGTAGAGATTGCATTCTTCTGGACACTGCAAGCCTGACCACAACACGAAGCATAAAATAAAGTAATAGAGTGTTGGAAGCTACAAATTCACATGAAAACCTCATTAACTTGGAGGTCACTGGTTGATAAGACTGCCATTAGTTGATGTTGACTTAAGGTAGTAACGCAAAGTGTGGTTTGGTGATGGAAGCAATTTCTTAGATATGTAGTGGGATCTCTATCTCTGGACATCTTCAGAATAGTCTGGACTGTTAAGTGCTGGGAATACATTTCATTCAGTTCCTGTGCTGGGTTGAACTTGATGGACTCTAGACTCCCTCCCATTCTATGGGTTTCTGATATTTATTTATTTATTTCCGAAGGGGGACTCAGAGCGGCCTAACAAAGGCAACAATTTGATGCCGAAACACAGTATAAATACGATATAAAAGCAAAAACATTGAGCATTAAATACATTAAAATACAATTAACATTAATACATCATATACATTCACTTAAGTTAAAAACAGTGTTCCGTACATAATAGGAGCATTGAGCCATAATCATCAACTTGCCACTACAATCAATCCAAAGTGCTGTATTGTGCTAATGTGCAAACACCTGGTCCCATAGCCAAGATTTCACTTTTTTCCTGAATGCCAGGAGGGATGGGGTTGATTGTATGTCACTTGGAAGTGCGTAACACAGACGGGGAGCCACCACCGAGAAGGCCCTATCTCTCGTCCCCACCAACCATGTTTGAGAAGTCGGCAGGAGCGAGAGCAGGGTCTCCCCAGATGATCTTAAATTACGAGGTGGGACGTAGAGGCTGATGCGTTCGGGCAAGTAAGCTGGGCCAGAACCGTATAGAGCTTTAAAGGTCAAAACCAGCACTTTGAATTGAGCTCGGAATTGGACAGGCAGCCAGTGGAGCTGACACAACAGGGGGGTAGTATGCTCCCTGTATGTAGCTCCAGTTAGTAATCTGGCTGCCGCCCGTTGGACTAGTTGCAATTTCCAAACTGTCTTCAAAGGCAGCCCCACGTAGAGTGCGTTGCAGTAATCTATTCGGGATGTGACCAGAGCGTGGACGACCGTAGCCAGATCAGACTTCCTAAGGTACGAGCGCACCTGGCGCACGAGTCTTAACTGTGCAAAAAGCTCCCCTGGCCACCGCCGAGACCTGGGGTTCCAGGCTCAGCAATGAATCCAGGATCACTCCCAAGCTGATAATTTGGATGTCAGTGAATCCATTCTAGATTCCAGTCTCAACTTTGTAGGAGCTCTCCATACTGCTGAACACTGTCTTTGAAACAGCTTCAGCACCTTAGTCGCTCCTTCAACCTTGAGAAGACTCATCTGCAGCAGCAAAAGAATCCACAGTCATGGAAAGTAAAGTGGTGGCCCCTAGGCCGAAGCTAGTCTGTGCCAATTTTCAAGGACACCATGCAAATAGGATGATAATGTGGCATGAATAGGGTATCAATCCCTAGCACACTGGGAGTAAAATGTTAGGGGAAGACTGTTCTATGGCACATCTGAGAAAGACAATGAATTTGCAACACAAATGTTGTGCCTTTTTTGCTCATTTGTGAATTCTAATGAAACCCAGGCATTCTCCAAGGCTCTCTATCAAGGAAAGGCAGCATTTCCAAACACCTGCAGGCTAAGGGAGATAACCCTCTCTTTAGCTACCTGCCAGAACCATAGTCTTCTTTGCTACATGCCCAGCCCACCAGAAAATGCCACAATTCTTCCGCTTATCAGCTGCAGGGCAGCTCTACGGTCCTCTTCCCTCCTTCATCCACCCATTCCCGCTTTCATCCCAGAATGGGTTGCATTTCACAGGAGAAAGAAAGAAGGAAGGAAAGAAAGAAAACATATTGCACAATGCGAGCACTCGATGCAGAAAGGCTAAAAGGATGATATTTACTCCATGTCGCACCACTTGCCATGGCAACTGCAAAGTGAGCTCCTGTCTGCTGCTTTTAAGGGGGATTGTTGACTATACCTAACTATTTGCCCTCCTGTCATAGCACAGAGGAAGCTAGAGTTCTCAGATCACGGGACTCTTTCCCATGGCCTCATGCTCTTGGGTTTACCTATCAGCTTACAATGTCTGAACCAAGTCATGGAGTCTGTGATGAGTGCAGTTAGCTAATGTACCCTTGGCATGTTAAAAACTCACCGTGTGGCACCTGTAAGCACTTAGGTGGTTAGTAGTGTCATTGCAGACACTCCAAAGCCATTTCTGAGATGAGCTCAAATGTTTATTCATGCACAAAGTGAGGCAGGAAAACGATGGCCATTCTCAGCACCTCTCTCAGACTGATGCAAGGACCTAGAGTCATAAAATTATAGAGTTGGACAAGACTCCAAAGGTCATATATTCCAAACCCTGGACAATATATGGATTCAGATAAAGCATTCCAGACATAGAGCCTTCTAATCTCTAATCTATAGCCCCAGCCACAGCCAAGCAAAACTTAAGGTGTTGGGTGGCAATTTGAATGACCCCATGAAGGAGCCAGAGTTGGCTGGGGCTGGCTGGTGTGCCGGCCCATGCATGTGAGGGGGCGGAGCACCAAGTTGGAGGAGGCTTCTCCATTTCTTTCAGTTTGCCTCATACCAGTGTGATCCACCCTCCTATGGACAGTGTGAGTATAAACCAATAATGCAAGGGCTGGGTAGGAATCCCCCCCCCCCCCATGTTTACATTGGGTGGGAGGGGGTTGCCTATCCCAAACTGTTTCAAATGGGTGTGGGAATTGGCTTTGCAATGGCATCATTTAAATAGTTTTGCTTGGGTCATTAATAAGATTCCAAGACATGTTAAAGGTTAAATAGTCATTGTAGGCATCGCGGCACCCTCACTTTAGGGGGTGAAGGGGTGGACTTCCACAAAAGTCCCTATAAGTTTGATAAAATGGAAGCTACCCTTGGGGCTGGCTTGGGGGTTCTCACTCTTAAAAAAACCCTGCGGTTTGGGAGAGAGCACCCTCAGGATGGCCTTCCAACTATGATTGGCCAACAGGATCCTTGGTGCACGCATGTCCTTGGAGGTGGTCAGAGGGAGTGACACCTGGCCCATAGACAAGGCTCATTAGGTGTCCATTCACCCATGAGTTTCATTTCATGTTTACAGACTTTCCCTTGACAGGTTATTACAAGCTCTTTCAATAAATAGGCCAGAAAATGGCCCTTTAGATCCATTTTCTTGTGTCTGGTCTCTTGTGTCTGGCCGGAGAGATAGTACAGTGGTAACAACAGCTGTGCTGGCAATCTGAAGGTTGCATGTTCGAATCCCGGGCTGGTTTGGACACCCAGCTGTGAGCTCTGTCCACTGTTTACCCAACAGTTTGAAAACAGCTCAGCTGTGATTAGATAAAACTGGGAACCACCAAGCGGGGAAGGATTTTTTTAAGGACTTACAATGCCTAAATAAAGTAAGATCGGCTGCCTGAAGGTGGAATGCGGAAAACAGAGGCTGTCCGTCATGAGGATGAAGCAACAGCACCCCCTTGTGACGTAATGACACAATCACAACCTGTGACGCACCCTGTGATGCAGCCTGAAGAAAATCCTTCTAAAATTGTACTTGTCGTATGTTGTATGTAATTGTATGTGGAACCGGCAGGGACTGTCTGCTGTATGTGTGATGTAATCCGCTCTGAGTCCCCTTCGGGGTGAGAAGAGCGGAATATAAATAAAGTGTATTATTATTGTTATTATTTATTTCATGGTGGGAATTCAAGTAGGCTTTTACTGTTTTGAGTTCCATTTGGAGGGGGAGGGATTAGCATCATGATCAACATCATAGGCTTCTCCAGATTATCTCTGAGAAGTAGGATTGCCACACTTGGAAACTCTTAGGCAACATTTGATCCCTACTTGTGGCCATTTTCTGGGACTGGAACTTGAGTCACAGCCCCAATTTTTGCAACACTACCAGGCCCGACTCTGACTAGCATGAAATGACTCCTTGCTTCAATTTCCCGCTATCCACTCCTTGGAACGCTAGTTCATATCGAGGCTTGATTGTTATGAAATCTCATCCAGCCAAGTGGTGCAGTAAAAAGATTGGCTCGGTTTCCCACCGCCACCACGTCTTCCTTTGCATGCTGGCATGTGGGCCATTTCCCCCATACGTCCACCCTTTTCAAAATAAAACTCATCAAAGGAAATGAGCAATATTCAGTGGCATTCAGGGCTCAGTGGTTTCCCTGAGATGTCATTCCATGAACAAAAGGCAGGAAGAGTTTCAGGGAACAGGCTTCTCTTACTTGGAAACACAGCAATGAGCAAGGTTAATCATCTGCTTGCTCATCTACATCTGGGCACGGAAAATGTGAATTTCAGCAGCAATGCTTGAGATTCCTTTCTACCTCCCTTGGTCCCACTCCAGCTGGTTGGCAAAGTATAGCAGTTGGCCATCAGGTGTTACTAGCAAAGAATTGGTTGGCCATGAATAAAAAGTGATATTTTCTGTTGAATTCTCTGAAGACATCTCTTACTGTTAGGCTGTCATGGAGGAAGGTGATATCTTGCTGGATTAGACCAGAAACTGGATAGTTTGTCATCTCAGAATCCAGTTAGTAACATAAATGCACTTTATATTCTGTGGATGCCTCTGCACTGCAGAATTAATGCCGTTGATATTATATGAACTTCCTTGGCTCAATGCTATGGTATTACGAAAGTTGTAGTATTACATGGTGTGTGGATTTCTCTGCCAAAGAGTACTGGTCCCTCACCAAAATATGATGCCATAGCAATGAGCCACACCTGTTCAAGTGAGTCCAATCTGCATTATCTCAACAGTGTAGATCAGTGTTTCTCAACCTTCCTAATGCCTTGAGCCCTGACTACAGTTCCTCATGTTGTGGTGACCGCCAACCATAACATTATTTTCATTGCTACTTCACAACTGTAATTTTGCTACTGCTATGAATCGTCATGTAAATATCTGATACGCGGGATGCATTTTCATTCACTGGACCAAATTTAGCACAAATACCCAAAATGCCCAAATTTGAATACTGGTGGGAGTTCTAATTGTTGGGATTTATAGTTAACCTACACTCAAATAACACTCTGAACTCCACCAATGATGGAATTGAACCAAACTTGGCACACAGAACTCCCATGACCAACAGAAAATACTGGAAGGGTTTGGTGGGCACTGACGTTGAGTTTGGGAGTTGCAGTTCTCCTACATCCAGAGAGCCTTGTGAACTCAAACAATGATTAGAACTGGACCAAACGTGGCATGAATACGCAATATGCACAAATGTGAACACTGGTGGAGTTTGGGGAAAATAGACCTTGACATTTGGGAGTTGTAGTTTTATTTATTTATTTATTCAAATTTATTCATCACCACACGCAGTTGGCTCGGGACGATTTACAAGATAAAACAGGGATTTAAACAGACATTTTAAAACCATATACAGGATTAAGAACAATAGTAATAAAATACACATAGTATCAGGAGAAGCCGAACAATTTAAGACCGAAAGGCCTGTTGGAACAGTAGGGTCTTGCAGGCCTTCTGAAAAGCTAACAGACTCTGAAGGGCTCGGACTTCGAAGGGCAACGCATTCCAGAGGATTGGAGCTATGATCGAGAAAGCCCTTCTCCTTGTTGCGGTCAGATGGTAAACCCTGGAACTTGGGACCACGAGGAGATTTGCATCTCTGAGAGTAAGGATCTGTTGGGACAGTATGGGATAAGGCGGTCCCTTAGACACACTGGCCCCAGTCCATTCAAGGCCTTGAAAGTCAAAACCAGCACTTTGAAGGTAATCTGGCATTCCACAGGGAGCCAGTGCAGTTCACGCAGGATGGGTGTGATATGGCACATAAGAACATAAGAACGTAAGAAGAGCCATGCTGAATCGGGCCTCAGCCCATCTAGTCCAGCATTCTGTGTCACACAGTAGCCCACTAGTTGTACACAGGGATCTCTAGCAGAAAGGAGGGCAAAACCCTCACCTGCTCCCGACCCCCACAACCAGTACCGGGAAATCCTGCCTGCCTCCATCAACACAGAGGTGGCACTTGGATGTCCATTTCAGTAACTACTGATTCCCTTGGTATCCATGAATCTGTCTAATCCTGCCTTGAAGCTGTCCAGGCTGACAGCTGTCACAACCTCCTCTGGAAGTGAGTTCCATAACCCAATGACCCTCTGGGTGAAGAAATATTTCCCTTTATTAGTCCTAACTTTCCTACCTTGGAGCTTTAGGGAGTGCCCCCTAGTCCTAGTGTTGTGTGACAGAGAAAATATTTTTCTTTATTCACCTTTTCTATCCCATGCATGATTTTATACACTTCGATCAAGTCACCTCTTAAACGCCGTCTTTCAAGGCTGAAAAGACCAAGGCGTTGCAACCTGATTTCATAAGGGAGCTGCTCCATCCCTTGGATCATTTTTGTTGCCCTTCTTTGTACCTTTTCCAGTTCCGTTATATCCTTCTTGAGGTGCGGTGACCAGAATTGTACACAGTACTCCAGATGTGGCCTCACCATAGATTTGTAGAGAGGCAATACAACATTTGCCGACCTATTTTCGATTCCCTTCCTGATCATGCCAAGCATAGAATTTGCTTTTTTCGCTGCTGCAGCGCACTGGGTTGACATCTTCATTGAGCTGTCCACCAAAACCCCAAGATCCCTTTCCTGGTTTGTCTCAGAAAGCTTTGATCCCATCAGTTGATAAGTGTATTTGGGGTTCTTTGCCCCGATGTGCATGCCTTTACACTTGTTTAGGTTAAAATGCATTTGCCACTTTGTTGCCCATTCACTCAATTTCGAGAGATCTTTCTGGAGCTCTTTACAGTCAGTTTCATTTTTAACTACCCTGAACAGTTTAGTGTCATCTGCAACTTTGCTACCTCACAATTTACTTCTACATCCAGATCATTTATGAATAAATTAAAAAGTAACGGTCCTAAAACTGAACCTTGGGGTACGCCACTTCTCACCTCTTTCCATCCAGAGAAGTGTCCATTTATTACCACCCTTTGTTTCCTACAGTTTAGCCAGGTTCCAATCCAGGACAAGACCTGTCCCCTGATTCCATGGCTGAAGAGCTTATTTAGGAGCCTTTGGTGAGGGACTTTGTCAAAAGCCTTTTGAAAGTCAAGGTAAACAATATTGACTGGGTCCCCTTTATCTATGTGTTTATTTACACCCTCAAAGAATTCTATCAAGTTAGTAAGACATGATTTGCCTTTGCAGAAACCATGTTGATTTTCCTTCAGCAATGCCTGTTCTTCTATGTGCTTGGTAATTTTTCTTTAATAATGGTTTCCATCACTTTGCCTGGAACTGAGGTTAGACTAACTGGCCTATAATTTCCTGGATCGCCCCTGGATCCTTTCTTGAAGATCGGAGTTACATTTGCCTCCCTCCAGTCCTCGGGTACAGTGCCTGATCTTAGAGAAAGGTTATATATTTTGGCTAGAATTTCAGCAATTTCACACTTGAGTTCCTTAAGAACTCTGGGGTGGATGCCATCTGGCCCTGGTGATTTGTTGACATTTAGTTTAGTAAGGCATGTGAGAACATCTTCCTTGTTTATCTCTATCTGGTTTAATTCATTTAATTCCCTCCCTGAAAAAACTGACTCAGCTGCAGGCATATGTTGTCTGTCCTCCTGTGTGAAAACGGAGGCAAAGAAGTCATTTAGCCGCTCAGCAATCTCCTTGCCTTCACTTATTGTCCCTTTCTTACCATTTTCGTCAAGTGGCCCAACTGCTTTTCTAGTTGGGTTTCTGCTTCTGATGTACTTAAAGAAGTTTTTGTTATTTTTTTTTAATGTTCTTAGCTATATGTGCCTCAAAATCTCTCTTGGCTTTCCTGACGGTTGCTTTGCATTTAGTTTGCCAGAGCTTGTGTTCCTTTCTGTTCTCCTCAGTAGGAAGAGCCTTCCATTTCTTAAATGAGTTTTTTCTTCTTTCCAATCACATCTTTTACTTCATTTGTAAGCCATACCGATGTCCTCTTGGACTTTCCCGGCCTCTTTCTTATTTTAGGAATGCATTTTAGTTTGGCTTGTTTTAAAGTATTTTTAAACAGTTTCCAAGCATTTTGGAGGGATTTGATTTTTTTTACTGTTCCTTTTAGTTTGTTCTTTACTATTTTTCTCATTTTGGTGAAATTCCTTTGTGAAAATATAAGGTCTCTGTGTTAGTTTTCACTGACAGTTTGCTATCCAAACTTAAGTTGAAGGTTATTGTGTTGTGGTCACTGGTACCTATGGGCTCAGTTACAAGGACATCTTGAACGAGATCTTGTTCATTAGTTAGCACCAAGTCCAGGATCCCTTTCCCTGGTTGATTCCATGACCATCTGCTCAAGGGAATAATCAGCTAGCATGTCGAGGAACCTTGTCTCTCTTTCATGCATAGAACAAGAATTTAGCCAATCTATTCGGGGATAGTTGAAGTCCCCCATTATGACTAATTTATTGCTTTTTGACGCCTGTTTAATTTCATTTTCCAGATAGCAGTCTGCCTCTGGAGTTTGGTTGGGAGGGCGATAGCAGATCCCTAATGCTAGATGGCAGCTCATCGGGACACCCGCGAGCAGCCGAGCTGCAGCGTTCTGCACCAGCTTAAGTTTCCGGATTACCGACAGAGGAAGGCCAATGTAAAGAGTGTTACAGTAGTCTAGCCTTGAAATGACCATAGCTTGGACCACTGTGGCCAGGTCGCGGCGGGACAGATAGGGGGCCAGCTTCCTTGCCTGGCGTAGATGAAAAAACGCCACTCTGCTGATGGTGGAAATGTGAGTCTCCATCGAGAGTTGAAGGTCAAAAGTAACACCGAGGCTCTTAACTGACGACGATGGACATAACGTCACACCATCCAGGGTCGGAAGCTGAACTGCCGTATCACCCAGGCGACCAAGCCACAGGATCTCTGTCTTTGCCGGATTCACCTTCAACCTACTGGCTCGCAGCCATCCAGTAACAGCTTTGAGGCAGCAATGGAACTTATCGGGTGTGGATTCGGGCCGGCCTTCCATCCCCAGAATGAGCTGGGTGTCATCAGCATATTGGTGACACTCCAGCCCAAAGCTACAAACCAACCTAGCAAGTTGCTGTTTATAGTTCACCTAAAATCAAATAGCATTCTGAACCCCACTAATGATAGAATTGGGCCAAATTTCCCACACAGAACCCTTGTGACCAACAGAAAGTACAGTGTTTTCTGATGGTCTTTGGCGACCACTCTGACACCCCCTCATGGCCCCCCCAGTGGTCCCAACCCCCAGGTTGAGAAATGCTGGTGTAGATGGACCCAGTAGCCCAGTTTCACTGATGTAATATTATACTACACAAGCTCAGCCATTGTCATGTTCACTCCAAGATCCACTGTAGCCCTGGATTACAACATGACCTCACAGTAAGCAGTAGAACTGGGTCCCTGAGCAATGCATTCTACCAAAGTTGCCCAAAGGACAACAATTCAGAGGTCAATGGCTGAATAACTGATCTATGAGTTGCAATAAACATCCTCAGCAAGCTCTCTGCGTGATGGACCTCTGAGGTTACAAAGGGCAGAACTGGAAACTAAAGAAAGTAGATTTAACTATGCAGGTGTGACCTCTCCCCCCATTCTAGTAGCTATGCAAATGTTATAAACACATAGATGAAAAGTACCATATATTTACTAGGCATGGTTTCGAACCCAAAAATTGTGATTCTAAAATCAAATGGGGGGGGATTTTTTTTGATTAGTAAAAGAAAGACTTACAAAAAAAATTCCAAAAATTTCTAAAATGTAACTTAATTACTAACGAAATTCATTAGCAGTTCGTATGCCAGCGCATGCGCATTCCAGATGGTTTTGGCCTACAACTCCCAGAAATCCTAACAGCTGGTAAGTTGGCTGGGATTGCTGGGAGTTGTAGGCCAAAACTTGAATAAATCACACTGAATTCTAGATGGGACTCTCCAAATAGGAAGGAGGGAGGGAGGGAGGGAGGGGTATTCTATTCTTGGAAGCAGCAAAAAGAAAGGAGGAGGAGCCCCCGGCTCCTCGCTGCCTCTCTCACCCCGATCCCGAGGGAGCGAGGGCCCAAGTTTGCCCAGGCTGGTCATATACCTACATTCATGCACATGCAATAATACAGCAGTAATAACAATGGGTATAAGAAGAGGTAAAATTCAAACCGAGTATTCTGACTGGTCCCTGCCTCATGCGGTGCAAACGGGCTCTTCTCTGTGAGCCCGGGAAAAAGCCAGCGTTTTCTGCTTGGTGCACACACATACATATTCTTTGGGGATTTGCTGCAGAATCTTCTCTATGAGCCCGGATTCTGCAGCAAATCCCCCCCCCCCCCACGAATATGTATGTGTGTGCTCCCAAGCAGCAAAAGCTGGCTTTTCCCGGGCTAATAAGAGAAGAGCCCGTTTGCACCGCATGAGGAGAGACCAGTCAGAATACTTCGGTTTGAATTTTACCTCTTGTTATTGTTATTACTGGTGTATTATTGCATGTGCATGGAATGTAGGTATGACCAGTTGGATTACTTATAATATTAGGCACTTACAGTAGCATTCATTCTATTATACATTAGGTTGGTTTCTCACCCCAATACTCTTTGATGCTTTAGATCCTGGCAAGGCAGGAGAGGCAGGGAAGCCTGGAAAAAATGTAAACAGAGAGGTTTACTCAGAAGTAAATCCACAAAGGAGGGCCCTTCATCCAAAGTGCCCTCCTTTGCAGATTTACTTCTGAGTAATCCTCTCTGTTTACATTTTTTCCGGGCTTCCAGCCGAAAGAAGGAGCGAGTTTAGGGCTTGCCTTGCCATAATACTTATTGGCAAGGGAGGCGGGAGGGTGGGGAGAGAGAAGGAGGGTGCCCCCCCCCTTACGACCTAATAACGACACTGAGAAAATCCTGGCCCCGAAGTTCGAAAAAGAAAGTCCACTTCCTGGTTGGCGTTCCAGGTGCGGAAATACTCGAAAGTAGCATTTCTTACGAATTTCTGACGACACGAATCTTGTTCATAACTTGTTGCTCCTGCCGAATATGTACTGCCATGGTCTGAATTGCAAGATTAAGCTGAACCTACTGGTAAAAGTAACTCTTGTGGTGCCAACTGGATAAGTGTTACTGCTTGGCTGCAATGCCAACAAGGATTCTAAAACCCATCTGTTCATGGCAGTAGCCAATAAATGGATATGGAGGGACTAAAACAGTACAGCGCAGTGATAGCACAGAAAGTCTCCATTGAGGTATTGACTGCCTTCCTCTGCAATTACCATTAAAAACATATGCAGGTCTAATACAACATGATGTCTCTCTATGTCACCAACAGAACTCCAGCCATAATGTGCTAGATCTACATATTCTAAGTCTTAATTCCTGGATTTATGGCCACTTTACCCGTCACTCTTCTCCACTTGCTGCCATCATCTAGGACATTACCATTCTCCCTGCACAAGTCTTTGCCATCGCAGCTAGTGCCACTCGCACGCCGCTGTGCCTTGAAGGACCCATAATATTAGCCATCGAAGAGCCCCGCTCAGACCAGCTGATGGACATATTTTAATTAGCAAGAGAGTAAATTACACTGGGCCATGAAAACCCCCCGACACTTTTCTCTTGATAGTCTGGGGAAATGAAGAGACTCACATTTTCAATTTAAGGTTTAGTTAGATAATGCCTGTTGGTGCCAATAGATTACAGAGTGGATATTAAATCCTACAGGATTTGCAAGAGGAGGTGGCCACCAGAATCCACAAGCAGCTGAGAAGCAAACTGAGACAGAGCTGCAGAGGAAGGGGTGGGAAGGCAAACCCTGACCAATCCTGGCTTCAGGGGTGACTAGAAGCATCACACCTCATTCTCAGTCTGAGGGAAGGGTCAAGAGGAGATAGAGAAAGGGAAGAGGTGGGCATTTACCTAAACTGAGAATGAGGAACCCCATTGGGATGTGGATGGCAAATGTTTCTGCCCCAGAAGCTCCTTTCGCTGCATTTTCTAAACAGTGATTGGAGATAAGAGAGATTCTCATCTGGTCCAGAAGTTCCTTCTGCTGCATTTTCTAAACAGTGATTTGAGATAAGAGAGATTCTCATCTGGCCTAGAAGTTCCTTCTGCTGCATTTTCTAAACAGTGATTTGAGATAAGAAAGTTTTTCATCTGGTCCAGAAGTTCCTTCTGCTGCATTTTCTAAACAGTGATTTGAGATAAGAAAGTTTTTCATCTGGCCCAGAAGTTCCTTTTGCTGCATTTTCTAAACAGTGATTTGAGATAAGAAAGTTTTTCATCTGGCCCAGAAGTTCCTTCTGCTGCATTTTCTAAACAGTGATTGTGTCGGAGCAGGGGATGATGTGAGTTGTAATCCTCTGCCCTGCATAGCGGAATTTGTCCATGGATGGACTTAGTATGCTCCAGCTGACTGGAGACACGCAGCTGTTTTCCCCCACGTAGGCAATGACATAGGCAAGATAAACAGGCAGCCTTTCTTGCCAAAAATGGCAGGCAACTTTATCTTTTATTGTTCAGTTTTTTGTAAAACTTTAAACAAAGAAATATCCAGCAGCTTGCTTCAACAAAAACTTGCTTAAACTTCAGCTTCAGCTTCAGTAACAGCAAAAAAGTAAACAGCAGATAAAGGCAAAACACAAACAAAACTTTGCCCTGCTTCTTCTGCCCAGAAGCTTCTTACTGTCCAAGCAAAACAGTGAAGCCTTATACTGCTACTTCAGACAGAAGCAGATTTACTTAGCCAATAAACCGCTGCTTCTTCCAGCTCTCTCACAAAAGCTGTAGGGTTCCAGCCTGGTGGACTTGGGCAGACCCTGGGGGCTCCGGGCCAGGCACCAGTTGACCCGGGGGAGATAGAGGATGATGGGTGGCCTGATGCTTTTGACACTTCAGAAGAGAACCTGCAATGGGATAATACATGGCTGGAGGGTTATGGGACCGCGGATGAATTTAGTGAAGATTCCATGGAATTAGACTCTGATGAATATGAAAGGCCAGGTGGCCTTGGGTCTCAGGAAAGAGTGTCTACTCCCTTCCCAGATGGTGAGATGAGAGACGGGGAGTTTTCTGGTTCCCATTCTGATAGGGATGCAGCTGGGCACACTAATGAGAAGGAATTCAACAGGAGGGACAGTATCTCGGCTTCTAAGAGAGATTGGAGAAAGGGGGTGCGGTGGACGCGCAAGAGTTAGCTTCCATATCTATCCGGCCTGGGAAAACTTTCGTCAGATATGAAGCCACGTTTAGTTTGATTCACGTCTCTCGTTCCTGTCTGCAAGTTCTTGTTAACTGCCGAGGCGGTTTGGATTCTGTTTCTGTCGACCGCAGTTGCGGCCGGATTCAATTGCCATGTTTGACCGGTGGAGCGGTTGCTTCACCTTGGAACTTTGTTTGGGATTCTATCCGCTTGGACTTTTACTCTGGGACTAAGTGAACTCTTTTTGGAATGCTTTCTTTTTATCTCTTTGGACTATTTTTATCTTTTTTTTCTAAATAAAGTACATTTATTGCATTTGCCTGTGTGTGTATGATCTAGGGGGGCTGCCTGGGTTCTGAGGTGCAACAAAAGCTTTATAAGCTTCCCTTGCTCCAATATATGATCAGCACTGCAGAAGCATACTCAGCTTCTCTTGCTTCGATATGAGCACACACACAATGAGCAACATGGAGAGATTTATAGCCCCAAGACCCCACCCACTCAATTAGCCCAGGTGGGCCCGGTTAATTAGCTGTACTCAAGGCTTGCACCTAGCTGTAAAACTACACAGGCTAGGCCTTTTTTACACTTAACTATACAGCAAAACAAACCCTATTTACTCATGAGTATACCCAAGTAACCAAACACTCATTTCTTTTGCTTTACTGCGATTTTTACAAATCCCAACAGATTGGAGATAAGAGAGTTTCTCATCTGGTACAGAAGCTTTTTCCGCTGCATTTTCTAAAAACAGTGATTGGAGATAAGAAAGTGTTTAAAAGCATTTCTCCAAATTTGGCACACAAGCTCCTTCTGCTGCTTCTAAGCAATGACTGGAGATAAGAGGGTGTTTAAAGGCATTGGCACTTCAAATTCACAACAAAAAGAATAGAGTGGACTTTGGGTTTTTGCTGGATGATCACTGTTGAGGAAGGGATAAAATGGTGATGCCAAGGGCTGGTGGAAAGAAGTAACCCACAAATGGCACACCTGCTAATGCCATCTGTGTGCTCCAATGTCCCTTCCTGAGCCAGGAAGACACTCCTGATACTTGACCCCTGCCTTAATTATGTATTACTTATTGAAACACACCTACCCCATTATTTATTTAAAGCATTTCTACCAGTGTATAATTTAAAAATCCGGTGAACGGTTTAAAATGATTTTAGATGTGAGAAAGCAAAATATCCTTTTCTAATCTAAAATGCATTAAGCCAGATAACCAATTCAAACAGGTTAACACAGTTAAAACTATGCTCAAATAGGATGAAATTATTCAACTCTCAAAGCCTTTAATTTAAAAAGGCTATGTTTTGAATCCGTTCCTGAATATGGCCATTAGCACGAGTCCCATTCTGCGGCGCTAAAGGAAAGGCCCATTTCCAAATCTGATGAGAGGCAATCTTTGAAAAGAGTGTTTCTTGGTCCAGACGTGGCCTATTTCCATTCTTCACCATTAACCTTGATTCCCTCAATATTAAAAATCCTGAAAGAGGGAAAGAATGAAGTCCCAAGGACAATGGAACACAAATCTAGTGGAGATCCACATTTATTTATTTATTTATTTATTTATTTATTTATTTATTTATTTATTTATTTATTTATTTATTTATTTATTTATTTGGACTTGTACACTGCCACTCCCAGTGGCTCGGGGCAGTTTACAACACAATTCAATAAAACAAACAATGGGAAAAACATACATATAATCGTAAGTAAAACAGCAAAATAAAAACGCAGCTAAAATCACAAGTTAAATTACAAGCTTTCGAAGGCCTGTCTGAACAAGTGTGTCTTGCAGGCCCTCCAAAAGGTGGCCAAATTTCGGAGAGCCCACGTTTCCGGTGGCAACATATTCCAAAGAGCTGGGGCGATGATTGAAAATGCCCTGCGCCTTGTCGAAGTCAGGTGGAAAGACTTCACACTAGGGATGTCTAGAAGATTCTGGTCTTCTGAACGAAGTGATCTCGGAGGGTTATATGGAATCAGGCAATCCCGTAGGTACACTGGCCCCAGACCATACAAGGCCTTAAAAGTAAGAACTAACACTTTGAAAGTGATCCGGTATTCAATTGGTAGCCAGTGCAGGTTCTGCAGTATAGGTGTTATACGGCGGCTCGTGGGTTTCCCCGCGCGCAGCCGGGCTGCAGCATTCTGAACTAGCTTGAGTTTCCGGATCACATTCAAGGGAAGGCCGATGTAAAGAGTGTTACAGTAGTCAAGTCTTGAGATGACCGTGGCATAGATTACCGTGGCCAGATCATTCCGTGAGAGATAGGGAGCCAGACGCTTTGCCTGTCGCAGATGGAAGAATGCAATTCTGCTGACATTGGAGATTTGGGTCTCCATTGACAGCAGAGGGTCCAAATGGAAAGCCAGGCTTTTTACTGATGATGACGGGCGTAAAGCCTCGCCATCCAGGGTCGGCAATTGGATTTCCCTATCGCCCGGACAACCCACCCAAAGGATCTCCGACTTTGCCGGATTCACCTTCAACCTACTGGCTCGCAGCCATCCAGTAACGGCTTCAAGGCATAGATGGAAATTATTGGGTACGGATTCCGGCCAGCCCTCCATCCTCAGAATGAGCTGAGTGTCGTCAGCATACTGGTGACACTCAAACCCAAAACATATGAGTGTATTAAATATTTGGGTTTTTACATTTGTGTGTGACAGGAGCGACTTGAGAACCTGCAAGTTGCTTCTGATGTGAAAGAATTGGCCGTCTGCAAGGACGTTGCCCTCGGGGCGCCCGGATGTTTTACCATAGGAAGGCTTTTCTCATTTCCCCCCATGGGAGGCTGGAGCTGACAGACGGGAGCTCACCCCACTCCCTGGATTCAAACTGCGGGACTTTCAATCAGCAGTCCTGCTGGCAGAAGGGTTTTTCTTTTGCTTTTTTAATTGTTTTTTTCATACCTTAACTGTGGTTAAAATCTAAGGTTTTTTAAATGACATCATTAAGTGATAGATAGGAAGGTGGAGTTATTTTTTGCATAAGACATGCTTGATGATGTTTATGCAGAGTCTCAAACTGTGGGTTTTCTCATCTGTCCAGAATTCTTCTCATCTGAAATTCCCAGCACTCACAAAAGACATTTATTTCACCATTTTTCAAATGTTTTCTAATATTTGTTCCATCCATTGCATTAACGCACGACACGTACGCGCACAACTTCCCTTCCCATCCCTTCACGAACTGCGGCCCAAAGAGTCAATGTTTGCAGAATGTGTTGGAGTTGTAGCTGCTCCCTTATTATGTACAACCAGCTCCGCTGTGAGATTAAACATTTTACGGAACATTTTATGAAGTCTTTAAAGGAGGCTGTGTTATGGTCCGCTTCCTGACACACAATGCTTCAGAAGCCGGTGAAGGGCCAAGTAAATGAATTTAACACACAGCAAGTGACAAAAAAGCCCCTTTGGCAACATTGAATGTGTGGGACTGTGGAAAGAAGGTAGGAGAAAAGGAGAGATCTGACACATCTCTATTTTTATCTATAACAACAATTTTGCTGCCGTTTTAACTCAGCACTGAGGAATTTTACAGACAAATCACACCCAAAAGAGGCTTATTGTTAAGGAAATACTTCCTAAAGGGGATATTGGTTGCATTTCCCCCATAGGATGCATATATGTCATGGACTGGAATAGATTCAGGAAAGATCCCAAGGGCCATCCAGTCCATTCTGTCATGCAGGAAGATAAAATCCAACCATCCAAAGATGGAGACTCCACACACACTAGAGAAAAAATCCTCTTAAAATCCAGTTTCTGCCTCCTGCAGAATTCTGGGGTTTGTAGTTTAGGGAGGAGCCTTTGACCGCCTCCCTAAACTACAAATCCCAGAATTCTGCAGGAGGCAGAAACCATATTTTCAGTGGATTTTTTCTCTAGTGTGATGAGGTGGTCATCAGAGTCGGCATATTTCACTATTGAATAGCTCTTACCATCAAGAAGTTGGTATAGATTGAATCTCTCTTCCTGTAGTTTGAATCTGTTGCTCTGTCTCTTCATCTCTGGAGCAGCGGAAGACAAGAATCCTAGAATCATTGAGTTGGAAGAGATCTCATGGGACATCCAGTCCAGCCGCCTGCCAAGACGCAGGAAAATTGCATTCAGAACGCCCCTGATGCATGGCCATCCAGACTCTGTTTAAAAGCCTCCGAATTTATTATTTATTTATTTATTTATTTATTTACTTCATTTATATTCTGCTCTTCTCACCCCGAAGGGGACTCTGAGTGGATTACAGTACATATACTTTGCAGATAATCCCTGCAGTTCAACATATACCTATATTGATGAACATAGATGAACAAAGACGGACAAAGAGGCAAACTTCTGGCCACCAGGGGGAGCTGACACACTCCTCATCTTTCTCAGTGTTTTCCAGCTTCCCTTGTTGTTCTTCCGCATTCCTTTCAGCGATTCCTGGAGTTCTTTATGGCCTCATAAATTAGTCAAAATTCGCCTCCCCACTTAATGTGGTACGTTTATCTCCTACTTGACAGATAAATAGATAATATCAACAACTGCTGGAGTCCATCCGCTTATTCCAAGCATATTGGAAGGTTTCGGAGGAAAGTGTGGGACTCCAGTCGCCTTCGGCCAGCCCTGGATTCATTATAGGAAGGACGTTCGACCTTCACTTTTATAGGAATCCAGGAGCTGGGGCCTTTAGCCATCCGTGGTTATCGACCAGAGAAATAAGAGAAGGAGAGCGCCAATGTACATCGCCTGCGGACTGAGCAAAGGGACTGAGTAAGCCGAATTTTGTCATCTGGCTCCTTTGATTTTGTAACTTGCCAATTACCGCCTTCAACCAGCCCTGGACTCAGCAGAGGAAGGACGTTCGACCTTCGATTTAAAGGAGTTCAGCGGCTGGGGTCTGTCCGTCACCTGTGGCGGCTGACCAGAGAGAGGGAAGGAGAGGCGTTTACCATCTACCCCACACAGACTAAAGAAGAAAGACCAAGTAAGACGGCTCAGGATTCTTCGAGCCCGTGAACAGTTGTAAAGGTTTTTTGAGCCAGACACTTCCAGCTTTGTGTCTTGTGTTTAATAAACTCAGTTGCTTGTTCCATGAAGCTTGGTTCTGTCAAGTCTTTGGGGCCCTCTCCCTCACAGGAAGGCAATCCGCATCCCCTGGGCATAGGGTGTTTAGAGCTGTTTACGTAGTCACTCCATCCGGAGGGCGTTCTCTGTCATAGCACCTACGCTGTGGAACGCCCTCCCGGCCAGAACTCGGGCTATGAAGGACTTGCTCCCGTTTAGACGGGCCTGTAAAACATACCTGTTTAAGCAGGCCTTTGGTGAGTAAGTCCTGCCCATGCCCCGCCATCTATTCGTTCTTCTGAGGATGATGTGCTGTTCATTGTTTTAACTGTGTTATTAATTATTGTACTGCTGTTGTTTTTAATTGTTTTTAACTGCTTATTGCCTGTATTTTACTGTGCCCTTCGGCTCCTGTAAGCCGCCGCGAGCCTCAGGGAGTCGGCGGCATAGAAGCCCGAATAATAAATAAATAAATAAATAAATAAATAAACTGTCTTTTGGGCTGCAAAGGTCGACAGCAGGCTGCACTTAAGGTCGGGCACCCACCCTGACTCGGGCAGGCCTCAAACTCATGACCTACAGGTCAGAGAGATCTTATGCAGCTGACACTTAGCCAGCTGTGCCACTTCCCGGTTCCAAAGAAGGAGCCTCCACCACACTCCGGGGCAGTGAGTTCCTCTGCTGAACAGCTCTCACAATCAGGAAGTTCTTCCTAATGCTCAAGTGGAATCTCCTTTCCTGTCATTTGAAGCCATTGTTTCGCATCCCAGTCAGCAGGGCAGCAGAAAACAAGCTTGATCCCTCTTCCCTATGACTTCCCCTAACATCTTGATACATGCCCTCATCATGTCTTCTCTCAGCCTTCTCTTCTGCAGGCTAAATATGCCCAGCTCTTTAAGCCGCTTGTTCTCCAGACAATTATTTTAGTCACTTGCCTCTGGACACATTCCAGCTTGTCAACATCTCCCTTAAGTTGCGGTGCCCAGAATTGGACACTTTAGGATTCCAGATGTGATCTGACCAAAGCAGAACTTCCCTGGATCTATACCCTAGACTCCTACTGATGCAGGCCAAAATCCCATTCGCTTTTTTTTGCCACTGCATCACATTGTTGGCTCATGTTCATCTTCCTCCCCACAAGAACTCCCAAGATCTTTTTCACATCTCCTGCTGTTGAGCCAGGCATCGTCCCCCATTCTGCATCTTTGCATTTCATTTTTCTCCCCCTGCCTAAGTGGAGTATATTGCATTTGTCTCTGGTGGCCTTCATTTTGTTAGTTTTAGCCCATCTCTCTGTTAAGATCATTTTGAATTCTCCTCTTGTTGTCTCCCTTCTTCACATGACATCCCTTCAAATATTGAAACATGGCTGACATGTCACCTCTTAACCATCTCTTCTCCAAGCTAAGCATACCCAGCTTTCCAATCTGCTCTTAATAGACCTTTTACTATTTTGGTTGCCTTCCTCTGGACATGTTTTGACTCCTTGGAGAAATGATAGAAAGAGGACTCTAAGGGCAGATGGACCAAGACCAAACACAAGAGGCAAGATCAGATATTGTCCAAAAAGGTTTTAAAAAGAGGCAGAGGGTGGGGTGCCAATAGTTTTGCCAAAAGTAATCCAAATTTCACAATTTGGGCACAATTTAGTTGCCAAGCTTGAGAGATCATAGTGGATCTCTCAAGCTTCATAACTAATGAACCATGTCAAAGTTGAGCAATTGAACAATGCACTTCATGTCACACACAAGTCCTGTTGAAAACATAAACAATCAAACTTTCGACTTCTTCGGAAATGTAGTGCTTGGTGCCCAGCAAATTCAAGCTTTGCATTTGGAGATTGTTTCCCCCTGAATATTTTCCAACCATTGTTGGATAACGAACCCATGGATGTGGAGAGTTGACTGCTTGTAATAATAATAATAATAATATTATTATTATTATATTTATTTATACCCCCCCCATCTCCCCAATGGGGACTCAGGGCGGCTCACATGAGGCCAAGCCCAAACAACAAATTATAATAAAATAATAATAATACACTTTACTTATATTCCGCTCTTCTCACCCCGAAGGGGACTCAGAATGGATTACATCACACATACAGCAGACAGTCCCTGTCGGTTCCACATACAATTACATACAACATATAACAAGTACAATTTTAGAAGGATTCTTCGTAGGGTGCGTCACAGGGTGCATCACAGGGCGTGATTGTGTCATTGCATCACAAGGGGGTGCTGTTGCATCATCCTCATGATGGAGAGACTCTGTTTTCCACATTCCACCTTCCGACAGCCAATCTTACTTTATTTAGGCGTTGTAAGACCTTCTTTGAAAAAATCCTTCCCCCACTTGGTGATTCCCAGGTTTATCTAATCACAGCTGAGCTGTTTTCGTACTGTTGGGTGAACAGTGGGCAGGGCTCACAGCTGGGTGTCCAGACCAGCCCGGGATTCGAACAAGCAACCTTCAGATTGCCAGCACAGCTGCTGTTACCGCTGTGCTATCTCTCCGGCCCTGTGCTATCAAAACATTAGCAATAAACACAATAAAAATACATACATATAAATAAAAAACAATATACAACAAGATATCTAAAATCATAAAGATAGGGCGGGCCGCAAGCACACATATAAAGTGTTAAAAACTCAGGGTGAGATAAGCAGAATAGCATCCTTTACGGAGAAAAACATCCTTTATAGGGGATGGACTCCAAGAACGGGGGTATTGAGGAGAGAAATGGTAGAATTAAATAAGTACTCTCCGAAGGTACAGCGGAAAAAACAGGTTTTCAGGTGTTCTTTTTTAAGGTCTCCAGAGTGGGGGCTTTCCTAAACATTTTACTTGCAAACATTTGTGCATATTCAAATACAAGTTCATCTTCTTGATGAAAAGAAAGAGTACCCAAAAAATTCATAGCTAGAGAAGCTGTTATGACAAAAGTCAGAAGACAATATGAAGAAGTGGGCAAGGAACATTGGGTACAATATCAACTGGAACACTTGGAAAACTATTTGGAGAAAAAATATATATTCCTCTGCATGCTATGCATACAGAGAAAATTGGATTAAAATTATGTACAGGTGGTATCTCGCCCCGAAAAAATTGGCTAAAATCTACAAAAATACCAAAACCGAGTGTTGGAACTGCGGCCTAAAAAACGGAACTTTTTTCCACTTATGGTGGTTATGCCCTAAAGCCGAGAAATTCTGGAAAATGGTAAACAAGGAACTCTGTAAAATCTTTAGAAGGTCACTAGAAAGGAAGCCAGAATCACTCCTGTTAGGTATAATAGGGTCAAGCTTGAACGTTAATGAAAGGTGTATATATTTAATACTAACTACGGCAGCCAAACTATTATACGCCAAATATTGGAAGTCCCCAAAGGAGCCAACGAAAGAAGAATGGCTACACAAAGTGATGGAAACCATCCAGATGGAGTGGCTTACAGAGGCGTTAAAAATTACCGAGGAAGGACTCATAGCAAAGATGGACTGGTCAACTGTTGTAAATTATTATAACACGGAACACAAGATAGATTTAGTACTCGACTGGAATTTTTAGGAAGAATATTATGTTGCTGTAAATACTTAGTATAATCAATATAAGGATATCAATCTTCAGACAATGTGATTTATAGATATTATGTTTATATGCCCCTTTTAGGTACGATAGACACTCAAAATGAAGTGGAAGAAGAAGGAAAATAAGTCACAAAATGTATAATACAACAAGCATATGTTGCTCCCTTCTCCCCATTCGTCTGTCTTGAGCACTCCTCACCCAACTCCCCCCTTTTCTTTTATGTTTTTATGTAACTTTTAAAAATTTGGAAAATTTCAATAAAGACTATTTTTTTATTTAAAAAAAGACAAATGCTTCATTGAGACAAGGAATGAGAAGGAGAGAAGTGAGCTGATGATAACACAGGAAAGGATTTGTGATGTTTGGGAAAGACTGGATGCAGATAAACACACAAACAAACAAATAGGAAGATACCACAAACATGCTGTTCCTAAACTCCTAGAAAGTGAAATCTTCATTTCCTGAGACTTTATCCCTCTTACACGTACACCGCTCTGCCCACTGAGATGGCACAAAGTGAATAATTTAGCAACAGGAGATGTAAGCACACTTGGAATTTATGCTAGTGGAGTGTGGCATGCCAGTGCTGTCAGTGTATGGCTATAAAACAGGCGTAAGTACTTTAGATGCTCATAGTAAATTAGTATCTTTAAAGGTAAGAGACAAAGGGTGCAGGTAAAGCCCTACATTTAGTGATAGAAAGCCCCATAGGAACAAAAAAATCCATTATGAAGACTTCATGTGTTGCCTGTTGCTCTCCAGCTAGGGAGATAAAAAGCAGTGAGTGATCTCTGAGAAAGGAAATAAAGCCTGAGCAAAGTCATCTACAGGTTCAGCTGGGCCTCTTCTAAACTGACATTATCTGCTTTGAACTGGATTATATGGCAGTCTAGACTCATATAATAATAATAATAATAATAATAATAAATACACTTTATATTCTGCTTTATCCCCCCGAAGGGACTCAGAGTGGATCACACTTTTACATATATAAGGCAAACATTCAATGCCTTTTTACACAGTGAACAGTGACATACAATACACAGACAGAGATAAAGGCCTTCCCCTTTCCGTGTCCGGCGTCTGGAGGCAATGCTTAATTCCGGCCATGGGGAGGTGCTCTTGTTTCATGCTGAGGAGCCTGTTGTCCATAGACTTCTCTGAACATTGCTAGCATGTCTGCATGGGGCACCCTTTTACCTCCCCACCAAGGTGGTACTTATTGATCTCTCGCATTACATGCTTTCGAACAGCTAGGTAGGCAGAAGCTAGGGCTGACAGCTGGGAGCTCACTCCAACTCATGGCTTTGAACTGTTAACCCTCCAGTCAGCAGATTTCCTGCAGCTAGCAGTTTAACCCGCTGGATTATCATGGCCCCTATATAATCCAGTTCAAAGAAAATAATGTGGTTTATTTGATAATCTGAACTATATAGCCATGTAGAAGGGGCCTACACGGCTATATACTGTAAGGCAAGAAGAGGAAACACCAGGAGCTATCCATCTGCATGACTAGCTGACTGCGATATTGGTGCTTTCATTTCAAGACTGTGTGTACACTGCAGAATGAATGCACCTTGACACCAGTTTAACTTCTATGGCTCAATGCTATGGAATCATAGGAGTTGTCGTTTGGGGAGGTCCTAGTGCTCTTTGGCAGATGAGACTAAAGATCTTGTGAAATGACAACTCCCAGGATTTCCTAGCATTGATTCATGGCAGGTAAAGTGGTATCAAACTGCATTAAGTGTAAAGTGTGGATGCACCCCAAAGAGATGTTGTTGTTGTTGTTGATGATGATGATGATTACCCTGTATTTTCCATTCTCTGCAACAATTTTTTTTTGCCTTCCCCGGGTATTTGCATTCACAGATTTACATTTGCAAATCGTTTTTTGGTAGTAGAGGACAAAGAGATAGCAATTATGTTCAAATGATTGGAACGATCGTGTATGGCTCAGTCCAGGGAGTGTCTGGAAAGTATGTAGATGACTGATGGAGGTCTATGAGATGGCTTGTTTCATTCTACACATTGGGGGAGAAAAATAACCGACAAATTAATTACCACAAGCATCTGGCCATGTGTTCTGTCCTGTTAACCTTTGACAAAAGAGGTTGCGCAAGTATTAACCTCCTGTTCCTTCCTGAAGAACCATTCCTTCTCTTCAAAGATAGAAAGGTTAATGGAGAGCTCCTTAAAATGAATTCGGCTAGTAGATGGAGATGGAATGCAAATGAGCCAGTTATGGTTGAGAATTGACTTTTTTTTTAGTTTTGGGGTGACGGTTCCTGCACATTCAGTACAAAATCTTCCCTCCCAACCCAACATCAAAGCCCTTGTTAGAAATCTGTGAATATTGTAATGAGGTCCAATGGAGTTGCTCTACATGCCCGAGTCTGAATCTGTGATTCATTACTCTCAGATTTGTGTGATAGAGATCCCTCCATGTGGGTCATCTGTAGAAAGTGAGACCTTTTAGTGAGACCTTTTAGGACCCAACAAATGATTGAGGATGGCCTGTGGTAGATGGCCCCAAAATATGGAGATGATGGGTGGAAAATGTCTTGTTATTATTCTCCATGCTTTCCTTGTCTGAGACCCATCAGGCTACATCTCTGTAAAACATTGAAGATCATGGTTAAAAAATCAAGAGCCGAGAGTTTTTCTCTGCAAGAATTGTTAGGCCAAGGCTATACAAGAAGTCTTAAAAGGGAGTCAAGATCCATTGGAAAGGTAGAAATGGTCAGTTTATTAATGTAGGCAAAACACACACACACACCATTCCTGGATTACCCATAAAGCCAATGAGGCCATGGCCTAGGGGCGTAAGCCGGGGGAGGGGGTGCAGATCACAGACCAAAAAAAACCTGGTCCACGCCCCTCTTTCCCCCTTTCTCATGACCCTCCTCGCTTCTTCTCCCGGCAAAGTCTCTGCTCCATCCCCAGGGTCTGGCTCTCCTGCCTTTGGGAGCAACTCTCTCTCTCTCTCTCTCTCTCTCTCTCTCTCTCTCTCTCGCGTGCTCTCTCTCTCTCTCGCACTCTCTCTCGTGTGCGCCTTTGGAGCGAGTTTGTACCCGCTGCGCTCTCCCCAAGCCTCCCAACTCCCGAGGAGACCTTCAGAGCACAGCGGAGCTTTCCAGCCGGTGGGAATGGGGACCTTGGAGGTGGCGGGATGGTGCCTACTTGCCTTTCTCTTCTGCTCCAGAGACACCATGGTGAAAGCCAGCCAAGTCTGGGTCTGAGTGGTGTGTGTGTGTGGGGGGGGTGTGTGTAGAGGTTGGCTGGGGGCATAATTCCGAAGTGTGGCCTGGGGCGCAAAAAGGTGTTAATCCGGGCATTCATGGCAGCTGAAGCAGATTCAAACTGCATTAATGCCACAGCTGATAACGTAGTTTGTGACTATTCAGAAGAAAACCTACACGCCACTTTAAACACCTTTGCAGAAGCATACAAGAAGCTCGGCCTCTCATTGAACATTGAGAAAACCAAGGTGCTCTTTCAGCAGTCACTAGCCAATCCTTCTGCAATGCCAGAAATACAGCTTAATGGTGTAACGTTAGAAAATGTTGACCATTTCTGCCCCCTTGGCAGCCACCTCTCCACAAAAGTCAGCATTGACACGGAAATACAACACTGTCTGAGTTCTGCGAGTGCAGCATTTTTCCGAAGGAAGCAGGGATTGTTAGCGGATCAGAACATCCATAGGGAGACCATGGTGCTTCTTTATAAAGCTATTGATCTCCCAACCCTGTGAAACGTGGACTGTCTACAGACGTCACACTCAACTGCTGGAATGATTCCATCAGCTTTGCCTCTAAAAAATCCTGCAAATCTTTTGGGAAGAGAGGTGACCAATGTCAACATACTGGAAGGAGCAAAGACGGCCAGCATTGAAATGATGCTTCTACACCATCACCTCTGCTGGACCGGCCACGTTATCTGAATGCCCCATCACCATCTCCTAAAGCAGTTACTATACTCCCAACTCAAAAACAGGAAACTTAATGTTCGTGGGCAGGAAAAGAGATTTAAAGATGTGCTTAAAGTCAACCTTTAAAAGGCTGCATAGGCACCAAGAACATGGACGCCCTGGCCCTTGACTGAAGTGGGATGGGCCATGGATGATGGGACTTGCAGTACCTTCACTCACTTCCTGAGACCACTTTGACCCTTATGCAATGACCAATACAGACCAACCTTCCTTCCCTCCATCCCTCCCTCCTTCCTTCCTTTCCTCCTTCCCCCGCTCCCTTTCCTTGGCGTCCGCTTCACCTTCTTCCCTCTTTGTCTCCTTCTTCCCTCCTCGCAGTGGTTGGTGCCAGAGAAACGGGGCAATGGTGGGGGCAACGGAGGGAACGGAGGAAAAGGAAAAAACAGAGGGAAAGGCGGAAACGGTGGGGAGGAGAGCCCGGACATGTGCGAAGTGGCCAAACAGCTGGGCGATCTCCAAGGCCCTGCTGGCCGGAAGCCGAAAGTGGAATGTTTTTTTTGTTGTGCTCTTGGGTGGGGGTGGGGGAGAGGGTCCTCTCTCTGTCAGGAGAGCTGGGCCTTGTCCCCATGGAGATGGGCCCCCTCGCGCCTGCCCCGCCCCTTGCCTCTTCCCCCGACCAAAGACTCTCCCTAAGCAAGCGCCCCCTCCCTCCTTCCCTCCTTCCCTCCTTCCTCCCATGCGCTCACTCACTCGCTTGGCCCGCCTCCTGCTCCTCGCGCCGGTGAGGAGGCGGGGGCGGAGCGGAGCCGGGGCAGGGGCAGGGGCAGGGGCAGAGCCGAGGGGAGCAGAGCAAAGGGAGGGGGTGGCCGTGGATGGCGCTTGCGCTACCGCACGCATGCACCCTTTTTTTTGAATTTTTTTGGGATTTTTTTTTTAAAATCGGGGGGTCCGGATCTGCTGCCCCCCCCAAAGTGCCGCCCGAGGCCATGGCCTCGGGTGGCCTTATGGGTAATCCAGGCCTGCCCTTGAGTGGAGGTCAGATGTGACTAACAGTGCTGTGGAATTCAAAGAGGCATGAATTGAGAGCGAAAGGGAGAAATGTGCCAAGAGGAAGGCGCATCAAGCCAACCCTGACCAGGACCACCTTCCACCTGCCCTCACTGTGGAAGAACATGTGAATCAAGAATAGGGCTCCACAGTCACCTATGTATCCATCTCCAAGACACTACACCTGGAAGGCCATCATACTCAGAAAATGAGGGTTCGCCTAAGTAAGTAATGCTATAGTGTGGATTCATCCTACAGTAGACCCAATGAAAAAATAGATCAATGGTGAGTCATCCCATAGGTAAAAACCCTTTGTTTCAGTGGGTTTGTTCTATTTCAAACTCACTAACTGGACTCAGTACATAATTGCATCCCAAACTATGATGTGAGTCTTGCGTACTTCATATCAAGCAGGAGGCAACTCTGGAGAAAAATGCCCGGGGTTTTCGCTGCTCAGGCTCAAGGAGTTAATCAAATGATAATGAACTGTGGATTCAGACTATTAAATGGCAGACCTTCAAGTAGAGATGAAAAAGAAATCACAAGGGGGGAGGGAGCCTTTCTAGATACTTTGGTTGGGATGAAAAAGGTAGAGATGAGAATTCTGCGCAATCCTCGCCCTGTGTTTGCACATCCCCAAGTTTTTCTAAATATTCTGAATGTAAACACACGTGGGGGCGGAAGGCTACATTCCCAAATCACTTCCGTGACATCCAGGTGGGTGTTCTGGCAAATGTGATAGATAATGAACCCCCAAAAACTCGAGGGAAGGAAAATAGCAGAAGAGCAAACAAAATGGTCCACGCGAAGTGCAGTGGAACAGTGACATCTGCTGGAGACTTCTCTTCCATGACCACTTCCATCCTTTTGCTTTGTGACACCAGCTTGGTGGGTGCAAGAACAAAGCAAAGAATATGGATTTGATGTATTTTTCATTCTCAATCTCCTAAAAATGCTCCACGTCTTCAAACAAAAGGGGGAAGATTGCACAGGTTTCTTAACTGGCACTACTTTGTGATGTCGGAATAGACTACCTTGGAAGAAGAGGGACCCTCCTTTACTGGGTGCAAACACATCTCTAGGATGCTTCAATTCATAGAATCATAGAGTTGAAAGAGATCCCAGAGCAGTGTTTTTCAACATTTTTTGAGCCGCAGCACATTTTTTACATTTACAAAATCCTGGGGCACACAATCAACCAAAATGACACAAAATGACACTCTAATACAGTAATACATATAGTTAATATGTTTTAAAATGTATTTATACACTCAGTGTGAAACCTGAGTGGGCCTGTTTCGATGAACACAACATACAGTAGATATCCTGCCTTATGTGCTTCGGACATAGATATCCCGCCTTGTGTGCTTTGGACATAGATATCCCGCCTTGTGTGCTTTGGATGTAGATATCCCGCCTTGTGTGCTTCAGACATAGATATCCTGCCTTGTGTGCTTCGGACTGGGTCGCCTGGTCCGACGCTGCCCTATCATCACCACCCGGTGCTTCAAGCGTGCTGCTCACCTGGGTTTCCCACAGGCAGGGAGGGAGGGAAGTGCTGGGGCAGGCTGCTCCCTTCTGAAGCTGACAGGCAGGCCAGGAAGGAAGGAAGGAAGGAAGGAAGGAAGGAGGGGGAAGGAGGGAGGGAGGAAGGAAGGGGAGGAAGGAGGGGAGGGAGGGGGAGGGAGGGAGGGAGGGAGGGGAAGGAAGGAAGGAAGGAAGGAAGGAAGGAGGCCTGAGAGCAGGAGAGGCCGAGGCAGAGCCCAGGTCAGGAGAGGAAGAAGGAAGGAGGCCTCGGAGCCGCCTCAGCCCCAAAGCCCGAAGGAATCCTGAGCCAGCTGAGAGGAAAACAAAGCCCAACACTCCTCTCCGGAAGCACTCCACCTCCTCCGGAAGTGACCTCACAGGGAAAGGTGCCATCTGGCCCCTCCCCTCCTCAGCCTCCAACCAACCGCTTCTCCAGGAAGCCGAGGCCCCGCCCCTCCCCTCCCCTCTTTCGGGACTTCCGCCCTGAACAAACAGGGTGGTGCCGGGCGGGAGACCCTTAGAGAGGCGGGGCTTGCTTCTTGGCCAGCGTTGATTGGCCCTGCTGGCACCCTAGAGAGAGAGACAGAGAGACAGAGAGACAGAGCGAGAGGCAGTCTGCCCAGATGACTCCTGGCAAGGTGGTCAGTTCTTCCACGGCACACCTGATTATCGCTCACGGAACACTTGTGTGCTGTGGCACAGCGGTTGGGAAACACTGCCCCAGAGGGTATCTAGTCCAATCCCATTTCTGCCAGGCAAAAAATGCACAAAGCACTCCCAAGAGAAGGCCATCCAGCCTCTGCTTAAAAAGCCTTCAAAGAAGGGGCCTCCACAAGACTTTGAGGCAGAGAGTATAACTGTTAAATAGCTCTTCTTACTTTCTACAAGATTGGCATGACTTTTCTACAAGTCATGCCAGACTAATCAGATCTCTTTTTTCGATAGAGTTACAAGCTGGGTAGATGCAGGGAATGCTGTGGATGTAGTATACTTGGGCTTCAGTAAGGCCTTCAACAAGCTTCCCCATGACTTTCTGGCAAACTAGTCAAATGTGGGCTAGGCAAAACTACGGTTAGGTGGATCTGTAACTGGTTAAGTAGACAAACCCAGAGGGTGCTCACCAAAGCCTCCTGCTCATCCTGGAAAGAAGTGATGAGCGGAGTGCCATCAGCTGGGTTCTGTCCTGGGCCCAGTCCTGTTCAACATCTTTATTAATGACTTAGATGAAGGGTTAGAAGGCGGCATCATCAAGTTTGCAGATGACACCAAATTGGGAGGGAGAGCCAAGACTCCAGAAGACAGGAGCAGAATTCAAAACGATCTTCACAGATTAGAGAAATGGTTGGCCAAAACTAACAAAATGAAGTTCAACAGGGACAAATGCAAGATACTCCACTTAGGCAGAACAAATGAAATGCAAAGATACAGAGTGGGAGACACGTGGCTCGAGAGCAGTACGTGTGAAAAAGGTCTTGGAGTCCTCATGGACAACAAGTTAAACATGAGTCAACAATGTCATGCGACAGGGGGAAAAAAAGCCAACGGGATTTTGGCCTGCATCAGTAGGAGTATAGTGTCTAGATCCAGGAATGTCATGCTATCCTTCGGTTCTGCCTTGGTCTGACCACGTCTGGAATACTGTGTCCAATTCTGGCCACCACAATTTATTTATTTATTTATTTATTTATTATTGGGACTTCTCAACCGCCGACTCCCAGGGGCTCGCGGCGGCTCACAAGAACCAATGGCACAGCGCCATGAGTTAAAAGCATAAAACAATTAAAACAAATTAAAACAAGCAGTACAATTAAAACAAGCAGCAGCAATACATTCAGCCGAGTGAGTATCTAACATGGCCTACTCTCCGAAGGCCTGCCTAAACAGATAATTGAAGGGAGATATTGACAAACTGGAATGTGTCTGGACTAAAATGATCAAGGGTCTGGAGAACAAGCCCTATGAGGAGCATCTTAAAGAGTTTAGCCTGAAAAAGAGAAGGCTGAGAAGAGACATGATAGCCAATCATGAAAGGAAGTCATAGGGAAGAGGGAGCAAGCTTGTTTTCTGTTGCCCTGGAGACTAGGACGTGCAACAATGGCTTCAAACTGCAAAAAAAGGAGATTCCACCTGAACATTAGGAAGAGCTTTCTAACTGTGGGAGCTGTTCAGTTGTGGAACTCTCTGCCTTGGAGTGTGGTGGAGGTTCCTTCTTTGGAGGTTTTTAAGCAGAGGCTGGATTACCATCTGTCAGGGGTGCTTTGAATGCAATTTTTCTGCTTCTTATTTATTTATTATTTGGACTTATACGCCGCCACTCCCCGAGGGCTCGGAGCGGCTTACAGTCATATAAAAACATCAAGAGGAGTAAAACAACAATTAAGCTAAACTAGCAGTCAAAGGCTAGCCAGAAAAGATGCAGGCCTTGTGAAAAGAGAGTAGGTCATGCGAGGCCCGCACATCGCTTGGAAGAGTGTTCCAAATTGACGGCGCTACTACTGAGAAGGCTATGCACCAAGTCGAAACGAGATGGATTGCTTTAAAGGATGGCACTTCCAGAAGGTTCATTTGTTCGGAACAAAGTGACCTCTGGGGTTGGTAGGGGAAAATACGGTCCCTCAGATACAATGGCCCCAGACCATGTAAGGCAGGGGTGCTCACACTTTTTCAGCATGCGAGCTACTCTTAAAGCAACCAAGTCTAAAAGATCTACCTTCCCCCGCCGCCGTGTGCTCCCGCGTGCTCTCGCCGCCGCGCGTGCTCCTGCTGCTGTTTTTCGCCTGCGCAGCGCTTCTTCCGCTTGCGGGGCATTACAGGAAGGAGAAAGCATGAGGCGGGGCATCCAGAGGGAGCGCTCCGCCCTGCCTGTCTCGCCGGCAACTGAGGCTGCACAGCTGCTTCTGGACGAGAGAGAGGCAGGGCGCTCCCTCCAGAGGACCCGCCTCGTGCTTCCTTCTTCCTGCAATGCCCCGCAGGCGGAAGAAGCACCACGAGAGCGGAAGCCAGCAGCAGGAGCGCACATGCGCGCAGGGTGTGTGTGCGCATGGCAGGAGCACCCCATCCGGCTGGTGAGGCCCGAAGATCACCTGGAAGAGGGCCGAAGATCTACTAGTAGCTCCCGAGCTACCTAATGAGCACCCCTGATGTAAGGCCTTGAAAATTAACACCATCACCTTGAAAGTGATCCGGTACTCGACCGGAAGCCAATGGAGCTGCTGAAGGATGGGTGTTATGTGACATCTCATTGGAGTCCCAGTGAGAAGTCGGGCAGCGGCATTCTGGATGAGCTTTAATTTCCAGATCACTGACAAGGGCAGGCCAATGTAAAGGGCATTACAGTAGTCCAGTCTCAAGATGACCGTGGCTTGGAGCACCGTGGCCAGGTCATCTCTGGATAGGTAGGGGGCCAGACGCCTAGCTTACCGCAGATGGAAAAAAAGCGGTTTTGCTGACGGTGGAAACCTGGGCTTCCATCGACAGCAAAGGGTAAAAGATGACCCTGAGGCTCTTTACTGAGAATGTCAGGCATAGTGCCTCGCAATCCAAGCTAGCAGAATGGGGTTGGACTGGATGGCCCATGAGGTCTCTTCCAACTCTATGATTTTATGATTCTACCAGTGATTTGAGAGTTGGATTGTGATTCTGGAGACTAGTGTCCAACTCTAGCTTGGCCATGATATCCAGGATTTGTGTGTGTGTGTGTGTGTGTGTGTGTGTGTGTGTATTAGAAATCTATACTGCTCAGTATTTGCTACCCAGGGAGAAGGCTCTGGGTTCATATAATTTGATCAATTTCAACTGAAGGTAGACTAGTGCTGAAGATACTCTCCAACATTTCACTCCTGAGTTAATAGAAAGAAGGCTATTTTGGCACCTTGAAATAGGTTTGCAGGGATTGAACTGAAGGCAAAAAGGAAAGAGGGAGGATAGAGAAATCAGGACATTCTAAAAACAGATGAAAACGTGGGAATGAAGGGAATTAAATGGAACTATTCAGTCCAAGTTGGGGCCATTGGAGGATATGGTCTTAGCTTAGGCCAAATTTTGAAAGTTGCAATGAAGGAAAAGACTTTGATAGAATCATATGAATAGTAGATTGTTGTTTCAGTTTCAGACTCATGGCCTCAATTGACTTCTCAGTCGAGCCATGGCTCTAGTTGGCCATACTCTTTAGTTTCCTCCACAGGCTCCTGAAGCATCAAAACCAGCAGTAACCGAAATATTTTTTTCAGAACAAGAAGATGGCAGCAAAGCATTTGCTGCCATTTTGGGAAGAGGAAATTTTCTCTGATTGCTTTTTAATCACGGTAATAATGGTAATGGAGGCAGCAAGCGGAAAGGATGAGAAGAGCCAAGAAGTCCACACATGTTGAATAAATGGGGAGAATTTATGGCCGTCTCAACTTAAAAGCCCTTTCCTGTTCATTGGAATCAGCGCCTGCCTTTCCAATCATGGCAGGACAAGCTCTGAAATGACCATAATTCCCCTCTTTTAAGATGTAGGTGACAAAAAAGACGGAGCTGACATGCCTCTAATCTCAGCTGCCTATTTGGGAGGAAAAGTTCAAGGAGGCTTTGGAAATCTCTACAGCGCTGCAGCATCAACTGTGGCTTTAACTGCAATTGCCAACTGATAAGGGAAGCAAATGGTCTTGTCTGCTCCTGCGCTCTTTCCAGAGGTCTATTTGCAGGAATCGTTGGGTCACGCATATTCCAATCAGGGACCGAGTAGAAAAAGCCAAATATAAATAAAGTATATCATCATCATCATCATCAGCGATCTTGCTAAGATCCCAGTTGCTCTTAAGTGACACAGCAACACAGAATGGTTGAAAAGTTGGCAACCCAGTATTTGAAATAAATATAACAACATCGAACATCGAGCTCTTAATAATATGGATTGCATGATCACCATGAAAACTCAAGCCAAATCCAAGGACATTGTGAATTTTCTTGTTTTGTTTCTGAAACAAGGTACTTCCACACTTTATTCATCAATAGAACCATGCTCTATTGAGCAATTTATAGCAGCATTTCTCAAACTGTGGGTCTAGACCCCTGGGTGGGCGGTCGTGAAGGGTTGCCAAAGACCACAAGAAAACACATTATTTTCTGTTGGTCATGGGGGTTCTGTGTGGGAAGTTTGGCCCAATTCTATAGTTGGTGGGGTACAGATTGCTCTTTGATGGTAGGTGAACTATAAATCCCAGCAACTACAACTCCCAAATTCCAAGGTCTATTTTCCCAAACTTCATTAGTATTCACATTTGAGCATATTGATTATTCATGCAAAGTTTGGTCCAGATTCATCATTGTTTGAGTCCACAGTGCTCTCTGGATGTAGGTGAACTACAACTCCAAAACTTAAAGTCAATGCCCACCAAACTCTTTTAGTATTTTCTGTTGATCATGGGAATTCTGTGTGCCAAGTTTGGTTCAGTTCCATCCTTGGTGGAGTTCACAATGCTCTTTGATGGTAGATTAACTATAAATCCAAGCAACTACAACTCCCAAATGACAAAGTCAATCCCTCCCCAACCCCACCTGTTGTGATTGAGTCTCCAGCTGCTACTGATAGTAGTGATTCAGAAGACTCTGATGGCTCAGCATCTGAGGAGAGTATGGAACTGGGTGGGGCTGTTTGTAACAGGAGTACTGGTGTTTGCAGAAAGAGGCTTACTCGTGAGTCAAGTGAGTCAAGTGAAGAGGATCACTTGCAACTCAAGAGAGTCAAGCAAATAATTACAGCACCTACAGACTCAGAGACATTTGAGGGATTCTCTGGGAATGATGGGAGTCAGAGTACAGAGGACATTTCTACTGAAATGGATTGGACTCAAGTAAAAGAAATTCGGAGGGCTTGTGAGGAGCCCACAAGTTCAGACACCTGGGTAGGATTCACTGATGATCAGCATTGGCCCCCAGAGTCCCCAGACAATGGGGGGATGTTCTAAGTCTTAACCACAGGTGGAAATCTTGGAGGGTCAAAGGGCAGCAGCTGCTGGGAGAGTAACACCTGAGGATGATGATAGGGCGTCGACCTCATAAAGTGGATCTGACTTGTAGTGAGCTTAAAAGGTGGGCATTTTGGGACTAACCTCTGTGGCTAGCAAGGAGTAGCCTTTGGATCCTAGGACTCTTGCATCTTGTAATCTTGCAGCCTTGTTTCCAGACTGATTCTGCTGCTTCCTGTGGTGGGGTTTGAACTCCACTGGATTGCTCCCCAGTTGGACTGTGGGTTGTGTCTTCGCTTCTACGTCTATCTCCTCTTCTTGACCTTGGCCTGGCTCCTGGATTACGTCCCTCCTATGCCCCTTTGGATACCTTCTTGGACAATCCTTTGATGACTTCAATGCTGGTGACCTTGGATTGATTGTGACGACGACATCTTCTCTGCTGCCCTCAGCGTGCCTTTCTCTGTTTGTTTAGCTTTTATTTTGCTAAAGAGTTTTGGCGTTTTGAATGCAGGCTTTTTCTCCCTGTTTGTTTTCATGCCGGTTAAGGCTTCCTTTTGTTAGCGTTTTCACTGACCATTAAGTGCTTTTGTTTTGCAAATACTTATCTCCAGAGACTCTGTGAATATTAAAACAAACTATTTACACTTCAATTGGGTTTGGCTCTCTGAACTGGCATCTGCTGCGACACCACCAGTATCCAACTTTGAGCATATTGGGTATTTGTGTTGAATGTGGTCCAGTGAATGAAAATACATCCTGCATATCAGATATTTACATAGCGGTTCATAACAGGAGCCAAATTACAGTTATGAAGTAGCAACAAAAATAATGTTATGGTTGGGGGTGACCACAACATGAGGAACTGTATGAAGGGGTCGCGACATTGAGAAGGTTGAGAAACACTGATTCATAGAATCATTCCCTTCCATCTCAGAGTTATACATAGAGGAAGCCTAAATTGTACACACACAAATAGAGGAGTGTGTGTGTGTCTAAATGATGAAGAAGGAACAGAATATTGTAGCAACATTATGTTTGTCAAACAAAAATGAGGCAGAAAATCCAAAATTTAAGACATTTTTTTATTCTAACATTCTGTTTTCAGAAACAAAGCTAAACAGTATTCAAGAACAACATGTTTAAGGAAATTAACATTTAACTTGTCACAGAAGGTGTTTTATAAAGCTGTACCCCCGGTTCTCTCCAAAAGCTCAGAATGTGACAACATCAAGGCAAGTGTATGCATTAGCAGCGCTAAAGTGTAAAAAACAGCAGTTTCAGAAGTAGATTTAACATACAAAAATAATTACTTGGGATTCTTCCTTTCATCCAGCCCCAAAGGAGAACAAATCACTATAGCCAAAATTTGCTGGGAGCCCTACCCTTTGCCTTGAATGTGGGTGCATCTACACTGTGTAATTAATGTAGTTTGACACAACATTAACTGCCATAGCTCAATGTAGTCTTTCGAGGTTTTAGAGTGCTGGTGCCTCTCCAAACTGCAGTTTCCATGATTCCATAGAGGCCAGGCTTAGTACAGCGGATTAAACCTCTATGCTGCAGAAAACCTTGCTGAGCAAAAGGTTGGCAGTTCAAGCCCAGTTCGGGGTGAGCTCCCGACATCAGGCCCAGCTTCTGCTCACCTAGCAGATCGAAAACAGCAATGTGAGTAGATAAATAGGTACTATTCTAAGAGGTTAAAAAGACACCCATAAGGACATGCTGGAGAGTCAATCAGCAGGACATCTACAGACAACAAAGCTCCTTGGCATGGAAGATGGAGCAACAGCACCACCTGATGGCCGGAGTCAAGCACAGCCTCCAGATGCCAAAGATGGAAAAATGGAAAAGACTTTACCTCTGTATTATCTGTCCTTGTTAAGTGTATAATGGCATTGAATGTTTGCCCCTCAGGGCAGAATATAAATAAAGTATATTATTATTATTATTATTGAACTGTGGCAGTTAAAGTGGTGTCAATCTGCATTAATTCTATTAATGACTTCATATCAAATACTATAAAGTCAAAGAAACTCTCTGTATATGCTCTGGAGAACTCTCACACTTACCATTTTATCACGCGTACCAGAAGGAAGCAATTTAATTTCATCCAGGACAAGCCCTGGAGAACCCAACTACACATTTTATAAAAGCAGAACATATTCTCACCATAACCCAATTTCCGTGCTATCTAGAGCAGATGCATTGAAAAGATCATCTCAATTGCTCCTTATATAAGTTCCATTGATCTAATCAGGTCTCCTCCAATTCAGGCTAAAATTAGATTTACACCTCAAGCTGCAATTATTGGTTTTCCTCCCAATATCGAAGAAATGGAGAATGAAGAATAAAAGAAGAATGTTTAAAAGCATGTCTTTTTTCATGATCAACTGACTTTCTAAAGACCAATTGACCTCTCCGCTGCAATGAATAGCCTCCCAAAACGTTGCAAAACATTTATTTCTTCTTTCTTGTATTTTTTCTGCCTTTTCTAGGATGGCAGTTTTGCAATATACAAGGCAAGCTTTGCAAGAGTTCCGATGCAGGAACACTGTGGATATCACTTTGCACTTTCTCTATGAGCAAGACAAAAACCATCAATATACACTTTATATACTTATACACTTTATTTATATTCCGCTCTTCTCACCCCAAAGGGGACTCAGAGCGGATTACAGGTACACATACTTAGCAGACAATCCCTGCCGCTTTCCACATACACACACATAGTCGAACAGAGGCAAACTCTGGCCACCAGGGGGAGCTGATGCACCCCTCATCTCTCAGCGTTCCCAGCATCCCTTGTTGTTCCTTCCGCATTCCTCAGTGTTCCTGGAGTTTTTTAATGGCCTCATAATTCAGTCAAAATAAGGGCATCCACATTGTCAGAATTAACACTGTTTGAGATCAGTTTAACTGCCATGACTACATACTATGGAACCATAGAATGTGTAGTTTGCTAGTGCATGGACACTCCTTGGCAGAGAAGGCTAAAGACCTTCTAAAACTGTCATCTACCATAGCATTGAGTGATGACAGTTAAAAGCTGTCAAACTGCATTAAGACTACAGCAGACACGGGCAAATTTTGGCCCTCCAGGTGTTTTGGATGTCAACTCCCACAATCCCTAACAGCCTCGAGCCCTTTCCCTTTCTTCCTCAGCCACTTAGGCTGTTAGGGATTGTGGGAGCTGAAGTCCAAAACACCTGGAGAGCCAAAATTTCCCCATGCCTGGTCTACAACCTAGATCAGGGCTGCCCAGGAAGTCGATCACGATCGACCAGTCGATCCCGGGACCAAAGGAGGTCGATCCCAGCTGGATGGGGCACTTCTCAGAAGGGGCGGAGCCAGGCCACGCAAGTCACGCCCCTTCCCCCAGCTTCGGCACTCCCAGCAGCTTCTCCAGGCTTGAGGATGGCAATGCCAAGCCAGTGGTGGCATACCTAACACAAGGCTGGTTTGGCATTGTCATCCTCAAGACTGGAGAAGCTGCTGGGAGCTCCAAAGCCAGAGGGGAGGGGGAGGGGCTTGGTGCAGCCTGGTTCCGCCCCCTCTGGCTTCCGCAATACCAGCAGCTTCTCCAGGCTTGAGGATGACAATGCCAAGCCAGTGGTGGCATAGCTAGCACAAGGCTGGTTTGGCATTGCCATCCTCAAGCCTGGAGAAGCTGCTGGGAGCTCCAAAGACAGAGGGGGGTGGAGCCAGGCTGCACCAAGCCCACCCCGCCCCTCCCCTCTCCAGGTAGGTAGATCTTTCTGACTTGGTTTTATTATAAGTAGCTTGCATGCTGATAAATTGTGGGCACCCCTGACCTAGATCATTGGTTCCCAACCTGTGGTCCATGGACCACCAGTGGTCTGCAAGAACTAAAATATAGTCCACAGCCTCACCATTACTACACTGTTGCAACAAGAGTGACTGGCCTTGCAAAAGCGTCTTATAGTGCCGAGGCTTATTAAATATGGTTTTGTGTGGGCGAGCAAATAGCGACTACTGGATGCCATATGTTCTGTATCAGAAACTAGAGCTGATGTGGTCTATCCAATGCCATTTTCTGAATCAGCACCCCAAATTACCTAACCAAATTTAATGTTGACCAAAACTGATTTTTAACCTCTTTTGGCACTAATGTTGGAGAGTGGCCCCTAGTCAAGTCCCTGGTCAAGTGGCCCCTGGTCAAAAAAAAGGTTGGGAACTGTTGAAGATGCTCCTGCAGTCATAAGCATTATATTAAACATGCAAGCGAGGTTTCAAAGCAACAATAAGCAAACTTCCCAATCTCAATTTTGCCCTAACAATGGCAATGATGTCAATATATAAATATATTACAGCCCAATCCTTTATGGATGTATTCCAGTGAGTTCAATAGACTTTCTTACTGAGAAACTATTTTATAGGGTTGCAAGTTTCATATATATATATATATATATATATATATATATATATATATAAACACACACACACACACACACTTTGTATAGTCTAGGATGAACTATCATGAGAACTAGTCATCTTCCCTGCTATGTCATGAAAACACTCCTCTCCATTTTTCACCACAAAAAAAGAGAACACGTTGTCATTCCCATAAAGTTCTATGTCCATTTCCCCCTTTTCTCTATATCTTCTTTTTTGCTTCTTTATTGTTGCTTGTGCATTACTTTGTAAAGGAGATTGCGCTCAATATTCTTTTGCAAACATTAGAAATGTTTGTCTTGCAGCAGGAAGGAAAAGGCTATGGGATGGCGACATAGCCAAATGATTTTCATCCTTCTTATTTAAGCTTCGGTGCCAATTCTAGGAACTGTGCCAAAATGGTTCCCATGGCGACTGTAGCTGATTGGTCCCTCCTCAAGTCCGCATCCTCCAAAGGGTCACCCTGATTTTGAGCTTGCCCTGATTCTTACATTTGCAATAGTTTTGTTTATGCACAGACCTCCAACACTGGCTCGCAAACACGGCGTTCATGTGTCGTAGAATAAATCTCCAAAATGACCAATAACCATCCTTCTGGTAGATAAAACAGAACAGCTGAAGCAAAACGCATCCGCCAATATTAGCTGAAGGTAGCAAGGGAAAGGGAATAGCTACGGCATCTAATCAATCTTCTATTAGCGGGATAGATTTTCCCCCTTTTCTTCTTTAATTTGAAAAGGGAGCTGAAGGCAGGGACGGGAGATGGGTTAATGGACTACCAAAGGACCTTTCGGCTATCAATTCCACCTGAGCAGTATTGCCAAAGCACAGTTAGCATTTGTTTGGTTTTTTTAAAAAAATATTAATGTTAACAAATATAATGATCCAGTATGGCACTTGTACAGCCATGGCAATAGTTACGACACTGTCCAAATTTTGTTGAACTGCATCTCCTAACCAGCATCATTAATGGTAGAGAAGGCTTGGAGATGTGGTCCAAAAATGGCTAGATGACGGCATGACTCCAACCCCTACAACTATTAAAACCACCAATAGGGCGTGGAATGGAGCAAAGCTGCATTGAAAACAAACCACTCAAGGCTTCATAGCCTACTAGCTTGGGGACCCGGCGGTGCCCGGGTTATTTGAGAAAGGCATTGTGAGCCAAGGTTGGTCTTTGGTACTTCAAGTCCCATCATCCATGGTCCACCCTCCTCCAAACTGCAGTATCCCCTCTGTCTGGTGCCTTAGAATGTTGGAGTTCTGAGGCTGGCCAATCAGAGTCGTTTATGCAAATAATCCCACAGTGGCAACCAATCAGAAAGCTGCCACATACATACAAACATACAAACATTCTCTTTTATTATATAGATAGATGAGGGTTATGCTGGGAACTTTCTTGGCATTGGTTTCCAACGGAGGAAGAAAGCAGATGGGTGTAAGCTGAGAGAGCTCTTCCTGAAACAGATACGTAGGGAAGAGGGATGCATGGGAAAATTGTATTTGAGGACTACAACTCTCAGAATCCCATAGCCAGCATGGGCCTTGGTTTCTCTGCCAGGAGGAACTGGATAAGATAGACCCAACTTCCAAGTAGCAAAATCACCTTCAACAAGAGAGGAGCATACTATGGCATTTCCGATGGAGAAATTGACATTTCAGTCTGAAGTGTTGAAGGGCATACAAATGATTTGAAACTTTTGCATGTTGCCTGGGAATTCTGGGAGTTGTAGTCCAAAAAAGCAACTTCCCAACACGTGTCTTGGTTTGCATGGGGGCTCTTGCTTTCAGTGGCTGCAAAAAGGGTCATTCCCATCACAACATGATGTCCTCCAAGGCCAACCCGCCTAGAGATCCATTTGTCATTCAGAGTGAATCCTTGACTACAGCACCTTTCTCCCAGAGTCCCCTTTCCCCCTTTAAAAACACACACACAATGAAAAGATTAAAACACAGTAAGGTTAATACAATAGCATGGGCATTCTGTGAAAACTCTTGTTTCCGCTTCTCCTCCCTGTGTTGATCAGCCGCTCCCGTGGATTTCGGGAATCATGGCGCTTCGTTGGAAGTGACTCCATTGCCCTTGTTCACATAGAAAGGGCGGTAGTGAGACTGCAAAGGGAAAGAAGGCAGGGAGTCAGTTCAGAGGAAAAATCACCAAGCTGGATTTCCCTGCTTTGTATCAAATCCCCCTGTGTGTGTGTTTCTCCACAAATCGCTCCATCCATCCAGGCTGAAGAGTCACAAAATCCATTTTCCTCCTTTATCAATTAGAGGCACCTGAAAGCTTGGCTTGGCTCTCCATCTCACTTTCATTCTGTGCTCAATTGTGAATAACACAATTCACTTAACACATCTATGCACACAACTTCTGAGAAGGAGAGACTGGTACCCATTCTGAGGTGCTCCAACCCAAACCAAAGGCATGGGCAGGAAAATGGCCATCACAGGGGTGGAAGGGATGCTGCTCAAAGCCAATGAGCAGTTCCTCCATTCTGTGTCTTTAAATATATGCACTTTTATGGCCTTTGGGGGTTTTTTTTGTATTTCAACTACTGTATGCCATACCTGTGGGGGATTCATCCCTGGACTGCACAAGCCTATTGTGTTATCAAGTCTCCAGTCCTCAATAATTATTTTTGAGCCTAACAGCTTGGATTCCTCAACAATACCCTTCCTCAAGCCATGAGGAGAGGCAACTAATAAATAAAATATATTATTATTACTATTATTGTTGTTGTTATTGTTATTATTACCACCACCACTGTGTGATCTACCCCCAAATAGTGGAAGTTGTATGGCATTGTTGTTATTTTTGTTGTTGTTTGATGCCCGTCCCTAAATAATGTGGTGGGCATTACTACTACTACTACTACTGCCACCACATGATCCACCCTCAAATGGTGGACATGGTGTAACATTATCATCATCATCATCATTGCCACTACATGATTAACCCAAAGGTTGGCCATGGTGTGGCATCATAATCATCGCTATTGTGTGATCCACCCCCAAATGGTGGCTATTAGGCATGGTTTAGAACCCAAAAATAGGAAATCGAAAATCTAATGGGGGGGGGATTTTTTTATTAGTAATAGAAAGACTTACAAAAAATTTTCCAAAAATTTCTAAAATGTAACTTAATTACTAACGAAATTCGTTAGTAGTTCGTATGCGCATGCGCATTCAGATGGTTTTGCCTACAACTCCCAGAAATCCTAACAGCTGGTAAATTGGCTGGGATTTCTGGGAGTTGTAGGCCAAAACTTGAATAAACCACACTGAATTCTAGATGGGACTCTCCAAATAGGAAGGAGGGAGGGAGGAGCGAGGGGGTATTCTATTCTTGGAAGCAGCAAAAGAAAGGAGGAGGAGCCCCCTCACTCCTCGCTGCCTCTCTCTCACCCCGATCCTGAGGGAGCGAGGGGCCCAAGTTTGCCCAGGCTGAGAGGAAAAGGAAGAGGCCTGAGGCTGTGAGGAATGGTGTGAGTTGAAGTCCAAAACACCTGGAGGGCTGAAGTTGGCCCGTGCGATGGGGCAAGACAGAGCAACGGGGAAGAGAAGGGAGGGGGGAGAAGCCACCAGGAAAGAGGAGGGGCAGAGAAGCATGTGAGAGAGTGCAGGGAGAGAAAGGAGGAGAAGCGTGTGTGTGTGTGTGTGTGTGAAGTTGGCCCGTGCGATGGGGCAAGACAGAGCAACGGGGAAGAGAAGGGAGGGGGGGAGAAGCCCCCAGGAAAGAGGAGGGGGCAGAGAAGCATGTGAGAGAGTGCAGGGAGAGAAAGGAGGAGAAGCGTGTGTGTGTGTGTGTGTGTGAAGTTGGCCCGTGCGGTGGGACAAGACAGAGCAACGGGGAAGAGAAGGGAGGGGGGGAAAAGCCACCAGGAAAGAGGAGGGGGCAGAGAAGCATGTGAGAGAGTGCAGGGAGAGAAAGGAGGAGAAGCATGTGTGTGTGTGTGTGTGTGAAGTTGGCCCATGCGGTGGGGCAAGACAGAGCAACGGGGAAGAGAAGGGAGGGGGGAGAAGCGTGGAGGACTACACTTTCCAGAATGCCTAGCAGCAGCGTCACTTCCAGTTCCCCATAGAAATGCGGGAAAAAAGAAGAAGATGAATGAAGGCGGGAAGGAAATGAGGGGAGAAGACAGGAGAAGTGAGTAGTACAATAATTAAGAATTAATTACGATCATAACGCAAATTGTTGGCCTCAAGGACCGTAAAGAAAGTCTACTTCCTGGTTAGCTGCCGTGATGTGTATAAACTAGAAAGTCCCATTACATACGAATCACTTACGATTTCTTTTAATTTTCATAACTTTTTTCTCATGCCTAGTGGCTATGGTGTGATTATTATTATTATTATTATTATTACTACTACTACTGTATGATTCACCCCAAATTATGGCCATGGTGTGACATTATCATCATCATCACCATTATCATTATTGTCACTCTATGATTCACCCCCAAATAGTGGCCTTGGCATGACATCATCATCATCATCGCCACTGTGTGATCTATTCTCAAATGGTTGCCATAGTGGGACTATATTATTATTATTATTATTATTATTATTATTGGTGGTAGTAATAGTAGTACCACCCTGTAATTCACCCCCAAATGGTGGCAGTGGTGGGACATCATCTTCATCATCATCATCATCATTATCATCATCATCATTATACTGACGCAAAAACACAGTATTTATTTATTTATTTATTTAAACTTGTTAGTCGCCACCAGGGGCGGTCTCACCTCTCCTGGGGGTAGGCGAGCCTCATTTCTGCGCCCCCCAATGGCTGCTGGATGCGGCAGCCCGCGCGGCGATGTCACCGCGCATGCGCAGGCGTGCATGACGCACGCCTGCGCATGCACGGTGACGTCACACGCAGCTGCGTGAGTGCATCACGCACGCCTGCGCATGCGCAGTGACGTCCGGCGCGGCTACATCGCCGCCTGCGCCGCCTGCGCCGCCGGCTGCATCACCGGCTGCGCCGCCGGCGGGGAGCACTGGCTCCCGGGCAGGAGGCGCGGCGGAATGGGGAGGACCAGTGGACATAACAATACATAACAAAAAGTACTCTAAAAACAAAGAGACACGCTATGATAAGAGCAATAGGAATATGATAAGAGTATAGCAGTGGAAGTATTATCTAGAGGTCAGGGTTGTGACAATGCCTACATAACTCTAACTAGAAGTCTTCTAAAAGGTTTCCTAAGAGAATTGTCCTCAGCAAGGGGAGGATTATCAGTCATAAAACTAGGGACAGTTCTTAAGTCCATGGCCCTTGCTGAGAGGTCGGGTTTAGGCTTACTGCTGTATGACACAGCAAACGAGATATATATGCTGGATTTCGTATCACAAAATCACAAGTCGAATACTTCCCAAGCATTTAGGACTGTGTGATGATGATAGTGATTATTATTATTGCCACCATGTGATCCATTCCCAAATGTTGGCCATGGTGGGACTCACATGGCATTGTGCTTCTTGACCCATTGCTTTAAACACTACCCCTGTGCAGCATTAGCCACATTTCTGTTAATTCAACTGGTTAAAGAGATTTATACCGATAGCAAAGGACCCATAATAGGTGGTGGATTAGCAACCCGTCCATTCTTTCCAAGTACCTGCTGCTCAGCCATTGCCTGGAGTCTTAAAACCCATTTGCTTTACCGCACCAATTTCGTCCCTAATTAAAGAGGGGAATAAGCTACCCTTTAAATAATCCTCAACTGACTGGAGGGACAATACTCCCGAAGCTCAGGCTGAGGGTGAGAATTCATATTTACGGGCCTTCCCCAAATTTACAGGGATTACGCAAACGCATAATAGCGAAGGCGGCTTTAAAAAGGTGGATTACTGGCCCACTAGACCATAAAAGCTCCTGCCGAGACTCCACAGCCCAGTGGAAGTGCATCTATTCTGGGACTTTTTAATGTTCTTTATTTATCAGTTTGGTTGTTCTGCTTTGGGGTGGAATCGGTGAATATAAATGCAGCATTAAAACCAAGCAGCTGCTCCAGATGAGAGAACCAGGAAGACAGAGTTCTACCATGTCCCCTGAGTCATCAGTTGGAAGCCCCTTTCCCAGAAACAATATAGTAATACATAATACTAATATTGTGCTGTGCTAATAATATAACATAATGTGTTCACATATAATATTGAAAATAATATTATAATGTAATACAATATAATACTAATAATAATACAATATAATAATTATATATTTTATATATTACAGTTTAGTGGTTATAGCACAATAAAGTAATACATAATACTAATATTGTGCTGTACTAATAATATAATATATTGTATACACATATAATATTGATAATAATATTATAATGTAATACAATATAATACTAATAATAATACAACATAATAATTATATATTATATATATGTTACAGTATAGTGGTATAGAAAAATAAAGTAATACATAATACTAATATTGTGCTGTGGTAATAATATAATATATTGTATGCACATATTATAATATAATACAATATAATACTAATAATAATACAATATAATAATTATATATTTTATATATTACAGTACAGTGGTATAGAACAATAAAGTAATACATAATACTAATATTGTGCTGTGGTAATAATATAATATATTGTATGCACATATTATAATGTAATACAATATAATACTAATAATACAACATAATAATTATATATTATATATATTACAGTATAGTGGTATAGAAAATAAAGTAATACATAATACTAATATTGTGCTGTGGTAATAATATAATATATTGTATGCACATATTATAATACAATATAATACTAAAAATAATGCAATATAATAATTATATATTTTATATATTACAGTACAGTGGTATAGAACAATAAAGTAATACATAATGCTAATATTGTGCTGTGCTAATAATATATATTGTGTTCACATATAATATTGATAATAATATTATAATGTAATACACTATAATACTAATAATACAATATAATAATATTACAATATAGTGGTATAGCACAATAAAATAATATAATATATATATATGCTAATAATATAATACAAATAACTTATAAGCTGCTCCAGGCCTGGATCAACTCTTTGTGGCGCCCTAGGCGAACGAATTTTCATTTTTATTCATTGGAAGCCACGCCCCTGGGGCGATGCTGAGCATGCGCCTCAGAGGCCCTAGGGGCGGGGCTTCCCTCCGCGTCTTCCTCGCTCGCGTCGGGCGCCCCTCCTTCCTTCTTAATCCCTTCCTCAAACCCCCAAGTTCTCAATGCTATAATTTATTTATTTTATTTATTTGCAGTATTTATAGTCTGCCCTTCTCACCCCGCAGGGGACTCAGGGCGGATTACAATGTACATATACATGGCAAACATTCAATGCCATAGGCACACAACACATAAAGACAGACACTCAGAGGCTATTTAACATTCCAGCTTCTGGCCACCAGGGGAGCTGTCGCTTCCTCATTCTTTGCATACTTCCTGGAGATTTGTATGGCCTCATAAATCATTTAAATTAGCTTCCCCACAAAGAGGTACCTAAATTTCCTACTTGACAGATGCAACTGTCTTTCGGACTGCAAATGTTGACAACAAACGACACAATTTTGGTCAGGAACTCACTCCAACCCGGGCCGGCTTCGAATTCATGACCTTTTGGTCAGTAGTGATTTAATGCAGCTGGCTCCCAGCCAGCTGTGCCACAGTCCCAGTGTGTGAGTGCAACATGCAGAAAAGATTCAAAGCAGAAAATGGGAGATGTGACAACCTTAGGTTGCCAGTAGGCTTGTGCACGGATTCGGAGTCCCTTCAGCCAATCCGGCTTCTTCAGCTTGGTTGGATTGCCATAATGGCAAGGGCCCAGCTATCATGCTTTTTCATCCATTATGGGACCACATGGCTCCTCGTCCCCTATTCAGTATCATGCGGCACGCAAACAGGCTTCTCGCATGGGGTTTCCCTGTGAGCCCTACCAGTTGGGCCGATTGAAATAGAAGAAGGCTTTGACATATCTTACACAAGCTGTGTCTGCTTCCTTAACCTCATTGCTGATACCCAGGCTCCCTTGAAGGGAAGAAAGGAAAGGGTCCCAGGAATGGAAAGGGGAGCCTCATAAGTTCTCCGTTATCACTAATGAGACAGATCTAGCCATATTTTTTGTGTGCCGAAAAAAAAAATTATCCGGCTAACTGCTTATTTTCGGGGGGCACATGAAAATGGATACGGTGGTCTACGGGAATCTGGCCAGCAGAAATGGATTTAAGTTTAGCCAAAATGCACAAGTCTAGTTGGCAAGTTCCACTTAGAAACAGTGTTTCTTCTGATGAACCTGGCTAATAGTTACTTTTCAAAGTGAACCATTCTTGCTCAGCCCTAGGAAGAAGTTATCCCACAGTTGGTCCATTATTGTGCATATTGCTAGGAGTAGAGATTATGTGGTCCTCTGGGTGTGACTGGAATGCAACATCCATAATCCCTCACTATTGACACTGTTGGTTAGAGCAGCTGAGTCTTGAAATCCAACATCTACAAATAGTGTTTCATCCTATTTGTTAAAGTAGACATAGTAACTCAGTAGGACCTTGGAAGTCAAACTCATTGATTTTGCTCTGGCTGGGATTAATGGCTGGATTTAGCTCAAAGTCTCTAAATTGGCTCCTGGAAGGTCACGGCTTGGCCCATGAGTTGGTCATAGTCACAAATAGTTGCCTACACCTACTTGAAGAGGTCTGAGGGAGGTAGTCTACTCTGTGTTGGAAAAACCACACCTGTGCTAAGCATGATGCTCCCACAGAGAGTAATACGCATGGAAACATATAGGGAAAGCAACCAAGCATGCTCCCATTCTTTGCTTTGTCTACTCTTAGTCTATGGGAAAAGGAAGGTAGGAAATTATTATAATTATTATCATTATCATCATCTTCCCAAGATTAATTCCTGCACAATGACCTCAGTTCCTTTGGTACTGCTTTGTTTTGAGTGTGAACCGCCCTGAGCCATTGGGAGTGGCAGTTGATAAATCTAATAAATAAATAAATAAATAAATAAATAAATAAATAAATAAATAAATAAATAAATAAATCTCTCTGGTTCCCACTCACCTTTTCCTTCTGACTTTCTCAGACGTATAAGCAGCAATATACACTAGAGCTCAAATGAGGAATTACTCCTCCAATAAGGATTCTCCTTTTCCCCCATGAAATTTTCCTTTTGTCCCCAAATTTCTAGCATTGATTTTCTTTATCGTGTCAAGCTACTTGAGAAACTGCAAGTCGTTTCTGGTGTGAAAGAATTGGCCATCTGCAAGGACGTTGCCCAGGGGATGCCCAGATGTGTTACCATCCTGTGAGGGAGTCTTCTCTCGCATGGGAAGCTGGAGCTGACAGATGGGAGCTCACCCTGTCTTGCAAATTAGAATCACCGTCCTTCAGGTGAGCAGTTCAGCCATCACAATGGCTCAATTACAGCATTGATGAGAAAATGCCTTGAGAGTGCTTTCATTTGCTCTCTTCTCATTCCCTCGGTCCCTTTGCCTGTCTCTTTTCTTTGGAAGCCCCACTGTACTAGGAAATGCTCTTCTGAAGTTTATCGTTTCCACAATGCTAAAAATTGGGACATTTTAGAAAATTTCAGAATTCTTATTTGAGGAAGCACCCTCATTTGGCCCTCTCCTCATCTATCTATCTACCTATCTCTCTTCCAGCAATAAAATATTTGGTTGTTGTAGGTTTTTTCGGGCTATATGGCCATGTTCTAGAAGCATTCTCTCCTGACATTTTGCCTGCATCTCTGGCAGGCATCTTCAGAGGTGGTGATGTCTTTCCCCCACCCTGGACATCATTGCACATGTATATAAACCCCACTTATTAACGGACAGTCGTAATATCTCAGTTCAACACAATTAGTTCAACACGCGACTCCGTATCTTCATCTGGGATTATTATTGTTGTTGGGACCAGCGCTTTTGGATATTTACCTCCAAACGACTTTGTTTTCTCCTGGATTTTTTCCTCTCAGCACCTTCTGCTCCACTTGGTTGATCTTTGCACTCCCAAGGTACTGTACACACCCACTGGGACTCGGTACATTTACTATTGACCCCAGCGTCAGGGAATTTTCCCTATGATACAATGAACATTGTTTTCAAATGTGTAGGCCTGATGTGTTGAACTAATATGCTGTACTCCTTGTGTTGAACTTTCCATGTGTTGAGCGATGCTATTGTGTTGAACTAATTGTGTTGAACTGAGATATTACGACTGTCCGTTAATAAGACTATTTTGACACTAGATATACTTGATATTGCTCATTTATAATCCTTGCGGTTTTGGCTTTGTAGTTTACGGTGTTGCCCCCTGTTTTTGCGGTATTATAAACCCCACTTGCCTGGTCTCCAACAGACCTCACAACCTCTGTGGATGCCTGCCATATAAGTGGGCAAAAAGTCAGGAGCGAATGCTTCTGGAACATGGCTATACAGCCGGAAAAACCTTCAACAACCCAATGATTCCAGCCATGGAAGCCTTCAACAATACAATAAAATATTTGTGACTGTTTCTCCCGAAATGGTCTTCAACTGCTTATTCCCAGTGTCGGCTTCCATGCTTATCTATCTCCTTTGCTGGACCTTAAAGGTCCATTGCATGGAAGACATGGAAAATGCAGGTGTAACAACTTACCAGCATGCTCTGCTTGGAAGATTTCCATGTCTGGGGCTGAGCCTTAGATGCAGTTTGGTGCCTCACTATTGAAGGGTAAGCTGGGGAAGACAGAAGGCAGCTGAGGTTATTCCCTTCAACAGCCCTTCTTGCATGCAACTCAGTGTATTCCCCAAATCAGAGCGAGAGAAAGAGAGAGGGTTCTTATCTATATGTGGGTGTGATTGTTTGCTGTGTTTTCCATCTCCAAGTTAGTAAGGCAAGGAGTCCAAAATGCCAGGTCAGATTGGGGCATTTGGAAGTAATACAGCCCCGAGAAAAAACCGGTTAAGAAGATGGGAGAAGGGAGGGCAGAACCAAAAGTGTACACAATCCCTAAGGTACCATTCTTAGTATAGAGGCTCCCATCGGAATGCTTGCTGAAATCGCCGGGTGAACTCTGACCCATTGGGGAGAACTGATATGGCATCTTGGTCCCATTGCCCACTGGAAAATAGAAGAAGCAACATTACATTGAGATGGGGTAGGACGCTGTTGCGTGTTTCTCACATCTCCATCCCATGTGCCTTTGTCACCAAGGCTGACGGTTGTAGGATTGATAATGGCAACCAGGTGGAATTATTGGTGGGCAAATCTGTCCATTTCATTGATTGAATTTTGGAGACTTTGGACTCTTGGATCTGGAACAACATTCTCATTCTTCTCTTGGGATCGGCAAATCTGTTCATTATTATTTTATTTTTATTTAATTTTTTGAAGATTTGGATAAATTCACATCCAAAAGGAAATGAAATTTTCACTCATCTCTAGACTGAATGAACACTGCTCTTTCAAGAAAGGGAAAGATAGGATCCAGAAAGCCAGCCAGACTTTCACTTCATACCTTTTTTCATCTGGAGAGGCCCTGCTCTCGGTCCCACCACCTTGGCAGGCGCGTCTGGTAGGGATGACGGACAGGGCCTTTTTTTGGTGCCCCCCCCCCCCGGGCTGTGGAATTCCCTCTCAAATGAAATTAGATCCGCCCCCTCCCTCCTGACTTTTAGGAAGCGGGTGAAAACGTGGCTGTGCAATGAGGCCTTCGCAGAATGAAGGAGAAGATCGCGAAGCGACTAAAGTCGCTAAGCACTTGATACGGACCGAATATATGGATTAAGTTGGACTTGAATTTACTTTGGCGAAAGGCTTTTTAAACGTATTTATTGTATTGTATTTATTGTATTGTAAATTTTATTGTAAATTTATGATGTTTTTAGATTTTAAATGTTAGCATTGGATACTTGCTGTTTGCCGGTCTGAGTCCCTCTTCGGAGGTAAGAAGGCCGGGGTATAAAAGTTTTAAATAAATAAATAATAAATTTCCCCATGTCAGGAGCAACTTGAGAAACTGCAAGTCGCTTCTGGTGTGAAAGAATTGGGCGTCTACAAGGACATTGCCCCGGGGACATTGCCCGGATGTCTTGATGTTTTACCACCCTTGTGTGAGGCTTCTCTCATGTACCCGCATGGGGAGCTGGGGCTAACAGAGGGAGCTCATCCATGCTCTCCCCAGATTCGAACCTCTGAGCTGTCGCTCTTCAGTCCTACCAGCACAAGAGTTTTAACCCATTGTGCCACCGGGGTTTGCAAAAGGTGAACTGAAAGTAAGAATAGCTATGAAACTGGGGAAATGGATAAGAATCCTGTCCTACCAATGTTGGTTTTTTCCAATGGCAGAAAACCAGATGCCAAGTTCTCCTCAAATTTTCCAGTTTCCCAGAATAAACAACAGAACAAGCTTTCTTCTAAGGCTTGTTTATCAAGCATTTTTTAAAGTATACTCTAAAAGTACTTTTGATGAACTGGGCAATCATTGTTTTGAAAATATTGTTATCACAAAAGAAAAAGCTTCCGAGCGCCTGCTTCGACTCCCTTGCAAATATGTAAATGTTTAATCAACCTATCATTAATGAATTAATTTAAATTCATAGAAGGGACCCTATTAAACTTTTATTTAATTAGCTGACAGATTTCATTTCTGTTTTTGCTAGAACGGGCTTACATAGCCTTGCTGGTTTTGGTAGAATTTTTTATTATTATTTTACATTGCCTAGAGTTCTATGGGAAGTTTGGTTGCGTTGGGGTCTATGCCTCTCACCCTCGCTCTGATTTGCATTTGAAGTTGTGTTCCCATTTCGTGTTCTGGTTTGCAATGCCCAAGAAGTATACTTCGGAGCAATTCGTCTTTGTCATTTTCAGAGGACCAGGTGACTTTTGTAAAGGGGCAACACAGAATACAGAATATTGCACGGCTGCTATGAACTGCAGACTTCCAAATGTCGAGAAAGGGTATCACTAGAATTCAGGTATTATTCTTATCATGAACAGAGACGAGAAGCAGGTTTGTGCTTGCGTGTGGCCATGCCAACCTGTTAACTCTTACCTACTGTTAGCATAATGTCAGAGAAAACCTGCATGACTGTGGGTAACCTTTCAATAGAACACCAGTCTCCAGCTTCACATGGTTATATGCATAATATAAGCAGACAATATATGAAAGCACCTTTTAGGACTTCATCTCTATTTTCTCTCGGCAGCATGACTACAAGAAGCACTCGCTTTTCTAAACAGAAGGTATTTTTTCTGCAATTCCTGGTGGGGTTTGCATAGATTGTATGCACAAGCGCATTCAGATATCATATGCAATGCCCATGTGGAGGTATTTATTTATTTTATTTACTAGCTGAGGACCCGGCGGTGCCCGGGTTATTTGAGGAAGGCATTGCGTGCCAAGGTTGGTTCCTATTAGATGTTTATGTGGCTTGCAGTGGCCTCAGGAAATTAGTGAAGGTACTGCGAGTCCCGGGGGCCTAGTCAGGAAAAAATATCCCATGAGCTGAGGCCTAGTCAGGAAAATTAAGTTAAGGAAGCCTTTCTGTCAATTTTGGGCCTGGTTTGTGATTTATAGGGGCTATAGTGTTGTTTGGGAAGTGAATGACGTGAAGGTACTGAAAATCCCATCATTCATGGCCCCTCCTGCCCTAAACCACACCAGATAGTGAAGTGGGCCATTGGTCACCTGTTTGCCCAGTTTGGTCCTGATCTGTCATTGCTGTAGGGCCTCAGTGGCTGACTGCCTGAGGCCTTTCCCTTTCCCTCTGAGTCACTTTAGAATGTTTGAATGTGGTTGGCCATTTGGAGTCAGTTATGCAAATTCCATTTCAATGGCAACCAATCTCCTCTGTCTGGGGCTGTAGAATGTTGGATTTCTGAGGCTGGCCAGTTAGAGCCCGTTATGCAAATAATCCCACAATGGCAGCCAATCAAAACGCTGTCACATATTCCTCCCATCGCTCACTCGGTCGCTCCACCGCAAACACTGACTTTTATTATATGTAATAGATTAATTTTTGTGATAGGAGTGACTTGAGAAGCTGCAAGTCACTTCTGGTGTGAGAGAATTTGCTCTCTGCAAGGACGTTGCCCAAGGGACAACCTGATGTTTTTGATGTTTTACCATCCTTGTAAGAGGCTTCTCTCATGTCCCCGCATGGGGAGCTGGAGCTGACAGAGGCAGCTCATCCTCAGATTCAAACCACTGACCTGTCGGTCTTCAGTCCTGCCAGCACAAGGGTTTAACCCATTGCGCCACTGGGTATGCCCGGATGTTTTGATGTTTTACCATCCTTGTGGGGGGCTTCTCTCATGTCCCCACGTGGGGAGCTGGAGCTGACAGAGGGAGTTCATCTGTGCTCTCCCCGAATTTGAATCTCTGACCTGTCAGTCTTCAGTCCTGCCAGCACAAGGGTTTAACCCATTGCGAAACCAGAGGCAGTGGAGGTAACTGGTAGGCATGAGAAAAAAGTTATTAAAATGAAATGATTCGTAAGAAATTCATAAGAAATGCTACTTTTGAGTAAATTACAATGGATTGGAATAAAGAGGAACCCCAACCAGAAAGTGGACTTTCTTTATAGAACTTCTCTGGCCAGGATTTTCTTTCGTTATTAGTGTTTTATTAGGTCAAACAGCTTCTTTGATCAGATATTTTTTTCTCCTAATGATTAGTTGGAATCTCTTTTCTTGCTATTCCAATCCATTGGTTTGGACCCATCTCCCTCTGGAGCAGTTTCATGTTTCTTCCGACAACCTATCAGAAGTTTGGAGATGACTGTAATAACACCACTCAGTCTACGTTTGTCCATGCTCAAAATATTCCAAACCAGAGGTTCCCAAACTGTGGTCCGTGGACCACCAGTGGTCCGCAAGAACTAAAATATAGTCCGTCATTACTACACTGTTGCAACAAGAGCAACTGGTCTCGCGAAACCCTCTTATAGTACCGAGGTTTATTAAATATGGTTTTCTGTGGGCAAGCAGATGGCAGCTACCGGATGGCATATGTTCTGTATCAGAGACTAGAGCTGATGTGGTCTATCCAATGCAATCTTCTGAATCAGCACCCCAAATAACCAACTGAATCTTTAGAACTTGACCCTTTTATAATCAAACCACCGTTTTGAACCCATTTGGTACTAATGTTGAGAGTGGTCCCTGGCCAAAGTGGTCCCTGGTCAAGAAAAGTTTAGGAACCACCGCTCCAAACCCTCATCAGCTCCTCGCCGAATTTGATTTTTCTCATCCGTTCACTCTCATCTGGACATATTTCACCTTGTTGGTACTTTTCTTAAATCATGGTGCCCAGAATAGACCACATTGCCAGGAGAGATTGGAGCAAGCCTCTATTACTTCCTATAACCGAGACAATATACTTCCATTGAAACACCCAAGACACACATTATCTCTTTGGTTTCTTTTCTGATGCGCAACACTGTTAACTCCTGTTTTGCTTGTCACCTGGAAGACTTCTATAGAATGTTCTTCTTACACCATTTGTTCAGATTTTTCACATACTGATTTCTTACGTATCTGCAAACTGAAATCTCTTACAAATGGGCCAAAAGCTCCAGTAAATGTTTTCCTAGGGTAGCTCTAGACTTCACACTCTCCAGTGGTTATTCTGACTCCTAGGGCAAGCAAATACAGAAAATATCCACGATAATTAAGCCAAAATGCATTTATCAATATCAGTCCTATAGAAGCCTATCGGTAACCATTAACATAGCAATATGGTACCGTACTCATGTATCCCAAAAGTTCCAGAAAAGTCCCGTTATTGGCGATATGGTGGAACCAATGAAGTTACCGTGTATTACAGTTCCTCGTAACCTGAGTATCCAGCATCATCATGCCTGTAATTCATACCATTGGAGATATACTCCGGAATATGCATGATGATGCTGGATACTGTTATCTGAGGTTTCCACTTGCTGATGTATTGCATCCTCAAGACTCCAACACCTATCTTATAACACCTTGAGGCCTTGATAAAGATCCCTAGAGGATCGAAACGTGTGAGGAGTCCTAAGTATTAACATCCCCGTCGGCCTACTGAATCGGTGTTCACTGGAGGTTGGGATACTTACCCTTATATGGATCTGTTGGATGCGACGCTCTCAAATTTACCTTGTATTGGAATTACAACCTTGGTTTACCTCAATATTTACTTCTATATTTAGATGGCTTTAATTTGCCACATGAAAAGTTTCTGAATACCTTTGGGTCTTTTGCCTATTTTATTGAATTGACTCACGACAGACGCGGAACCAGCAACGCTGGGAGGATTTCCCCTCCTTATAAACTTTCCCGCATATCCCAGTCTGAACTTTGATTACCTTGTATTCTTACCCTGAAAACCCTGTCTTGGACTATATTGGACTTTGGACTATGCATTAGGAACTGTAACTTCATTGGTTCCACCATATCGCCAATAACAGGACTTTTCTGGAACTTTTGGGATACGTGAGTACAGTACCATATTTCTATGATAATGGTTACCGATAGGCTTCTATAGGACTGATATTGATAAATGCATTTTGGCTTAATTATCGTGGTTATTTTCTGTATTTGCTTGCCCTAGGTGTTGTGCGAGTTTGTGCAACTCACCCCTAGTTTCTATAGTTATTCTGACTCCAGCATCCAGTCATGTCCCCAAAATATCAAGATTCCACTCACTTGTTCTCTTCCTTGAGATGGTTAATATTCGGCACTATTTTCTCCCTCCATTGTCACCCCTTCTATGAACTCCACACTTCTTTCCATTCCCCTCCCTAGCATCTATGTTCTCTTTCTTATACATTTATTTCTCATCTTACTTCATCTGCTGTTATAGTCAAAGCAATATAATAGTAATAGAAAGGTGCGGGGGGGGGGGGAGAAATGTTCAGCCTGGAAATGCTACACGGGAAGGAAGATAAATGGAAAGGTTTCATTACAAGTCACAGCCTCATTCAAAATGTCACCCACCTGACTTCCCAGAAGTGTAGGAGGAATCGAGACAATAGATACAGAAGTGGGAATTTACCTGGGTTATATTGCAAACTCCCAACACACGCACACGCACACACATGCACACACACACACACACCAAGATTCTATATTTTAAAAAGTCCCAGAAATTAATGAGAAATAGGATTGAGACAGGAAGATTGAGACATCAGATAGATCAGGGGTGCTCAAGTAGTTGATCGCGATCGACTAGTCGATCTTCAGGCCTCATTCAGTTGATCTTGGGGCCTCACCAGCCTCCTGCCATGTGCGTGCTCCTTCGCTGTGTGCGCGCGCTCCCACCGCCACCTTCCGCCCATGCAGGGCTTCTTCCGCGGGAAGGAAGGAGCGGGAGGCGGTGCTTCCAATGGCGCCCTGCCCCTCTCTCACCGGCAGCTGCTTCTCGAAGCAGCTGCAGGCGAGAGGTGGGCAGGGCGCCGTCGGAAGCACCACCTCACATTCCCTCCTTCCTGGGGAAGAAGCACAGTGCCCTGCCCCTCTCTCTCCCTGCGAGAAGCAGCTGCCGGCAAGAGAGGGGCAGGGCGCCGCACTTCTTCCGCGGGAAGGAAGGAGCGGGAGGCGGTGCTTCCAATGGTGCCCTGCCCCTCTCTCACCGGCAGCTGCTTCTCGCCGGCAAGAGAGGGGCAGGGCGCCATTGGAAGCACTGTCTCTCTCTGCCTCCTTCCTGCAGAAAAAGTGTTGCGGAAAAAGCAAGGCGCGGGCGGAAGGTGGTGGCGGGACCACGCACGCGCGCATGTGCGTGCACGCCAAGTACCTCTTCTCAACTTGTTTGTTCTAACAGTAGCTCCCATGCTGAAAAAGTGATAGATAGATGGATAGATCTTGAAGCTCTTAAGAAGTCTGGTATAGGAAAGGTAAATAGATTGCTTTATTTCCCTTATTTTCTGCCAATTTCTAGCTTGTGTGATCCATTTGAATAGAAATAGATGGTGGTCGCTTTTAAAAGGTCTCAGTCAGAAGATATTATCTCCTTTATTATTATTATTATTGTTATTATTATTATTATTATTATGAGAAGGGGACACCAAGATGTGGACCCTGAATCTTTTGGGTGCACAACAGATTTTTCTCTGACCTCACTGGCAGATGCAAGAAAGGTGACCACCATCCCAAAGGAAGTGGAGAAGAAAAGGTGACCCACCACCAATCCCACTGAAGCTTGGTGAGAAGACATACCTTTCAGGGAGAAAGCAGAATTCCCTGTTGCGAGTGTCTCCTCCGCAGCCGTCTGCATGGTAGAAAACTCCCAGGATCTGGAGTTGTAGTTCCCTCCTAGACAAGATAATCCAGTTTGGGAATTAATTGGCATCACTGCAACTAGTAAATCTTGAGGCTCCACCTTGGGTTATCATCAAAGCAATTCTCCCATGAGGAGACCAGAAGCCACGTGTAAGGGAAGGGATTGAGTAAGGCAAGCCCTGGGAGCAAGTGGATGAAATGACCCATTCTAATTGCACCACTGGGACTTGTGAGAGAAATGACCCATATCTCCATCTGGGTGGTGGTCAGTTACATTCATTTGCTGCCCCATTGTCTCTCTCAGACCAATTATGTCACAGGTAATACATTTTAGGCCTGCTGAGACTCAAGCTATGCAAAAGAGAGATCTAGAGCCAATTTAAAATGCTCTTTGCTAAAGTGCCAAAGAAAGAGGAGTACAAAACTCCAAATCCACAAACAGAAATGCCCCCAAATCCATGCATTTATTTTAAGAGTTTATATCATATGTTTCCACCCTGTTATTGTCACTATGATGTTTTCATGCTTGTGTGCAAAATGTTCATCAGCGTGTGAACTCTACATTCATTTCCTTAAAGGAGTCAGTGTAAGACAATGAACAAAGCAAACAAATGTGTCCCTTCTCCTTAGTATGGATGAGAAATGGAAGGAATATTCAAAAACATTTGGAAAAAATGGGTTTCCAGTGTCACAGCACCTTGCAATGCAAGAATATTCACAGTTTGGGATTGATTCTGTCACTTATGGTTGTTTTAAGCAGAAAACAGAATTTTCTGCTCAGAGAACATTCTGTACAGAAATTTCATTCCATTTCTCTGTAGAAAAGTCTGTGATTAGGGACTGATTATTATATATAGGTTTTGCACATGGGTGATTTGCATATGTCCGTATGTGCCTTCAAATTGACTGCAGGCTTATCCTACCCCAGAGATTTCATAGGGTTTCCCAAGTCTAGGAACACTCAGATGTGGTTTATAGGGCTGTTTTCGAATTTCGGATAATCCCGAATTTTGGAAGTTATTTGGATATTTCCAACTTTTTAAGCAATTTCGAGAGCAGCCCTTCTAAAAGGAATTCCGAAATCCAAATTCCAAATTTCGGAATTCTGAATTCCGAATTTTGGATGTCATTTCCTAATTTTCTTGCTGATTGCTCATTGGCTGATGGCTAACAGCTAATTCTCCCTTCTGCTGAATTTTTTGCCCAGTTTTTGAAAGCAGAAGCCATTTCCGAAGACTTCTGAGTTTTGTAAATACTCCCGAATCAATTTCGAAATTTATCAGAATTCTTTCGGAAGTCTAAATAATCCAAAATGCTATCTATGACTAGATCCAAAATGAGTTTTGAAACGGTGGGGGTTTTTTTTATCAAGTAGCCATAGTGGTTTACCATTTCTCTCATCTGGAAAATAGGCTGCAGAACGTGTTATTCATTGGCATTCCCCCATCCAAGTACTAACCACAGCTGACCGTGCTTAGCTTCCAAGATCAGGGATTTTAGGGTATTTTCTACCCTGCTTTCACTTTTAATGTGGTTTGCCTCTTTCCTTACTTATGTCTACCTTACCAAGAATTATAATATTGTCTAATGAGTCATCCCATCTCATGATATCTCCAAAGTATGATAGCTCTTCTTCATACCTTTTGGATTCAAGAACATGGAAAACCTCTTCAGGCTATCTGGCTGGTTCCACTCAGAGTAGTTGTTGATCATGAAGCGGTGATCTCCTGGATATAATAAAAACAAGGAAAGAAATATTCTGAGTCATATTGCAAGAAAATGGGAGACAAAAAAGAATAAGCTTAAAAACTACATAGGTGAAGCACGAACTGGAAGCATATTAAGCTCCCAGAACCTGCCCCCTATAGACATGTTGGATTAAAAGTCCCATCATCCCCAACTTGCACTGGTTTGGAGAGAGATTGTAGATGTGTGTTTCATCTCATCCCAACATAGTGCTTCATCTCCCTTGTGACTCACATGCAAGTGAATGGGTTTGCCAAGGCATCGCCTTCCTAGGCCCTGAGATTAAAGAGTCAAACCGGAGACCAAGTGACAAGCCTTATATGCCCTCCAATTGTCCCAATTTCATAAGGACAATTAAATTCTCTGTCATCCCATTAGCTCAGACATCCATGCAAACAATTTTGGATTCTGAAGGTCTTTTTGTTTTGTTTTCTGGACACAGAGAGCAGTTGGATATTTCTTTAACTGCTATGGTTTCATCCTATGGCAGTGGTTCTCCACCTTTGGGTCCCCAGATGTTTTGCCCTTCAGTTCCCAGAAATCCTAACAGCTGGTAAACTATCTGGGATTTCTGGGAGTTGGAGGCCAAAATACCTGAGGACCCACAGATAGAGAACCACTGTCTTATGGAATCCAAGTATTTGTAGTTGGATGCAGTACTTAGAGTTTTCAGCTGGAGATTTATAGAAGTTTAAGACATGCACATGTGATTGAAAGTTGGCTGCTGTAAATGCATCGATAAAGTAGTTTGGGTTGGATGAACCAGAAGAGGAGTGATGGTGTATGATCTATTCCATTGCTGCTGTTGTGGCATTGATCAATCCAACACCACCCGTGCAAAATAAAAAAGATGTGCTTTTCCAACTCTAAAGCACAGGGGATCATATCCTGTGTGGTTTAATAAGTCTCTCATACAGAAATCCCACTGGCTGGGAGGAATCGCTGTTTCCTGGAAGCCAGAATTTTAGGATTGAACCTATATTTTACCAGCAGACAGCAGCAATCACTATCAACCGCAGCAGAGTTCCTCTGTGTCCTTTTTGGTTCCAGCTCCCTTATCTACACTCCTTGCAGCTGCCCATGGAATTGTCCAGCTGTGAAAATGCCACTGCAATATTCTCAAAATAAGACGACAATTACAGAACCAGACAGGAAAATCCAATTCCATATTTCCCCTCTTTTTTTCTGGTGAGCAGAAAATAGAAAGCGTATAATTTGGTCTTGCATTGAAGGAACATGGCATTTATCCCCCTTATTCTTAGAAACATGATTTTTTGGAGAAAATATTTTTCTGCCTCAAACCACTTCAAACATTTAGTTCAAGAATCAAACAATGTCTCCTATGCTCCAATTGGGCAAGGGCAATCTCAGTTAAGCCTCTGTCATCCCACTTTTCCTGCTATTTTAATATGTCCTAGTTTCTCTCTCCTCTTCCCATTTTCCTTGTCTTCAATACACCCCAATTGCTGCAAACTGAGCTGTAAAGTGCGAAAGAGGTGAAATCTTGCCCCGAGGTCCTAACAGAGTGGGAGAGGGAGGAGGATTACATGCCAGGGAGGAGACAATTTAGAGCAGTGTTTCTCAACATGGGGGTCAGGACCCCGAAGGGGGTGGATCACGAGAAAGTGTCAGAGGGGTCGCCAAAGATCATCAGAAAACAGTATTTTCTATTGGCCATGGGGGTTCTGTGTGGGAAGTTTGGCCCAATTCTATTGTTGGTGGGGTTCAGAAAGCTCTTTGATTGTAGATAAACTACAAATCCCAGCAACTACAACTCCCAACTGTCAAGGTCTATTTCCCCCAAAGTCTACTGATGTCCAGATTTGGGCATATTGAGTATTCATGCCAAGTTTGGTCCAGATCCATCATTGTTTGAGTCCACAGTGCTCTCTGGATGTAAGTGAACTACAATTCCAAAACTCAAGGTCAATGCCCACCAAACCCTTCCAATATTTGCTGTTGGCCATGGGAACGCTGTGTGCCAAGATTGGTTCTGTTCCATTGTTGGTGGAGTTCAGAATGCTCTTTGATTGTAGGTGAACTGTAAATCACAGCAATTACAACTCCCAAATGACAAAATCAATTCCCTCCCCGAACCCCACTAGTATTCAAATTTGGGCGTATCAGGTATTTGTACCAAATTTGATCCAGTGAATGAAAATACATCCTGCATATCAGATATTTTAATTACAATTCTTAACAGTAGCAAAACCACAGTTATGCAGTAGTAACTAAATTTTATGGATGGGGTCACCACAACATGAGGAACTCTATTAAGGGGCTGTGGCGTTAGGAAGGTTGAAAACCACAGATTTAGACCTTCTGCACACAAAGATGCTTATAAACTCCAATTTTTTTCTGCCTTCCCTCCCAAAATGGCAACAAGAAGCATGTCCTGTCACTCCTTACCACTCTTTTGAGAAGGTCTGTAGAAGAAAACAGATGTATTTGGGCCAAATGTGGTTTTGGGTACTTGCGGGAGTGGGAATGACAACTTCCAGCATGGTTTATTTACACTGTTGCAAATAGTCCCTATGTGTTTGTCTCCCACGCTTGTGTACTGCACGAGTTAGTTTGGTATTTTCCTCATTATTCCAATTGGTATTTGTGCTGAAGTTTATAGCAATAGGACATTTGTGTATTGTGTATTGATGAATGCAAAGAAAAATAAGGCCTATGGCTATCTCTCTCTCTCTCTCTCTCCCTCTCTCTCCCTCTCTCTCTCTCTCTCTCTCTCTCTCTCTCTCTCTCTCTCTCTCTATATATATATGTTTGTATGTATGTGTGTGTGTGTGTGTGTGTGTGTTTATATGTATGTATGTGGCAGCGTTCTGATTGGCTCTCGGCCTCTACATTCTGACAACATGATTGGTTGCCAGTGAGGGAGCATTTGCATAACGCCTCTATTGGCCAGCCAACACGAACATTCCAACCCTCTAAACTGGCAGAGGAGGATAAAGCAAAGGCCTGAGGCAGTCGCCAACACGAACATTCCGACACTCTAAAGTGGCAGAGGTGGTAAGGAAAAGGCCTGAGGCAGCCAGGCATGGTGGGAGTTTCAGACCAAAACACTTTGCAACCCCTTTGCGACCCCAAACAATGAGAGAACAAGACCAAACTTGGCACACAGAACCCTCAAGACCCACTCTACATCCTGGTGCAGTTTGAGGGAGGATGGACCATGGATGACGGGACTTGCAGTACTTTAACTCACTTGCTTAGAGCACTCTGGCCCACACCATAGAAGGATCAGGACCACACTTGGCACACAGATACCCACTGGCCCACTTTACAACCTGGTGCAGTGTAGGGCAGGAAGGGTCACAAATGATGGGATTTGCAGTACCTTCACCCGATTCATTTCCCACAGAACATTGAAGCCCCTACAAATCACAGACCAGGCCCAAACTTGGCACACAGAGTACCCATGACCCACTCTACATCCTGCTGCAGTTTTGAGTGGGACGGACCATGGATGATAGGACTTGAAGTACCTTCGTTCACTTTCTGAGACCACTGCCACCCTCATCTAATTACCAAAAAAGAACAAACTAGGCACACAGAGCCTCCATGACCCACTTTACATCCTGGTGCAGCTTGGAGGAGAGCAGACCATGCATGATGGGACTTGAAGTACCTTCACTTACTTCCCAAAACTGCTGCAAACCTAATCCAATGACTGATCAAAATCAAACCTGACACACAGAGCCCTCATGACCCACTCTACATCCTGGTCCCGTTTGAAGGAGGACGGACCATGGATGATGGGACTTGAAGTACCTTCACTAACTTCCTGAGACCACTGCAAGCCACGTAAACATCTCATAAGGACCACCCTTGGCACACAATGCCTTTCTCAAATAACCCGGGCAGGGCCGGGTCCCCAAGCTAATATATATATATATATATATATATATATATATATATATATATATGAATGGGTGTTGGAGGTCCAGAGATCACAACAGTGGGGACCAGGAGCTGCAGATGACCTTCATGCAGTACTTTTCCATAAACTCTGTTAAAATGTGCATTACTTTCAGCCCTTGGAAAATGTTGCTTTCTGGACTGCAGCTCCTTAAATCTCAGAGAAGGCGGGCTAGCTGGTGAATTCTAGGATCTGTAGTTCCCAAAGTTCTGCCTTACTCATTCTTTGGGCTCTTCGGTTTTAAGCCTTGGGTGCTACAGCTGAATCACACCCCTCTCTGCCTCCACCTCCACTTGGTATTTGATCTGCTCCTTCATATCTATTGCGATTGCAGTGGAGTGTTCCAGCACGTTTCCAATCTTTAGATGTGTTTGAAGCCCGGAGAGATGTTGAGACCCTTTGCCAAGGCATAAACAGAAGCCTGTTTGATACAGATCTTAATGAAAGGATAAGGATCTGGGGTTCCCATGGCAACCTTCATCAAGAGCCACATCAAAGCCTTTGCCCTGCTCCCAAAGTCTTAACTCCAGTTCCTCGTCTTCCCTTTGCAAACAGAGAGGTGATGGGCAAGCTATTAGTTATACATCCTTACCAACTCCTGTGACCTGGGCTAAACAGATTCTGACTTGAGGAGGTGAGGAAATGAACTATCAACGCCTCTGGCTGGTTCTCAACATTGGCTGCTGCCAAATTTTAACGCCTTTTCAATGTGCATTTTCTATTTTTTCATGTGGAGAAAGGCTGTCTGCAGTTTGAGGACTGAAACATGAAAAAAGTATGGTCTTACACTCCCCCCTCACTTATTTACTGTCACACTGGGTCAGTTTCAGCTTGTGGAATGCTTGGATTTGTAGTTTGGTGAGCTCTGAGGCTGGAAATACTAAATGCTTCCTCTCAAACCAGAAATCCCAGTATTCTATTAGATGTTCCCATAGCAATTAAGGAGATTCATATAATTCTATAATGTGAAAAGGCCCCGGGAGTGGGCATTGGGCAGACCTGGGGCCAGATGTAGCTCCACCAAGACAATGTTTGTAGTTCTCGATAGTTTCATGCCCAACAACAAAGACAGATAAACCATTTAGTAGCAGTTAACTCATATTTTGAATTCAAGGTTTCTTTCGCTAATTGCCATTGTCAACTGCCAACAAATACCTTGACATGGCTACTGCAGAAATGAGAGAGCTCCAGGGCACACTGTATTCAGGCCTCCCAAACTCAGGGCTGTGGCATTCCGGACTGAATTCTAGCTTGCTAAACCTTCAATAAGTTCCAGCATGGTGTCCAGGCCCGGATTACCCATAAGGCCACCCTAGGCCATGGCCTATGGGCATAGGCCTAGGGGTGGTGGCAGATCAAGGACCAAAAAAAATTTAAGCAAAACCGCAACTCTCTCTTTCTCTCTCAGGGTCGGACCGTGGGGGAGGGCGGGGGAGGAGGGAATGGTGCCCCCATCACCATCGCCCCCACCCCCAGGGCCGCTAGCGCCTGGTGGGCATGCGCGCGAAGCAGGAGTGTGCCTCTGCCTCCTCCGCCGTTTCCCTGGGTGCCGCGCATGGCCGGCAGTGGCACCGGGGGTTCCCTTCTTTTTTCCCCCTCCTCGGGAAGAGGAAGGAAGGGAAGCCCCCAGTGCCGCTGCCGGCCATGTGCGGCACCCAGGGACACACACGGCGGAGGAGGAAGAGGCGCCCTCCTGCCGCACGGCCATGTGCCCGCCAGTGGCTCCAGGGGCGTGGCTTCCCTTTACCTCGTCATCCTCCTTGCCCTGCCCTCCTTCCTTGGGCGCGAGGAGCATGACGAAGCAGAAGGAAGCCCCGGGGCAGGGCTTGCCTTCTTCCTCTTCCTCCCCGCAACCGCCTTCCGGAAACCCCACCCCAGAGCGCTGCTGCGCATGCCCAGCAACACCCTTGGGGGTGGGACTTCCCCACCCTGGGGGCGGGGCTTCCCCTGGCCCAGGGCGCCAAAACACCTTAATCCGGGCCTGATGGTGTCGTGGTTTGGGCATTGGGCTATCTGGAGACCATGACTCCTATCCCTGCTCAGCCATGGAAACTAACTGGGAGATCTTGGGGAGTCACATTCTCTAGATTCGGAGGAGAACAATGGTAAACCCATTATGAAGAAATCCAAGAAAACCCCATGATGGATCCACCTTAAGGTTGACATAAGTCAGAAATGTCTTGAAGGCATTTGACCGCGGCTTGGTTCCACCTACCATTCTCCATGTGGTTCCTCTCAATAAAGTTCCTGCTGAGGTCTGCCTTGCAGATCTTCTCAACGTGTCTCATGCATACGTTCAGGAGGTCATCTCTAAGGACCCCCATTGATGGGCTCATGTTCTCGCCTTCAAGCAGGATGCTGTAGGTCGGCAGAGATGGCGGGATTGTGTAGTTCCTCATCATTGCACCAAATTCCTGCCACATTATGATAATCATGTCAACAACAGCCAAACAGAAATGGAGCAAAACATCAAAGCAAGGTAGGATCTCAAGCAAGCATGAGCAAGCAAAGCAGATTATCCACATAGTCAGTCTAAAAGTATAAAAAGATAACTGGGTGAAGTTTAGAGGACAATAAAGTTAAGCATCAAAGCACGTGATCGTGGTCTTATGAAATGTCTTAGGCTGGGAACAGAATGTCCAGAGTTTGTCAGGAATCTTGTATTTCAATAAGTCTGACTAGATCAGTGTTTCCCAACCAGTTTGCCGTGGCACACTAGTGTGCCATGAGCGATCATCAGGTGTACCGTGGGAAATTGGCACTCTCCCCCCTCCTAGCAGACCCCTCACAGGTTTACAAGAAACAAATTGAGTCTCTCCACTTGGAAATGTTTTTTTTTTTACTATTTTACTGGATTTTTCGAGAGTTGCCTCCCCCCCTCCACTCGCCGCCAATAATTCTCAGCTTTAGTACATGTTGTACCATTGTTTTAATTAACCCTGTTCAATCTGTTTTTATTGTTACTATTGTTTTTAATTGCCCTCGACTGTGTATTGCTGTGCCTTGTGGCTACTGTAAGCCGCCGCAGAGCCCCCCGTTCGGGCATAGAAGCGAAAATAATAAATAAATAAATAAGGAACTGTTTATAACAGCTTCATGACATCCATAGTTAACTGGATGCAAGTTTCACTCAGGGTGAAATTTCACAAAGGTCTGGAGAACAAGCTCTATGAGGAGCGGCTTGAAGAGCTGGGCATTTTTAGCCTGAAGAAGAGAAGGCTGAGAGAAGACATGATAGCCATGTATAAATATGTGAGAGGAAGTCATATCTATGTTGTGTTCATCAAAACAGGCCCAGGTTTCACACTGAGTGTATAAATACATTTAAAAGCATATTAACTATATGTATTGCTGTGTTAGAGTGTCATTTTGTGTCATTTTGGTTGGTGGTGTGCCCCAGGATTTTGTAAATGTAAAAAATGTGCCTCGGCTCAAAAAAGGTTGAAAAACACTGGACTAGATAGTCCACTTTCCTTATTGCTAGAAGAATAAAATATGCATATGAATAAAATATGTACATACTAATTTCATTTACATAATACCCTGAATTAGTTCAAATTAAAGTTAGTTCAAATTAGTACTCAGTTAGTTCAAATTAAAATGGACTCATATAATAAATGAGATTGATCTATGTGTTGATATGACATTCATAATCAGACCTCCTTAAACCATGAGGCTTAAGAACATTGTTTCAGGAGCCTGTATTCAGTTTTCTGGTTGAATGAAGAAATTGAGGTTTATATACATATATCCAAACAGGGTGCCAACAAGGTGGTGGCACTAAGGAGCTACAAGTTCACTACCCCCACCAATTCTTCACCTTGAAAGCGTGCAATTTTTTAAAACCATCTAAGCCACTGTTTCTCAACCTGGGGGTCGGGACCCCTGGAGGGGTCGTGAGGGGGTGTCAGAGGGGTCGCTAAAGACCATCAGAAAATACATTATTTTCTGTTGGTCATGGGGATTCTGTGTGGAAAGATTGGCTGAATTCCATTGGTGGTGGGGTTCAGAATAGTAAGTGAACTATAAATCCCAGCAACTTCAACTCCCAAATGTCAAGGTCTATTTTTCCCAAACACCACCAGTGTTCACATTTGGGCATATTGAGGATTTGTGCCAAGTTTGGCCCAGATCCATCATTGTTTGAGTCCACAGTGCTCTCTGGACGTAGGTCAACTACAACTCCAAAACTCAAGGTCAATGCCCACCAAACCCTTGCAGTATTTTTAGTTGGCCATGGGAGTTCTGTGTGCCAAGTTTGGTTTAATTCCATCGTTGCTGGAGTTCAGAATGCGCTTCTATTGAACAATAAATCCCAGCAACTACAACTCCCAAATGACAAAATCAATCCCTCCACCAACCCCAGCGGTATTTAAATTTGGGCGTATGGGGTCTTTTGTGCCAAATTTGGTCCAGTGAATGGGAATATATCCTGCATATTGGATATTTACAATTCATAACAGGAGACATATTACAGTTATTACAATAGCAACTAAAATACTTTTATGATTGGGGGTCACCACAACATGAGGAACTGTATTAAGGGGTCACAGCATTAGAAAGGTTGAGAACCACTGATCTAAGCCTATTCTCTAGGGTGGGGCAAAAATAGTTTTGCTTACCTGTAGGAAGAGCACTGAGTCGCTGATTTGGCTGATCTGCTCCCTTGTTTCCTTATCTTCTTGCAGCAGCTTGGTCCTTTCTTCCAGTTCCTCCGCAATCTCCTTGATGTTCTCCACCGCAACCTTCTCCCTGTGGTCCAGGCCAGCCTTCACTTCATCCCGCTGCTTCTCCAAGTCACGGATCAGCTCTTTGAAATGCTGGTCTACCGTTGCTTTCTCGTTGGTGGTGAAGTTCTAAAGACAGAGAGAGAGAGTAAGAAAGAGATGCACGTGGACACATCTCACTAGGTTTCTTATGAAGTTCAGATGTAATGGTCATGTTTGTATATGCCTAGCTAAAGGTCGGCTTCTAAACCATTCAGGGGTGGGATGGCTTCATAATGGGGGGTGTTCACTTCTTCATGTTTTGAAGTTGATCTTTAAATATGGTGACTCCTCCATGTTCATGGAAGTTGGAGTGTAGGACCTCCATGAAAATGGAAGAACTGTGAATGAAAAAAAACCCCAAACCTTTCCTTAAAAATCTAGGAGAACAGCTCTCTTTGAATCTCTAAGTCCTTCAACATGATTCTGTGATCATCCCTGGGATCATACTAAATGGGAGAGGACTTTCGCTGTTACTGCTCCCAGACCTTGGACTTCCTTTGCCTGCCAACCCCCGAAATGACGAGAGCACTCAACATTTCTTTGGGCTAAATTGTTGGGCAACTTTTATTGATTGTTACCTATTTAACTTTTCAACTAAAACTAATCTTATGGGTATGTCGAACTTGGTGTGGCAAAGTCGAGGTAGCATCCCTGCCTGACCTACACCTTGGCTTGTTAGGGCCAAACACCTGGGTCTCCTGGTGCCCTAAACCCGGGCTAAGGGAAATGTATGGAGAAGCCTCTCTCAAAGTTGTTGAGACAAGACTCTCCATTTTCGGGCCGTTCGATTTCACCTCACCCATCAAATTGACACCCGGATTAGTGTTTTAGGTCAGTGTTTCCCAATTGCTGTGACGTGGCACAGTAGTGTGCCGTGACGGACCTCCTGCTGTGCCACGAGAAAAGCTCTCTGCCCCCTTCCTTCCCCCCTCCTCCTGCCAAACTCCTGCTGCTTGGGGGAGGAGAAGGAAGAGCCGGGTGGCGAAGAAAAAGAAGGGGCCAGGATGCCGCCTCCTTCAGCCGTTTCCCCAGCCAGCCTCCAATCCGCCATGACTCCCGCCATGACACTCGCCTCTCGCTCTCTGAAGCCTTGCAGAGGAGGAGCCCCACCCACTGAAGTCCGTCCACCACTCATGCTCCTCCTCCGCCACGTGGCTTCAGCGACTGAGGGGCAGAAGTCATGGCAGAGAGCAGTGCCGGACGGAGGCTATGACTCCTGCCCCTCGCTCACATTGCCCCCTCAAGGCTGGAGAAGCTGTGGGAGAGCTGAAGCTGGGCAGAGAGGGCGGGGCATGGCGGGGCCTGGCCCCACCCCCTCCCCCCAGCTTCAGCTCTCCCACAGCTTCTCCAGCCTTGAGGGGACAGTGCCAAGCCAGCATTGTGCTGGCTCTGCCACCACTGGCTTGGCACTGCCCCCTCAAGGCTGGAGAAGCTGTGGGAGAGCTGAAGCCGGGGGAGGGGGTGGGGCATGGTGCGGCCTGGCCCCGTCCCCTCTCCCCCACAGCTTGGGCACTCCCAGCAACTGCTCCCAGCAGGCCAACATCCCCCAGCCGTTCTTTACTGTGTTAGAGTGTCATTTTGTGTCATTTTGGTTGGTGGTGTGCCCCTGGATTTTTTTAATGTTAAAAGTGTGCCGCGGCTCAAAGAAGGTTGGGAAAAACTGTTTTAGGTAATGTCCCACACCCCTAAGGCGGTGCCTTGTATGTACATCAACCTTTTTGATTTCCTTAGCTATTTATGCTAGAGCCTATTTATAAAGACCACACCATCCCACCTAGCCCCTAAAACAGTATAGCGTAGGCGAAAAACCCTCCCAGAACATAGGAGAGAGAAAAATCCTACCCGGTCCCAATGGGCAACCAATAATTATACTGTTAATGGGTGGGTGTGGTGGGTTGACGGTTGGAAGCAGAATGTGTCGAGGGGGCTGGCCGCTCTTCTAGCCGGCCACACCCCATTTTCTGGATGGTTCCACTTGAACCATCCATTCTCTTCTTCAGGGGAGGAGGCAGATTGCTCCCCCGCCCCAGCTGCACCAGGGTGGGAAAGTCCCTTTCTTTTAATCTAAGGTCCCTTCTACACTGCTATATAATCCAGATTATCAGAGCAGATGGTCCATATTATCTGCTTTGAACTGGATTATATTATGGATTACTGCCATATAATCCAGTTCAAAGCAGATAACCTGGATTTGATATGTCAGTGGAGAAGGAGCCTGAGATGGTTCTTTCGTTACTGTCTTTTCAGCACCAGTTGAAGACCTTGAAGGCCCACATGGTGCCAATTTTGTTGTTCCTGTAAGACCTTTTTGCAGAACAATGTTTTGTATGGTTTTCCCCATATGCAATTCAATATTTATCATTCTCTCTACTTGGAGTCCCAGTTGAAAGGGGAAAGGTGGACAAAAACGAAAGCGATGAATGGATAGAAGAACTGTCGGATGTCATGGGCTTTCTCACTGTTTGGCTGAGCTCTGGGTTTGCCTTGTAAAATAAGCACTCTGCTAGTATTGTGAACAGCAGCTGAGCAAAGAGAAGCTTGAAAGGATGCTTTCATACTTCACAATATAAACCCCGGCAGGGATAGAACAAAGCACTTAGATGTGACATCACCGTCAAGTTTTGTCTTCCCGGGCTTTTATTCAGCTAACAAAGTTAGCGGTCTCTACTGAGAAGCTTTCCACCTACACATGGATTCTCAGCAAAATTTGTATCACATTAAAGATGGGCTGGGTTGCCAGTTCTCAGGGTCTGGATCCTCCTCTCCAGGGCAAGGGGGAGGAATCTCAGGGTGAGAGCACTGCTTATGCATGTGCATTTTCCTCATTGGTTCAACTTGGGTTGGCCTTCTGTTGACTAGCCCCAATTAGACTAGGCCCACTCAATCAATTGTTGAGTAGTGCATGAGAATTGCACTGTATTTATTTATTTATTTATTTCCACTATTTCTACCCCGCTTCTTCTCAACCCCCGAAGGGGGACTCAGAGCGGCCTAACAATGGCAACGATTCGATGCCACACAGTATACATATTATAAAACCAAAAGCAGTTAAAATTAAAATACATTAAAATACAGATAGCATTAAAATACATTAAATACAAATAGCATTAAAATACATCATACAAATTCACATCAGTTAAAACAGTATTCCGTCCATAATAAAACCTTGGGTCTTGTCCACCAGTTTGCCATTTCAATCCATTCTAAAGTGCCGCATCGTGCTAATGTGCAAACGCTTGGTCCCATAACCAGGACTTCACCTTTTTTCTGAATGCCAGGAGGGATGAAGCTGATCGTATATCAATAGGAAGTGAGTTCCACAGATGGGGAGCCACTACCGAGAAGGCCCTCTCTCTCGTCCCCACCAACCGCATTTGAGAAGTAGGCAGGAACGAGAGCAGGGCCTACCCGGATGATCTTAAGTTACGAGGTGGGACGTAACGGCTGATGCGTTTGGACAAGTAAGCTGGGCCGGAACCATATAGAGCTTTAAAGGTCAAAACCAGCACTTTGAATTGAGCCTGGAATTGGACAGGCAGCCAGTGGAGCTGACACAGCAGAGGGGTGGTATGCTCCCTGTATGTAGCTCCCGTTAGTAATCTGGCTGCCGCCCGTTGGACTAATTGCAATTTCCGAACTGTCTTCAAAGGCAGCCCCCCATAGAGTGTGTTGCAGTAATCTATTCAGGATGTGACCAGACTTTCAGCCCAATTTCGTAGGAATGAAAGCAAGCAATAGGTGAAAGTGAAAGGGAGAGGAAAAAACTGGGATATTTTAAAGTCAGGTGGAAAAATGGGATGGAAGAGGTTTAATTGGACTCCGCTACTGAGCTGAACCAGTTGAAGGGTACGAATGGTGGCCATTGAGACATCCACCCATAACATTCATCTTAGACTACTTATTTTTTGTCTCTCATGCTTTTTGAAAAGATAAAGCAAATAGAAATTAGAAAACTATGGAACACTTCACTCTTTGGAAACACAGCAGGATAAATATGTCAAAAGGAACAAGCAATGAATTCAGATAATAGAAAACTTTACATTCTCAGGGGTTCTCTTCGCAACTTGGCACGTGTGAGAGGACTTTGCATATTTTGCGGCCCATAATTTTTGCAACACCCTCAGATATGTTAGGATGAATGCCGGCAGGCGAGATAAGCAGAAATCTTGGGCAAAGATGCCAGCACACAACGAAACTTTAATGCGCTGAGCTTAAGTTCCCCGGAGTGTGCGAACGCATTGTGTGTTCTAGGCTTGATGCCAAGTCCATTGCACAGGAGACATTTTCCCAGTCCACGAGGTTGGACAGGCCCTCAAGAGGTCCTCCAAAGGAAAAATGAGGAAAGAAAGAGAGCTGAGGGGAAAAAACTCACAAAGAGAGGAGGGAAAACATTAGACGAAAAGGAAGTTTAGGAGTAAAAGGGACAAAGTGAGCAATGAGGCTGTTAGGAATTGTGGGAGTTGAAATCCAAAATACCAGGAGAGCCAAAGTTTGTCCATGCCTACTATAGAATTAATGAAGTTTGAGACAACTTTAACTGCAATGGTTCAATGCTATGGAATCCAGGGAGCTCTAGTTTTGCATGGTCTTTAGCCGTCTCTGCCAAAGAGTGCTGGTGCTTCACCAAACTATAAATCCCCAAACGTCCATAAGAGTTAAAGTAGGGTTTAATCAGATAAATTTTACATTTAGGATGCATTTGGAGAAGAAGAGAAGGAGAAGAAGAGAATGATGGTGGTGAAGGACAGGAGCAGTAATAGCTGGTGGTCTCTATTGTGTCGAGCAATTCTGGGTTTTAGTTTGAAATTTAAGGTGCTCAGCTTATTTGGGGCTGAGGTAGAGATCAGCATCACTAATGTTCGGACTAAATTCCAGAACGGATTCATACACATGACATTCAGAACAACAGCTGGCACAGGGTAAGAAGACTTGTGGATGGAAGGAAGGCAGGAGGATGAAAGGGAAGGATGGAATGGGGTCATGCTCACCTTGATGCGGTCCCGCTCTTTGTGCCATTTATCCACCTCATCCTCAAGTTCAATGATCTTGAGTTGTAGCTGCTCCTTTTGCAGAGAGAGTTCAGTCTGGGGAAGAAAGAGGAGACCAATGAAATTGTGCTGCACAAAGCCCGCTTCCAGGGTTGTAGATACATCAGGCTGTCTACACCAGTGGTTCCCAACCTGTGGTCCATGGACCACTAGTGGTCCGAAAAAACTAAAATACAGTCCATGGCTTCACTGTTGAAATGAGAGCAACTGGTCTCACAAAACACTCTTATAGTGCCTAGGCTTATTAAATATAATTTTCTGTGAGCAAGCAGATGGTGAGTACTGGATGGCATATGTTCTATATCAGAAGCTAGAGTTAATGTGGTCTATCCAATGCAATATTCTGAATCAGCACCCCAAATAACCAAACCAAATCTAACGTTGATCAAAAACTGATTCGAAACCCTTTTGGTACTAATGTTGGAAAGTGGTCCTTGGTCACATTTGGTATACACATTTGGCCATGGATCTCAGTACCCACAAACTATAGTTTCCTAGCTACTTATTTCATATTATTTCTCTAAAATGCTAGGACCACAAGTGTTCCATATATCTGTTGACTTTTTTCCAGATTATGAATCCCTTACACATAATGAGATATCTTGAAGGTGGGATCCAAGTCTAAACAAGACATCCATTTATCTTACCCATAGCTTGAATATATCTCTCTCTATATATATACAGTGTGTGTGTGTGTGTGTGTGTGTGTGTTTGTACCTTGGAGCATCAGAAAGCAAAAGTGTCAATCAGCCATCTGAATTATTTTGGAGTATTTCAAAATTTAGAATTCCACCTGCATTATCTCTTGTGGCTTTTGCTCCAGCCCATACTTAGACATCTTTCCAGTTGGGGAAAATAATCCAAAACCGTACAGTCAAATCCAAATACACACCAAAGAGCTTATAAATGTTGAGCAACTAGAACTCCCAGAATTCTAGCTGGAGTATTCTGGGTGTTTTAGGTAATTTTTCCAGTACAAACTCCCTCCAACACACATGTCCTTCAAAGGTCCTGAAAAGTCCAATCCACTTCCATAAATGGCTCCAACAAAAAGTAGGGTTGCGGAAGAGAATGTGAACCTGTTCCTCTTCCTCCAGAATGGAGCCACTTGCCAGCTGAGGCATAGCTTGGGGTGAGGAGAGGAGGCAGGGAGGTGGATTTCAAAACCCAGCTGCATTTGAAGCAAAGGGCCCTGCCCAAGGTGTGCCTTTTGCAACAATAACAGTTTTTCAGGTAATTACGGAATGACGTCCTTCAGACTTGCAACAGACTAGGCAACGCCCTCGGCAGAAATTTTGTTTAGACATGACCAGGGATTCATTCATCCTGGGTTTAGCCCTTCCATGGCAGAATAAAGGCAGGCTGAAGGTGGGAGCGAATTGCTTGCACAAAGGCTGAGACCCTTGATAGGTACATGGTGGATGGTCCATGTCTTAACTCTGAACAGCAGCAGTGGTCTAGCCAAACCTGGAGATGCTTGATATTTGCTAAACATCTCCAATCAAAACATCAACATCATGCCATTAAACATTTCACAGGTGAAACACCAGGGCAAATATGGGCAAGTAGCATCCGAATGCGGTCAAGATGGCAAGAAGTTATGAATGAGGAACAACACACTAACCACTTTGAGGCGGCAGCGGTTTGCTTTTGTCTTCTTGGAAAGTCGAGTTTCTTTCCCTTCCTCTCCCCGTTGCTGAGTTAACTGAATGCAAACTAATTGTGCTCTTTGAATATGCATACTGCATCTGAATGTGGCGGCTGCATTTACTTTCCATACCTAATTCATGATCTATTAGGTGAATTAATGGCATATGCAAATTGACACTCCATTCCCACAGTAATATCTCTAGCTGGGTCATTAGAGATGCAGAAATCGCCCAACATGTATTTAAAACACATCCCAACCCAGAGTGCGTCTCACACTGTGGAATTAATGCAGTTTTACAATGCTTTAACTGCCATGGCTCAATGCTGTAGATCCCAGGAGTTGTAGTTTGGTGAGTCACCAGCACTCATTGCGTGTGCAAGGGTGACACACCTTGCGCCGAGGACAATAATACAGACACAAGTGGTTGGATGAAAATGGCCACAGCTCATTTATTGAAAACATGAATAAAGGGTTGGTGGCCATGCCTGGGTTCTGGATCAGGGTCGTACAGCCCCCACAAATGTCCAAAGGCGCATGCAAGCCAGGGGTGCGAGCGGACCAATGCTTGTCTACGGAAACTCGGCACCCCAGGGGGCCTGGGCATTATCCCCCTTACAACCAAGGGGCAATAAGCCAGCCTGATCCAAGGAACATGCCACACGCCAAACACGGAGTTGTGACAAAGAACATAATAACGCATTACCATGAACAATGCAACAATGACATGAAGAATGAATAAAATGGACACCAACAGACAATGCAATAAGTAGGGAGGGTGGGAGGAAAAACAGAGCTGGCCCCCACGTGCAACCTGGGCAGCCCTGGGTGGCCTTAAATAGGCTGCCCAGGCGGAAGTGCCTGCCAGCCGGCACACAGAGGGGGCGGGGCGGGGCGGGGCCAGCCCCGTCATTGGCTGGTTAGCATTTGGTGGCGGTAAACCTCCCCGCCACCCCAGGGGCTTATGGGAAGGAGAAGCCCCTGCATCTCTTCACAAGATGGCGGCGAGGGCATCCCTGCCCCGCAACCCGCTCGGCCGGTAAGTCGGCCAAGCACATTGGCAGAGAAAGCTAAATATCTTGAAAAAGTACAGCTTCCTTTCATTCCATAGTATTGAGCCATGTCACTTAAAATAGTGTTAAACTGAATTAACTCTACAATGTAGATGCACCCACAGGGAGACAAATGGAGTATCCAAATAACCTATTAGATGGCTCATGCTAAGGTAGAGGCAGGAAGTACAGAGCCCTCCGAATGCTGATGGATTGCAGCCCCTAGCATTCCTGACCATTGTTTAGGCTGGCTGGGGATGATATGAGTCAGAGATTAACCCCATCTGGAGTAGAATTCCACATTTCTAATCCACAAAAAGGAAGGGAATTGAAAAATTTGGTACATCGGGGAAACTTTTCAACCACAGCGCAAAACATGTGAAACAAGCACTTTTGTTCAAGCAGCTTCTAGTCCCTGGAAGCACGTTGTTAATTGACCTGAAAGATGCAAGCTGACGCGTCTGCTTTTTAAAAGTCTATGCAACAAGGCATGAGGACAGTAGCTTGCATAAAAATTGATTGTACAATTAGCACACACAAAAGCTTCACAAGTGTCAAAACTCCTCTTTGATAAATGCAGAAAAACTCTCACTTTGTCACCCAGCAGAGAGACAATGGTAGGAATATTCTTACTGGTGTATCAGCACAAGATAAGGAATTGCATCCGTAATTGCTGCTTCGTATCAGTCTCTCGGGGGCTCTTCTGAAAGGGCAGATTACATAGGATGAATAAAGTGGCTAAGAGTGTGAAGGAGCTCCATAATATGGTGGTGGATGCTTTGTTTGCATCGAACCAGTTGATTGTTTTGCATTGCAAGTATTTTCAATGTTTCTTTAGGCTGGAAAAGAATTACATATCCATCTACAGCAGTGTTTCCAAACCTTTTTTGAGCCACGGCACACTTTTAACATTAAAAAAAATCTGGGGGCACAACACCAACCAAAATGACACAAAATGACACACTAACACAGTAAAGAACAACTGGGGGATGGTGGCCTGCTGGGAGCACCTGCTGGGAGTGCCAAAGCCGGGAGAGGGGGAGGAGCCAGGCCGCACCATGCCCCACCCCCCTCCCCCGGCTTCAGCTCTCCCACAGCTTCTCCAGCTTTGAGGTGGCAGTGCCAAGCCAGCGGTGGCAGAGCCAGCACATTGCTGGCTTGCCACTGTCCCTCAAGGCTGGAGAAGCTGTGGGAGAGCTGAAGCTGGGGGGGAGGCGGAGCCAGGCCATGCCATGCCCTGGCCCCCACCCCGGCTTCAGCTCTCCCACAACTTCTCCAGCCTTGAGGGGGCAGTGCGAGCGAGGGGCGGGAATAATGGCCCCCGTCCTCGGCACCACTCTCCGCCATGACTGAAATCTGCCATGATTCTCGCCCCTCGCTCACTGAAGCCGTGTAGAGGAGGAGGAGCATGAGCGGTAGATGGGCTTCAATGGGCAGGGCTCCTCCTCCTTGCAGCTTCAGCGGAGGCAGGCCACACCATGCCCCGCCCCCTCCCCCCAGCTTCAACTCTCCCACAGCTTCTCCAGTCTTGAGGGGGCAGTGCGAGCGAGGGGCGGGGTCATGGCCCCCGTCCTCGGCAGCGCTCTCCGCCATGACTCCAATCTGCCATGACTCTCGCCCCTCGCTCACTGAAGCCGCACGGAGGAGGAGGAGCATGAGCGGTGGATGGGCTTCAATGGGCAGGGCTCCTCGGCGCAGCTTCAGCGAGCGAGGGGCGAGAGTCATGGTGGATTGGAGGCTGGCTGGGGAAATGGCCGAAGGAGCCGCCCAGCCCTTCCTCCTCCTCCCCCAAGCAGCAGGAGTTCGGCAGAAGGAGGGGGAAGGAAGGGGGGCAGAGAGCTTTTCTCACGGCACAGCAGGAGGTCCATCACACTACTGTGCCGTGTCACAGTGGTTGGGAAACACTGATCTACAGTATCTATCTATATATCTATCGACCTATATCTATCTTTTCTGCTTTTACCCCAGTCTACACCAATTTCTCTTAATTCAGTTTATTTTGCAAAAAGTTCTTGATGTGAATATCTGAGAGCATGAGTAGTAGCCAGAACTTGGCTAGCAATATCCAAGTGTCTTCAGTTAGTTTTTGGCAAATCAGTCACTTTAGACCTCATTTTCCCCAATCCCAGAATCCCAAATTCAACCCCCGACATCCATGGGAATGGTGCCAGTGGCTTTATTTATCCACAAAATATGCATCTCTCTGCATCGTCAATGTCCTCCAGTATGGTGTTCTTGGACCAGAGGCCCTTCCACACAGCCCTATATCCCAGAATATCAAGGCACAAAATCCCACATTATTTGAGTGTGGACTCAGGTAATCCAGTTCAAAGCAGATATTTTGGGTTTTTTATGCCTTGATATTCTGGGATATAGGGCTGTGTGGAAGAGCCCCAAAAGTCCTTTATTTCGATGGGGTTCTCTATAATCCACAGTGTTGCATGAGGGTTTGAATCCTCATTCAGACTCACTGGTGACCTTGGAAAAGTCAGACTAAGATGAGCAATGACAAACGTCCTCTAAGAATATCTTGCCCCGAGACCTCCTTAGGATAGGGCTGACAAAGTCAACTAGAAATCACATAGCAAATCTGAAAACCATGAATCCCTCTGAGGAGCAGTATAGGGAGTTATTTATTTATTTACTTTATTTATATTCCGCTCTTCTCACCCCGAAGGGGACTCAGAGCGGGTTACAGGTACAGGTACACATATACACATATAGACGAACATATAGACGAACATATAGATGAACAGAGGCAAACTCTGGCCACCAGGGGGAGCTGACACACTCCTTGTCTCTCAGCGTTCCAGTGTTCCCTGTTGTTCCTCCGCATTCCTCAACGTTTCCTGGAGTTCTTTAATGGCCTCATAATTCAGTCAAAATTTGCCTCCCCACTTGATGTGGTACCTTTATCTCCTACTTGAAAGAGGCAACTGTCTTTCGGGCTGCAAAGGTTGACAGCAGACTACACTTAAAGGTTGAGCACCCACCTCGACCCGGGCAGGCCTTGAACTCATGACCTACTGGTCAGAGAGACCTTATGCAGCTGACACTTAGCCAGCTGCGCCACATTCCCAGTGCCTGAAAAAGGTAGGGACACGAAAACCATGTTTATATATTTGAAAGGATGTCATATGGAAGATGAAGCCAGATGGTTTTCTTTGACTCCAGAGACTAGGACATGGAATCATGGATGATGGTGATGATCCCATTATCGCGATAATGAAGTAGATCAGTGCTGTCCAACTTCTGCCGACCCAAGGGCCGGACTTTCTGGGGGCCGATCACCTGGGGGCCGAGTGGCCACGCCCCGGCCACGCACCGGCCACGCCCAGCCACACCCCACGCCACCACGCCCGGCCACGCGGCTCCGCCTTCTCTCCCAAAGCATCACAATAGCCTTGGAAGCGGGCGATTTCGCCCACTTCCGAGGCTGTTGTGACGCTTTGGAGAGAAGGACGAGCCACGGGAGCCTTCCGCGGCTCCGCCCCACACCAAAAGCATCACAACAGCTGTTGTGACACTTTGGGGGAGAGGGCGGCCGCGAGGAAGCTTCCGCGGCTCCGCCCCTCGCCTGCAGGCCTGGATGGCTCACGGGGAAGCGAGCCCGGTTCTCACTTCCCCCACGAGCCATCCAGGCCTGCGGGAGTTTTCGCCCGGCTCTCGTGTCCCTCTGACCAGAGGGACACGAGAGCCGGGCGAAAAACCTCCCGCAAGCCTGGATGGCTCGCGGGGAAGCGAGAACCGGGCACTCGCTTCCCGTGAGCCATCCAGGTTTGCGGAGGATTTTCGCCCGGCTCGCGCCCCTCTGACCTGGCTCAGAGGGACATGAGAGCCGGGAGCACCCCCGCAGGCCTGGATGGCTCCCACGCCGCTTCCCCCGCGAGCCATCCAGGTTTGCTCCTCCATTCCACCCCTCTGACCTGGTCAGAGGGACATGAGAGCCGGGCGAAAAACCCGCCCGCAGGCCTCCCTGGAAGGCCTGCCCCTCGCTCCCTCCTGCCCTTCCCGCGCTGGCCCACGCCGCGGCACCGGGAAGGAGAAGGAGGGAGGATTCCTCCTCCTTCCCGGTGCCACGGCGATTGGGACACCAGCGGCGCCGGGAAGGAGGAAGAGGAGGAGGAAGGAGGGATTCCTCCTACTCCCCTCCCCCCCACTGCCGCTGCGAACCGGATCGCAGCGGTGGCGCGGAGAGAGGGACGGAGGGGGCAAGGCAATAAGGAGGAGGGAGCTGGCTCCCTTCCTTCTCCCTGCCCCGCCTCCTCCTCCTCCCCTCCCTCCCGCCCATCGCTGCGATCTCGCAGCGGCGGCGCAGATAGAGGGACGGAGGGGGCGGTGCAGGGAGGAGGAGCTAGCTCTCTTCCTCCTCCCTGCCCCGCCTCCCCCCCCCCCGGCCGCCATTTTTTTAAAAATTAGATTTTTTTAAAAAAAAAATGGCGGCCGGGGGCATAGCGGGGGCCGTGTCCAACAGGCTGGGGGGCCGTGTACGGCCCCCCAGGCTGCCAGTTGGACAGCCCTGAAGTAGATGATGATCCTACTTCCAAAGCTGTTTGACAATGGGATCCTCTGATGCCTCACAGTCCAGTCTTCTCTCTGTAGGTTTTTAAACAGAGGCTGGATGGCCATTTGTCAGGAGTGCTCGGATAACATCTTGCTGCATGGAAGAAGGAGGCTGGACTGTATGACCTTTGAGGTCGCTTCCAATTCTTTGATTCTATAGTTTGTTTGTTTATTTATTTATTTCTATTCCACCCTTCTCCCCCCGCATGGGAACTCAGGGCGGATTACAATGTACACATTACATTTTTACACACAAACCACAAGAGAGACAGAGGCAATTTAACATCTGGCCACCTGGGGAAGCTGTCATACTCCTTCATTCCTCAGCATGTTTTCTGGAGATCTTTTTTATGGCCTCGTAAATCAGTTAAATTAAGCCTCCCCACTAAGTGGTACCTTAATTTCCTACTTGACAGATGCAACTGTCTTTTGGGTTGCAAAGGTCGATATGAGTTCTCCCTTTCCATTGCAGACCACATCCATGTGGTTCCATAGAAGTAATAGATCACCTCAAAATGCAAATGTACTACTGTGTAGCTCTGCCTGCTTTTTAAAAAAAAACTGCTAATTTTCTTTTTATTCCCTTCATCATGATCTCAGTTTTTCTCCTGATTTCCTTTTCAGCACTTCCACTTAGGGGTAATGTCAAGCATAAACCACCTTTAATTTCCAGAGATTGAAAGCGAAACACACATCACTTTCTACTTTGCTTGGCTGTCTCATCGTTGTGATTAAAATGGCCAAGGTGCCGCTTTTGAGCACATTTTCATGATTGTGTAGTGCCACTCATTGAAGCTGGAGAGCAGCTCCTGCTCTAAACCTGCGTTGTTTACTCATACAAGAAAACAAAAGGGAGGCAAACACTGAGTTATTACCCTCTGCCAAGTTCAGGACATGAATAGCAAAACTCTCAGAGAAGCTGGTGCTATTAATAAGAGGAGGCTGCGCAGCAATAAATCCAAACGGTAGATAAACATCACCCATCCATATGCCGAATAACTTATGGGGAGGGAGGAACACAGTCAACGTTATCAGATCTCCTGGGTGGACTCCTTTTTATTATAAATATGATAATTTCTCTCCCATCCCTACAGGCTCAGGGCAGGAAAAACTTTCATCTCATTTTATCCTTACCGTGCTTTCCCGCAAAGCGAGTTTGCACAAGATTCAATCGCTGGCCCAAGGCCAGTCATGGGAAATTGTGAGCGAGCAAAAAGCAAGCAAAAAGTAACAGCCAGATCTAAGACTCACCGCTGATTCCTGTTCCTCACTGGTTCTCTTATGGCAGTCACCAGAAAGTGCCTTTTGAGGACTCAAAGTCTCCTATTCCCCATCTCCATGCTGGCCACGGTGGCTGGGACCTTATGGACCAATCTATCTGGAGATGTTGGGGAGCTCTTGTCCCAAAAATCTCTAGTTTCTACCATGAAATAGGGGATAGTTTATGCAGCCTCGTGAAACCCTTGTGTACCTCTTTCAATGCAAGGTTTGGGAAGGATGTTTCATGAGAACAGCTCCAAATATGGGAGAGGTTCTACAAATACAGGAGATGTTCTAGGTCAGTGGTTCTCAACCTGTGGGTCCCAGGTGTTTTGGCCTACAACTCCCTGAAATCCCAGCCAGTTTACTAGCTGTTAGGATTTCTGGGAGTTTTAGGCCAAAACATCTGGGGACCCACAGGTTGAGAACCACCATTCTAGGTGGAAGGAATTGCTCACCCAAGTTAGAAGCTCCTGAGATAGAATGGCTTTTGCTGACTAGATGTCCTAGGCTATGGGATTCTGGGATTCTGGGAACTGCATTCTCAAGGGGCCTTGTGTTTCATCAAGTTGATTCTGTCTTAAGATGACCCTATCATAGGGTTTCCTTGACCAGAACTACTCATATGGAGATTTGCCGTTGCCTTTGAGTAACTGTGACTTCTCAACACTCGTTCCACTCTCTAGTGCAGGGGTGCTCACACTTTTTCAGCATGCGAGCTACTTATAAAACAACCAAGTCAAAATGATCTACCTACCCACTACAAAAATGTGAAACATATAACACAATATCTGCTTTGAACTGGGTTTTCTGAGTCCACACTGCCATATAATCTGATTCAAAGCAGATAACATGGGATTTTATTCAACTGTGTGGAAAGGACCTCAGATAAACCAGGGCCCTTCCACACATTCTATTTTACAGTTGACACACGCAAACTGATTTCTTACTACTGGATGAATTGCTGCCAAATTTGGCCACAAGACACCCACAAGGAGTGACCATCACTAAAAAAATGATTTTGTCATTTGAGAGTTGTAGTTGCTGGGATTTATAGTTCACCTACAATCAAAGAGCATTCTGAACCCCACCAACAACAGAATTGGGGCAAACTTCCCACACAGAAACCCCACAAGCAACAGCACACAACCAAAAGGCAGAGAGGCAGGAAAGGAAGGAAGGAAGGAATGAGGGAGGGAAGCCAGGCAGACAGGCAGGAAAGAGGTGAGAAAGGGAAGGAAAGGAAGGAAGGAGGAGAGGAAGGAGGAATGGAAGGAAGGAAAGAGGGAGGGAGGAAAAAAGGAAGAACAGAAGGAAGGGAAAGGGAGGAAGAAGCCGCGTCCTCCCGAAGGGAGGAGGAGGAGCCCTGCCTCCGCTGCCAGGAAGGAAAGAGGTGAGGAAGGAATGAAAGAGGGAGGGAGGAAAAAAGGAAAAATAGAAGGAAGGGAAGGGGAGGAAGGAGCCACGACCTCCCGAAGGAAGGAGGAGGAGCCCTGCCTCCGCTGCCAGGAAGGAAAGAGGTGAGGAAGGAATGAAAGAGGGAGGGAGGAAAAAAGGAAGAATAGAAGGAAGGGGAGGGAAGGAAGGAGTCTTCCTCCCACCCTGCCTGCGATCTACCAGGACATCTTACGCGATCTACCAGTAGATCGCGATCTACCTAATGAGCACCCCTGCTCTAGTGGTTCTTGGGTAAGGATAGTTCTGTCTAAATGCAGATTATATCCAACCAAACCCTGTGCCTGTGGCTGTAGTTATCAAGTGAGTGTAGACATGTCCCATTCCAAGTTTCAGTACTCATCTCCACTTCCAACTTGAACAAATCCCCTCTGAATAAATCTAATGAAGATGTTATCCTGGTATTAAGTTCATCTTAGGTTGCCAGAAATTACAAATATCTTGAAGATACATAACAAAAACATGTCTCTACATAGAGCTTGGGCAATTTCAAAGAGGGAGACGATGATGAAGAAAGGAAGGAAGGAAAGGATTTCTAACCCTTCAATTCTTCATTCATTCTATAATTTCTCATCCTTTTGATCATTCCTGATTAGTAGGGCTGGAAGGTGTGTTAACATCCATCTTTATGGGAGACAGGAGGACAACCAGAGTGATTGCAAATGAAAATTCATCTGTAATTTAGAGTCACCCAAGTCTCAGAGTTATTGCAGTTGAAATGTGCCCGACCCAAAGATTTATGTGGAAAGAAGCATGAGGATGCTCCTGCACAGTGCATTCCAAGTGTTTTGGGGGGAAGGGGGGACAAATGTGAGAAAGAACATGAGCAGTGAAGCAGGTAATGGAAGACAACAAAGAAGTGCAATTTATTAAAGGGATGGGAGAAATGTGCTTTCTCATATATTAAAAGTGCTCACTAACGATATGGAGCAAAGCAGTATAAATCAGAAGGAGGCTTGAACTAAATGATGTCGAGGCCTGAATACAATCCACAACTTCTCCATGATCAAGCTGGAAGTCCGTATTGGGCAGCTTGTAGCCTCCATGTCAGTGGGATGGTAACTCTAGGTTTTGGAATATGCTTTTAAGCAGTGGTTCCCAACCTTTGGGCCTCTAGATGTTATGGACTTCAGCTTCCACAGTTCCTAACAGCTGGTAAGCTGGCTGAGATTTCTGGGAGTTAAAGTCCAAAACACTTGGAGGCCCAAAGGTTGGGAACCAATGCTTTAAAGCAGTGGTTCCCAAACTTTTTTGGCCTATCGCCTCCTTTCCAGAAAAAAATTTACTCACTGCCCCCCTAGAAATTATTATTTTTTAATTTTATTAGCAATTAAACAGAAAGATATATGTATTAATATTTCTACCTTTTCGTAAAATATAATAAAGAAAGTTGTAAATTAGAAACACTGAAGTTTGAAATTATGAAACTATTTATTGAACTTAGAATAGAAAGGTAATACAAAAAAAGTAAACACATTCGAAATCATCTTAATGAGAAGGATGAACCTGGCATGCTTCTCCCAATCTAGGAATCCTCGGCTCTATTTTCATCAGCAGTAATCTCAAATCATCGCGATTGACTATTTTGCAATCGGTTTCTTTTTTTGTTAATAAGTTGATTACCGCACTGAATCCACGTTCCACTAAATATGTTGAAGGACATTATTATTATTGTTATAAGACTCAACCAGTTGGAAGGGAACCCCAAAGGTATTATTATTATTATCATCCCATGCTTGGCGAGAGGAGGAGGAGGGAGCAGGAAGAGGGAAGATGAGAGAGACACACACAGAGAGATGGATGGTAGCCTGTCGCCTGACTCACTTCACCGCCCCCACCTCCCCCTTACAGGGGTTCAGTGCCCCCCAAATTATCCTGGGCCTTCCAGCGCCCACTTAGATCGCCCCACCGCCCACTAGGGGGTGGTACCGCCCACTTTGGGAACCACTGCTTTAAAGGAATTATCCAATGCACTGAGCCTACATTTGGGGAAAGGGTCTAACACAGGCTTGAGCAAACTTCAGCCCTTCAGGTGTTTTAGACTTCAACTTCCACAATTCCTAATAGCCGGTAGAGAGTTGATGTCCAAAACACCTGGAGGGCCAAAGTTTGCCCATGCCTGGTCTAACGTCTTGGGTAGCTCCTTTGAAATTAGGACTAAAACTCATAGCTGATACTAAAACACATAGCTGATATTCTACTCCACAAAGATGGAAGCCCTCCATTATTATTATGCATTTTCCAGTAGACATAACCAGAAGAAGCAATCAGAACTTCAGTCCAGTAATTTTGGGAGAATCGTTTCTTAGTCTTAGTCGTGTACTAGATGATAGGAAAGGCGCCTCTCTATTGTAAAACCTTTGTTTGAAACCCTGGACAGCTGCTGCCCATAAGATAAAAGGTGGACCTTCAGAGATTGAATTTTAAGTCCTATCAGCTCTTGCCAGAAATGCAGCAAGATACAAAAGGATCTTTGGCACAAAGAGGAACTCCAAATCTAAGCTCTACGGTTCTGGCCCAGCTTACTTGTCCGAACGCATCAGCCGCTACGTCCCACCTCGTAATCTAAGATCATCCGGGGAGGCCCTGCTCTCGCTCCCGCCTACTTCTCAAATGCGGTTGGTGAGGACGAGAGATAGGGCCTTCTCGGTGGTGGCTCCCCATCTGTGGAATGCGCTCCCTATTGATATACGATCTACCTCATCCCTCCTGGCATTCAGGAAAAGAGTGAAATCCTGGTTATGGGACCAGGCATTTGCACATTAGCACGATACAGCACTTTAGATGGGATTGAAATGGCAAACTGGTGGACATGACCTAAGGCTTCGGTTATGGACGGAATACTGTTTTTAACCTATGTGAATGTATTTGACATATTTTAATGCTAATTATATTTTAATGTATTTTTATGTTAACTGTATTTAATGTATTTTAATGTTTTTATTGTTGTGGTTTCTATTATATGTTTACTGTGTTTTGGGCATTGAATTGTTGCCATTGTGAGGCCGCTCTCGGGGGTTGAGAAGATGTGGGGTAGAAATGGTGAAAATAAATAAATAATAAATAAATCAGAGAGGAGGACCACCACTGGCATCATCATGAAAGCGAATAGGGGTGGTTGGTGGGGAAAAAAACCTTCTGCTTTTGGAAGTCTTTGGATTTCCAATTTCCATATAAAGGTGACTCAACCTATATTATCATCCCAGAACTCTCCTCCAGCTTTACATTTAAAATGCATTAATTTTCTTCCCATCAGCTTTCTTCATCATTCAACTTTTGCACCCACACCTCGAAACTGGGAATACTATGGCATAGGTGATTTTGAATCCAGTATCTATTGACATAGCTAATTAAAAATGTGTTAATTTGGAACAAGAATAGTCTATTTTAGATGCCAAAGGCCTGCCTGGACAAAGAGGTATTTGCAGCTGGTGGAAAAGGGATGGAGAAGATGCTGAACAAGCCTCCATCAGCAGGAAGTTCCATAGGTTGAGAGTAGCCATCAAAAACCAAAATATTTTGCATCCTAGCAGATGTGCATCCAGTGGAGGTGGGATCAAATTTGTCATGCAAAAAGGATTGGGGGGTTATTAAGAGTTTTCACTGTCCCAACACATTTAGGGCAAGGTAAAAGTCCAATGAACTCAGAAGCACAATTAGTATAGTCAAAAGAGAGGGAGGGAGAAAAGGGATTTAATTGGAGTCTGCCTGTTTATGGCCAAGGAGGAGCGGAGAAGAACCCTGGTCTCTCAGAGTCTTAGGTTCTTTCTACACTGCCAGATAATCCAGATGATCAAAACTGAAAATCCACATTATCTGCTTTGAACTGGATTATCTGAGTCTACACTGCCAGATAATCCAGTTCAAAGCAGATAACCTGGATTTTATATGGCAGCGTAGAAGGAACCTTCATCTCACAACCAAACCACTACACAATGTTGAAGCTACTTATATATAGCAACATATTCATTGAGCCTGAAAGAGATTCTCGTTTGGCCCTGGATTGCCATTTTAGGACTGTCTCAGACCCTATGGTTCCAGGGCCCAAATCCAGACCTAGAGATTATCCCCTGTAATATCAGAGAAGAGGGATCCACAGTGGTGTTACATGTTTGATATTACCTTAAATATCAAATAGGTGAAGATACACACAAAATATACACATACTTTAAAAAAGTATTCTGTTTTTCAGTCTCAACCTGAGCTTCCTCCCCTTCTCCCAAGAATTGAAGAAAGTAATCCAAACATTGGGAATTGTAATGCAAGTGATTCTGGTCCAAATGCCACTGCAGTCACTGGGAAAAGACTAAAGGCTCCCAAAGAAGGCATTTGACAATTGCTGTACATGGATAATTTCACCGCAATGACCTCCTCCAGGTTAATCCAAGACCCATAGTATTGAGGTTTATCAGTGCCAGAATTATGCATTGAATAGAGCTTGGTGTGGAGAGGAGGAACTAAGGGACTCAGGGCCCAAAACCACATAACCTGTAGTCTATATAAGTTTTTGTCAATCTTTGCTTTATTATGCCTCATATATAATAAAATAAAACATATTTGAAAGCCACACAGACGGTGAGGTTCTCCTTCTCATTCCATTCTATTGAATATGCTCCTCAGACCTGTTTGGGTCAGGACAGATTACTCACAATCTATGAAAATGGAATAGTGACGCCAGGCCCGGATTAACTCTTTTTGGTGCCCTAGGCCACACATTGGAAGCCACACCCCCGGGTTGAAGCAGAGCCAGTGCATCAGAGGCCCTAGGGGTGGGGCTTCCCTCCGCGTCTTCCTCCTTGTGGGTGCCCCTCCTTCCTTGAGTGAAGGAAGGAGGGGCCGGTGCCAGTGAGGAAGAGGCAGAGGGAAGCCGCATCAGAGGCCCTAGGGGCGGGGCTTCCCTCCGTGTTTTCCTCCTCGTGCTGGGCACCCCTCCTTCCTTGAGTGAAGGAAGGAGAGGCCGGCGCCAGTGAGGAAGAGGTGGAGGGAAGCCGCATCAGAGGCCCTAGGGGCGGGGCTTCCCTCCACGTTTTCCTCCTCGTGCTGGGCACCCCTCCTTCCTTGAGTGAAGGAAGGAGAGGCCGGCGCCAGTGAGGAAGAGGCAGAGGGAAGCCGCATCAGAGGCCCTAGGGGCGGGGCTTCCCTCCACGTTTTCCTCCTCGTGCTGGGCACCCCTCCTTCCTTGAGTGAAGGAAGGAGAGGCCGGCGCGAGCGAGGAAGAGGTGGAGGGAAGCTGCTTCAGAGACCCTAGGGGTGGGGCTTCCCTCCACGTCTTCCTCCTTGCTCCGGGCACCCCTCCTTCCTTGAGTGAAGGAAGGAGGGGCCAGCGCGAGCAAGGAAGAGGCGGAGGGAAGCTGCGTCAGAGGCCCTAGGGGTGGGGCTTCCGTCCACGTCTTCCTACTCGTGCTGGGCACCTCTCCTTCCTTGAGTGAAGGATGGAGGGGCTGGCACGAGTGAGGAAGAGGCAGAGGGAAGCTGCGTCAGAGGCCCTAGGGGCCTATGGCGCTCCGCGCACAGGTGCAAAAGCAGCCGAAGATTGACCTTTTAAAAAAATAATAAAATTGGGGGATCCGGATCTGGCGCCCCCCCCCCATGGCTGTGCCCCTAGGCCGTGGCCTAGTGTGGCCTTATGGATAATCCGGGCCTGTAGTGACCTATGCTTCACCTAAAGCCCAGGAGAACCTGGAAAAAGAATGTTTAGGTGTTTCAGCAACCAACACCCTCCATCAACCATATCCCCTTGAATTTTTGGGCTGTAATCTAGGAAAGAAACTATATTCCAAGGAAATTTGCTTCAACACAGCAGAGCTGCAGATAACAGTGAGAATTGGAAGTCTCTCAATTATAAGGTCCCCACAAGACAACTTCCTGGTAATTGACTACGAAGTCTAAAAAGACATTTTTTCCAAGCTCTAAAAGTACAAAATGTTGGTTGAAGTCCTCCTGGGATTATGGAAGTGTTAGACGTCATGGATATAAAAGGTCCGTGGTAGCAGAAATGCAAAGGAACATGAAGGGCTATCACATCAGTTCATGCCCTGCATGAAACTGATTAGAGTTTGGGAAGTTACTCTCTATGAGCAATTTCTTTCTCTTACCCATTACAGCTTTTGAGATGTAATCATTTTGAGAAGGCACTCGGGCCCTGGAGGAGTCCACTCAGTGCTTGCAACGTTGTCTTTTAAAGTGCAGTAATTTCGCCCTTTTATTCGTAAGAGGGTTTCAGAAGTGACCTCTTAATATGATAAGGAAACTTGTGTTTCTCGTTCTGTGGCTCATCGCTCTCTTATTAATTTCTGATAGATGGGTTTATTCGTAAGAGAATGTCTCCTACAAAACAAAGTCCCATCAAGATGCTTGTAGAACAGGCATGGGCAAACTTCGGCCCTCCAGGTGTTTTGGACTTCAACTTCCACAATTCCTAACAGCCTCAGGCTTGAGCGGTTGAGGGGGGAAAGGAAAGAGCCTGAGGCTATTAAAAATTGTGGGACTTGATGTCCAAAACACCTGGAAGGCTGAAGTTTGCCCATGCCTGTTCTAGAACCACGTTATTTTGGAAAAGAATAACTAGGTGAAATTGAAATATTAGCCCTTTGCATGACTCTCCTTGCTGCCAACTCTGTAGGTTTACAGATGAAAACATCTGCTTAAGTCCGAAGGAGGAATAGGTCATTCTCCAGATGTTGACAGACTTTTGCTCCCAGATGGCCAATTGCAAATAGTTGCATTCATTTTTATACAGGACAGGGCTGGAGCCAGAATTAGTCTTTGAAAAAGGGACAGTTTGTCAAATGGGTTCTCACAGCAAGAAGCAGGCCCGGATTACCCATAAGCCACCTAGGGGGCACAGTTCACAAGGACCAAAAAAATGTTGACACAACACCGCAATGCGCGGCATGGAGATGACTCTCTCTTGGGGGAGTGCGGGGGGAGAGCGCTGCGAGGGAATGGTGCCCCCCTCGCCATCGCCCTTGCCCCCTTGTCAAGGAAGGAGGGCGCGAGGAGGAGGAGAGAAGCCCCTGGGGCCGCTTCCGGGCATGCACAGCACTCAGGAACATGGCGGAGGAGGCAGAGGCGCTCGCACCCTCCTGCTGTGCATGCCTGGCAGTGGCCCTGGGACCAGGGCTTCCCTCCGCTTCCTCCTCCTCGCACCCTCCTTCCTTGACTCAAGGAAGGAGGGCGCGTTGCAAGGAGGAGGAGTTGGAGGGAAGCCCCGCCCCCGCTGCCAGCCCCAAGGACGGGGCTTCCCTCCACCTCCTCCTTCTTATGTCCTCCTTCCTTGACTCAAGGAAGGAGGGCGCGCCACGAGGAGGAGTCAGAAGGACCCGGGGGTGGGGATTCCCTCCGCCTCCTCCTTCTCGCACCCTCCTTCCTTGAGTCAAGAAGGAGGGTGCACGGTGTCGTGAGGAGGAGGTGGGGGTGCGATAGAGGTTGGTTTGGGGGCGTAATTCCAAAGTGTGGCCTAGGGCGCCAAAAGGGGTTAATCCGGGCCTGGCAAGAAGAAAATGACTAAAATCACTTGTGGCTTATTTCAAGAAGGAACTTAGAGAAGAAATTACACCTCTAATCAAGAGAACGGCACCATTGTAGAGATAAGGCCCAGGCGAATAGACTCATTCAGATACCCTTTTAGTCCTTTATTTAATCCTGGATCTAAAATAAACAAGCTGTCTGTCTTGGTTGTGTATAAGTAATAGGTATGGTTAGGTTCATTTGGAATCTTCGTAATTTGGAATAAATTTGGAAAGATTTGCTTTTTGAAGCAATTTCAAAGTTTTTAAGGAAACCGGAAGTCTCTGGATGGCTTTCCTCCCTCTTGAACCAGGGAAGCAGTTTAAAACCCAGTGGATGAATTTCCTCCCTTTGCTTCCCCCCCCCTCCTTCTAAGGTAAAACAACTACTTTCAAAATAAAGACCACCCAATGAAACCAGAAATAACACTTTGAAACCATTAATGAACGATTTGTAAGTCTCCAAAGTTTTGAAAAGTTTTGAACTTTTTTTTCTGTGAAAATCAGAATTGACTTTAGATCCGAACCACCAGTGCCCGTTACATCCGAAACGAGTTTTGAACCATTTTTTTAATCAAACAAGTCTAATAAGTAACTTAGCGTTGGTGCATTGACAGCAGTGGTTCCCAACCTGTGGTCCATGGGCCATCAGTGGTCCACAAGAACTAAAATATGGTCCTTGGCCTACATCATTGCAATGAGAGTGAGGGGTCTCACGAAAGCCTCTTATAGTGCCAAGGCTTATTAAATAAGGTTTTCTGTGGGCAAGCAGATGGAGACTACTACATGGCATGTGTTCTGAATCATACACTAAAGCTGATGTGATCTATCCAATGCAATTTTCTGAATCAGCACTCCAAACTGAAAGTTGACCAAGAACTAATTTGTAACTCTTTTGGTACTAATGTTGGGGAGTGGTCCCTGGTATAAAAAAAAATTGGGAACCACTGATCTACATCTATGAAAGAAAAAGCATTCTGAATGTGTACTGACACAATTGTTGGTGTTCATTTGTTCAATCTGAATGTGTACTGACACAATATATGCATTCAATTCTTCACCAAAGAAAAACATTTTCAGTAATCTTGCCTTAAATTGATTTGCTCTTTGGAAGGACACTTCCTAGTTACAATGTATTAACATGGGTGGTATTTTTGGAACAGTAACTTATATCAGATGACTAACCAGGTGAGAAATAAGCTGGAGTTTTAATGTACTTAAATACGTCCCTCTCGTGCATGGATAAGTCAACAAGGAAACATAACCAGAAATCAATGGGATGAAGAAAAGACACTAGAAACTTCACATTAGTCCTCAATGGAAGTTCTGGGCTGTCACCCAAATGTCCTCCAGTCATTTGCAAGAGCTTTGGCTAAACACAACTGCTTTAATGGGAAAGGAGCATTGAAGACGTCAGACGGTGATTCTTTCATCATGGATTAGGACACTCTGTGATGTCTCTATTTTTCAAGGTGGCCAAACCTGGTTTCCAATGCAGTCTATATATCACGAACTCAACTGGTGCTGAATTTGAGCTTCAGTGCATTTCTTGGTATTTTGGGGTGCCTTTGTCATTTCTGAATTATGGCAACCCAATGGCTTTACTTGGCAAGGTTTGTTCAGAGAAGAGAGAGTGTGGTTTGCTCAAGGCCTTGCATGGTCTGGGGCCAGTGTACCTGAAGGACCGCCTTTCCCTGCATGTTCCCCAGAGACTACTACGGTCCATGGATCAAAACCTACTAGAGCAGTGCTGTCCAACTTCTTCCGGCCCAAGGGCCGGAAGAAGTGTCACTGATCACCTGGGGGGCCGCAGGTGATCAGTGAGCGGGGGGCGGTGCCGATAGCGGGGGCAGGGTGGGGCGGGGCGGGGGCCAGCTGACTTCCTCCTCCTTCGCCCCTCCTCCTCCCCCGCAGACGCGCCGTGCGGGGGAAGGAGGAGGGGCGGAAGGAGGAGGAGTCAGCTGTCTTCCTTCTGCCTCTATCGCCCCTTCTCCCTCTCTCGGCAGCGCCGTTGCGAGGCAGCAGTTGCAGCGGCGGCACCGAGAGAGGAGACGGGGCGATACAGGCAGGAAGAAAGACAGCTGGCCCCTCCTCCCTGTAGCGCCGCCTTGTCCTTTCTCGGCGGCGCCGCTGCAAACTGCCTTGCAACGGCGGCGCCGAGAGAGGGACGGAGGGGCGATGCAGGCAGGCAGGAGGAGCCAGCTGTCTTCCTCCTGCCTGATCGCCCTCCATCCCTCTCTCGGCGCCGCCGCGCTGCGAGGCAGTTGCAGCGGCGCCGCCGAGAGAGGGAGAAGGGCGATCCAGGCAGGAGGAAGATAGCTGGCCCCTCCTCCCTGTAGCGCCGCCTGTCCCTTTCTCGCGGCGGCGCTGCAACTGCCTCGCAACGGCGGCGCCGAGAGAGGGACGGAGGGGGCGATGCAGGCAGGCAGGAGGAGCCAGCTGTCTTCCTCCTGCCTGTATCGCCCCCTTCTCCCTCTCTCGGCGGCGCTGTTGTGAGGCAGTTTGCAGCGGCGCCGCCGAGAGAGAGAGAAGGGGGCGGTGTAGGGAGGAGGAAGAGAGCTGGCTCCTCCTCCCTGTACCGCCCTCTTTCTCCCTCTCGGCGGCGCCAATGCAAACTGCATCGCATCGGTGCCGCTGAGAGAGGGACGGAGGGGCGGTACAGGCAGGGAGGAGGAGCCAGCTCTCTTCCTCCTCCCTGCCCCGCTCCCCCCCCCCGGCCGCCATTTTTTAAAAAATCGATTTTTTTAAAATTTAAAAATGGCGGCTGAGGGCATAGGTGGGGCCGTGTCCAACAGGCTACGGGGCCGGATCTGGCCCCGGGGCCGCCAGTTGGACAGCCCTGTACTAGAGGTTCCATCACTTAAGATCTTCCGCTTGTCATCGACGCAGCAGCACACTTTTTCTGTAGCAGTGCCTACCCTTTGGAATGCCCCCTCGGAGGAGGCATGAGGAATAAGTGATCTACAGGCTTTTCGGAGGGCCTGTAAGACCAACCTGTTCCGTCAAGCATTCAATCTCTAATCTGTAACCCCTACTCTGGTCTTAATCTGTTTTTATTATGTTTTCAAGTATGTTGTGTTTTGTTGTTCATTGTTGTGAACCACCCTGAGTCTTTTCGGGAAGGGTAGTATATAAGTCGAAATAAATAAATAAATAAATAAATAAATAAATAAAGTAAGTGACCCATTGAGTTTCCTATGGGAATTCATCTGTATCTTTTTGAGCATGGAGGGGTAGAAAAACTACAAATGAGCTTTCTACAGTATTTAGGTTGATCGATCTTCCATGAAAATGCAGTCTTGTATCCCAAATACAACTTTCCAAACACAACTTCCTTGTATTTGAGACCCACTGAATTGGGAACCATTCACATCACACCGTTACAGTGCCATCATTCCACTTTAGCTGCCTATGGAGTTCCAGAGTTTATAGTTTGGTGGAGCACTGAAGCATTCTTGCTGATGACCCTACATTCCTCTTCTCCAGCTGCAAATCTCAAGATTCCTTAACATGGAAACATGGTAGTTAACGTGGAATAATCTCAGCATAATTCTGTAATGAGAATGAGCCCCTAATCTTATTCCAATTATTCCAGTATTTCTATTCTTCCACATTTACCCAATACCTTCTTCCCATAATCTGAAACTTTGTCTGATCAACACCAGTGACCTTCTGCTACTTCCTTATTCACTGATTCATTGAGATTTCTATCTTATTACTCAGCAGTGATCTCAGAAAGGGCTCCAAGATTGACAGACTTAGCATACCAAGTGGGTGAATCCCTAATTGATGCAAGATCTTGTCATATCATAGATGAAGAAAACACTAAAGTTTTATACAATTTGGACCAACAACTCTTCCTTTTCTGGGATTTTGTCTGGAGAACCAAATACAATGGGAAATGCCAAGATTTTGGAAAGGTTCTGTAAAGGTCACCATAAACTGGAGTCAGCTTGAAGGCACATAACAAGAAGAACAGCAACTATGATTGCATAGTTCTTTCACAGTTGAGTTTAAAACCCAGCCTGTTTTCATTGCCTCATTGACATGAAAGCCAACAGGCACTATCACAAACATGGCCCATTCTTTCAATATAACCCCTCATTTTCTTCAAAGGGTGCTTCATTACACTTGTCAAACCTGCCCTGAGAACAAACCAAATTGGATTTTCAGGACAGTGAACAAGAGGAGAAGAAAGGGATTCGGGAATCTTGGAAGACCACAAACTGAACCTGAATCAACAGCGTGATGTAGCAGCTAAAAAAGCCAATGTGATTCTAAACAGCATTGATTATAGTACCTGGATCAAGGGGAGTAACAGTTCCACTCTATTCTGTTTTGGCCAGACCTCACCTGGAATTGTCCAGTGTCTAGTTCAAGAACCATAACTCATCAAAGAAAGTAACCAAAAGGGTCAATGGTTTGGAAGCCAAGTTATATAAGAGTGACCTAGGGAGCTAGTAATGTTTAGCTTGGAGAAGAGAAAGCTGAAAGGGGATATGAGAGCCATGCTGAAGTATTTGAAAGGATGGCATATTGAGAAGGAGCAGGTTTGTTTTCTGCAGCTCTGGAGAGTAGGACATTGTTGCACCCTAGACCTGAAGGAGCCCATAGTAAACCACTTTAGACCAGCCGTGATTAAATGCTTTATTTAGAATAAAGGAAGAGAATAAAAGAGAATAAACTATAGTCCATATATGCCTCCAGCATCAGGGTATTGCAGTGCAATAGTCCAAAGAATAAACAGCTCCATAAATGCAGAAATAGTCTTGATGCCCCAATGGGCTAAAATCCTGGGTAAGTTCTTGGCAACAAAGGCTTGGCAAATACTGGAGCCGAATGACTTGAAGGCCCAATGGCCCAGGCTTGAGTTCCGTGGAGCTTGACAAGGAAGCTTAACATTGGCGAGAGATACAGAGTACCAACAGGGCCCAACTTAAATAGGTCTTCCAGTGGTTTGATCTCTAAGATGCTGGCTGCATTGTAACTGCTTCCCATGGACAGTTCGGGGGTTTGCCCTTCCCAGGCCTCTCGAAGAAGGCAGGAATGCTTGCTCATTAACCACCACACCTGGAGTAACAAGGGAGAGCTGAGCCTTACTTTCCCAGCGCCTCTTATCAGTTTGGGAAGGAAACAGGCTGCGCTTGGCCTTGACTGTTGTTTGACTCGGGGGCCTTTGCAGAGGTTTTCTCTCCCCTCTGGCTGGTAACTTGGATTTAACATGGCTTCGGTCTGGCTGGGATATGTAGTCAGGCTGGGGCATGACAGACATGGAGCAATGGGAATGTGGCACAGCTGGCTAAGTGTCAGCTGCATAAGATCTCTCTGACCAGAATGTCATGAGTTTGAGGCCTGCCCAGGTCGAGGTGGGTGCTCGACCTTTAAGTGTAGCCTGCTGTCGATCTTTGCAGCCTGAAAGACAGTTGCATCTGTCAAGTAGGAGATAAAGATACCACATTAAGTGGGGAGGCAAATTTTGACTGAATTACAAGGCCATTAAAAAGAACTCCAGGAACGCTGAGGAATGTGGAAGGAACAACAAGGGATGCTAGGAACACTGAGAGATGAGGAGTGCGTCAGCTCCCCCTGGTGGCCAGAGTTTGCCTCTGTTCGTCTATATGTGTGTTTGTGGAAAACGGCAGAGATTGTCTGCGAAGTATGTGTACCTGTAATCTGCTCTGAGTCCCCTTCGGGGAGAGAAGAGCGGAATATAAATAAAGTGTATTATTATTCAAGTTTCCAGGAGAGGGATTCCACCTAAACATTAGGAAGAACTTCCTGGTCAAAGGAGCTGTTTGAAGGAGAAGTACTCTGTGGCTGAGAAATCCAGTGGAGTCTCCTTCTCTGGAGGCTTTTAAGAAGAAGCTGAATGGTCATTCATTGAGAGGGATTTACTGGTGTGTTCCTGCTTGACTCAGGTGTGGATTAGATATGGCCCTTGGGGCCTCTTTCGACTCTATGTTTCTATGCCAGTCCGAACCTCAGTCGCAAGTGGATGCCGAATCCTTGAGCCCTTTCTAATTGCAAGCCTTCTTTCATCAGCGAGGGCTAACAAGAGTCTCTCTCTGAGCCTCATCCTTGAAGCCGTGTTTGTTCTCCAAGAGAACACTTGTTCCAAAACACAAATCTTTGTGCAAACCAATGCGGGAAATTCCCAAAGCCCTCTCCAGCAGGTTTGCTATCAAAGGCAGGGGAATCTCTTTGAACAAGGTTTTCATCTACGGAAGCACTTTGTTTAAATGAGAAACACTCCTCTTGCCATCACCGATGGCTCTTCGAAGGCACTTCATTAAACCCCACAAAAGAGAGAGAGAGAGGAGGAAGGAGAAGAGAAGAATTCAAACCCATCCCGTGAGATGAGCTCTGACATGTGGTGAAGGGTGGACCCGCGCGTCTTTGTTGTTTCCAGACGGACGGTTGTCAGATATTTCTGGTGCTTTGTTAGGCTCCTGTGTTGTTTTCTGAAGCAGGTGAAGCGGGGAGGAAAAACAACCTTCAAAAACAAATTGCTGGGTTGCGTGTCTGCATGAGTGTGTGTTTTAAAAAAGGAAAATTGACTTTCTGGAAGTTCTTCCAGATTCTGTTTGTAAGATTATTTTGCATGTTTTACCAGGGAAAGAAAAGCTGTGTTTCAACTCTGCCCATGAAAGAGAATTTTATTCAGTGATCTTTCCTTTCTCCCACTGTGTTTCCTACTTAGATTCTCATATTTTCCCCTTTCAACCTGTTTCCTTAAAAGGACAGGCCTGAGAGCTCGATGGATTTGCTAGAAGGTTAGAAAAAGTAACTTGGGAGTTTAGAAATATAAAACCGGAAATGTAATATAAAGTAGGCTGGAAGTATCTAGGATCAATAAGGAGACAAAGTTCTCCATATCATTATTTTCTATATGGGACTCTGTAAAGCAGTGTTTCCCAACCTTTTTTGAGCCGCGACACACTTTTTACATTTAAAAAATCCTGGGGCGCACCAACAACCAAAATGACACAAAATGACACTCTAACACAGTAATACATATAGTTAGTATGTTTTTTTAATGTATTTATACACACAGTGTGAAACCTGGGCCTGTTTCGATGAACACAGCATGTAAGGGATGGAAGTGCTCACTTTTGTCTTGTTTACCCTTGCCCCCTATTTCCCCACCCATCTTCCCCTTTCTACCCCTCTCTACCCCCTTTCTTCCCTGATTCCCTGCCTCTCTCGTGTTTCCTATTATTATTTTTTTGTTTCATTTGTTTGTCCAGTTTTTATAATATGTATATTCTTGTTTTATTTGGATATTCTAATAATATCTATTAAAAGTGAAAGAAAAAGTAACTTGGGAGGAAAAAAAGAAGAAAGAAAGAAAGAAAGAGAATGAGTTTTAAAAGATAATCAGGTTGCTAATATGAAATCTTGTGGAATCTTAACATCTTTTTTGATCCAAATAGAACGACGAGGATGAAAAAGTTCATCTAATCCTTCTAGCATTCCACATTGGAAACTAATATTTTTTGTGTGAAAAGTAATAAACCCCAAAAGGTTTTGACTCTCAAGCTGCTAATGGGAAAAGTCTAGCTTACCAGTAGAGGAGAGGAGGACAGGTGTCAGCTTCACCAATCTTATCAAGAGTCTTTAATATAAAGTCAAATCTTTATAGAGATATTTGTTTGCTTTTTTCATGTCAGGCGCAACTTGAGAAACTGCAAGTTGCTTCTGGTGTGAGAAAATTGGCTGTCTGCAAGGACATTGCCCAGGGGATGCCCAGATGTTTTGATGTTTTACCATCCTTGTGGGAGGTTTCTCTCATGTCCCCATATGGGGAGTTAGAGCTGATTGAGGAAGCTCTTAAGCAAGGAGTACTCAAAGATGGTGTTACCAGTTCGTTCTTCTGAAATATATCCTACAGTGTCTACTAATCATTAGAGGTGAGCAATTTGGCCTAAAGGCATGTTGTTTCGGGATCCACTGTCGGCTGACCCCTCGTTCTGTTTACTGGGAAGATACTCAAATTGGGAGGGGTGCTGCCATTTTCATTCAGCAAAGATTTGACCCATTTACCACAATGGGAAACTTTAGAGTCTGAATCCTCAGTCATTTTAAGGTCAATCTGTATGAAACCTACCTCAGTTTAGGTTCCCCATTTACAACTGCAGGCCTGCCAAGTTTCAAAACAATTCACCAATCTACTGATTTTTTAAAAAGAATTATTTGAAGTTTTAAGCATAACATTTTTAAAAATAAGGCATACCGCAAGAGAGGGTTCTGGGAATTGTAGTCACCGGTTGTGTCCATTCTCACCCAATCAGAGCATGGACACAACCAGGCTTTTTATTGGCTGAGAAACAGAGAGAGAGAAAAAACTTCCACTCCCATCATGCTCCGAGAGAAATTCAGAGGCTTTTCAATGCCTGCCCCATGCAAGTGATGCTGGGAGAGTGAGTTCCCTGCAGGAGGAAGAGCATAGGGAACTTTCCAAAGAGAAACAGACAGACACCCGGGAGGGAGAAAAAGATGCTGCAATAATCCCATTTTCTCCAGGAGCCCCACAGCAGTTCCTGCCTCAGGTATATTGCAGACTCAACTCGCTTCCTCTCTAGGAGCCAATAAAATCTGGCTGTCTCAATAAATTTTGCTGGGCTTTGCAGTCCCCTCCTCCCCGTTCTCTTTTCGGAGTTTATATAAAATGGACCACCGAAGATTACAAATCATTTTCATTCAAAATGATTTGGATCCAAGCCTCTACACAGATGACACCCAATTCCACTACTCTTTTCCACCAGATTCCAAGGAAGCGCCTCGGATATTGGACCAGTGCCTGGCCGCTGTGACGGTTGGAATGAGGAGGAACAGGCTGAGGATCAATCCCGATAAGACAGAGGTCCTCCAGGTCAATCACTCTGATTGGGGTATTGGGTGGCAACCTGTGCTGGATGGGGTTACACTCCCCCTGAAGTCACAGGTCCGCAGTTTGGGGGTTCTCTTGGATTCAGCGCTGATGCTTGATGCTCAGGTGTCGGCGGTGGCTGGGAGAGCCTTCACACAGTTAAAACTTGTGCACCAACTGCGACCATACCTCGAGAGGTCTGACTTGACCATGGTGGTCCACGCCTTGGTTACCTCTAGATTGGATTACTGCAATGCGCTCTACGTGGGGCTTCCCTTGAAGACGGCCCGGAAACTTCAACTTGTCCAACGCTCAGCTGCCAGATTAATAACTGGGGCAGGTTACAGGGAGCGGTTGACCCCCCTGTTCAAATAGCTCCACTGGCTGCCGTTTACTTTCCGGGCCCAATTCAAGGTACAGGTGATTACCTACAAAGCCCTAAATGGTTTGGGACCCGTCTACCTTTGTGACCGGCTCTCCTCCCATGAACCAGCCCGATCCCTTCGCTCCTCAGAGGAGGCCCTCCTTTTGCCCCTGCCAGTCTCACAAACTCGGCTTATGAGCACTAAAGAGAAAGCCTTCTCCTCTGTGGCCCCCCACCTTTGGAACTCCCTCCCAGGAGAGATTAGGAATGCTCCCTCATTGGAATCCTTCAGGAAACAATTGAAAACCTGGTTCTTCCACCTGGCCTTCGGAGATTAGGTTCCCAAATATGAAACCTTTCCCCCTATGTGACCCATTGTCTTTGACACTACTCCAGTTATCTCCCCAGAGTTTTTAAACATCCTATATGTTCATGTGGCCCACCCTGTCGGTTCTGTTCTTAGACTCACCTGTAATGTTGTGCTTTCACCAATGTATTTTATTGTGTTTATTGCTTTTATTATGTTTATTGGGTTTTTTTGTTGTTGATATTTTGTGATGTGTTGTTCGGGCATGGCCCCATGTAAGCCGCTCCGAGTCCCCTTTGGGGAGATGGATGCGGGTTAGAAATAAATTATTATTATTATTATTATTATTATTATTAACCAGATCTGATTCTGCCTAGCTTCCAAGATCAGACCTGATCCAGGATCATTAGGATATTGGGGAAATCATACAACCTTCCATGTTTGGACTGCATCTTTCAGCAGTCTTCTTTAGGAACGGCAGGAATACTGGTTATTATTTGTACCAGCGTTGAAAAATTATTTTTCCCAACTGTTGGAGACCCCATCAGATGAGAATGAGAATTTAAATGAGAATCTAGCTACAATTTCCCCTATTATTTGATCAGCCAGTGCCTTGGTGGACTTATGTTGCATAGCAAAACATGGGGACTTTTTAATTTTATTTTATTTTGAATATAAAATCTTTATTGAGTTTCAAATATATGACAGAAAGGATTTTAAAAACATGGGGGCTTTCTGAACAACTTTCAGGGCTGTTGCAACTATAAAAGTAAAGGGTCATAATGCACATCTTTCAAATGTCCTGATTTGGACTGCCCCAGTTAATCCTCCACCATCACATGTGTCCCAGTTTTCATTGGTGAAATGTCGGAGGGAATTATATCATCTGGGATAATATTTTTAAGAGCTAGAGTAAAAAGGTAATAAATCAGCTCAGCAAAATAAAAATGCCAGGCCTCCAAAATCACGTTCTTTTCAAACTCCTTCTTGTGCTGTTTTTTCCCTTTTCTTCTTCCGGAACAGAACACCTGGCTCAGTTCAAACTGGGTCAACCATGTTTTGGGCGTTCGGTCTCTTGGCTTTGGCTTAAAGAGGAATGAATACCCTGTTTTTGGTGCTGGCAGGGCTGCCGGCCTCGGTTCCTGTTTCCAAGTGCTTCTCATGCTACTCACTTCTGTCAGCCTTCAATGCAAACGTCTCTTGGCAACCTTTATACTCAGTCTGTGCTCAATGAGCAATGACTTCTTTTAAGAAGAAGAAAAAACCCCCCGATAAATTCCAATCTATTGCTGTATTAGCATTGTGAATGAGGTCAATGGATTTCCCGTTAATTTCAACAAACTCAAGTCATAGCTTGCTTTGTGTGAATCACAGCCCGCACCTAAGTCTTTGGAACAAAACTGGGGAGGCTGACAAAGTAGGAAGGAATTTGGCTCGTTCTTTGGGGAGCGTTCATGCTAAAATGACATCTTCTCATTCTGAATAACCACTATGTTTTATTATTTTTAACATTACTACTTTCCATGTGATTTTTAAACATCATTACTTGTCCTTATGTTTGTTTGTTTACTCTTTTTTCTATTCTGCTCATCTCACCCTGAAAGGGTCTCAGAGCGGCATACAGATTGGCAAAATCCAATTCCGCATATTCAATCATATACAATATAATATATTATAAAAACAATAGAACAACTAAAACATTTAAATACCATAAAACCATTAAAACATATTACCTAGTCCTCCAGTCGTCAAGTGTGTTGCTACATTATGCCGAATCCATACTGCACTACTCAAACGCCTGATTACATAGCCAAGTTTTCACCTTTTTTCTAAAAGCCAGGAGAGAGGGGGCCAGTCTGATCTCACTGGGGAAGGAGTTCCATAGCCAAGGGCCACCACTGAGAAGGCACTGTCTCTCATCCCCACCAATCATGCCTGTGAGGAGAGGGGAGCGAGAGCCAGGCCCGGATTACCCATAAGGCCACCTTAGGCCATGGCCTATGGGTGTAGGCCTAGGGGGGCGGCAGATGAGGCAGCATTTTTTTTTAAAAAAAATTAAACCGCCCCCTCACAGTGCTCTCCCCTTGCCCTCTCCTGAGAGAGAGTCACCATATCTCGGGAGAGGGCGGGGAGAGAGCACTGTGAGAGGGAGGGGGAGGAGGGAATGGCGCCCTCCCTTCGCCATCGCCTGCCTGGCCCGCCCCCTTGTAAAGGAAGGAGGGTGCACTGCGTGAGGAGGAGGGAAGCCCCGCCCTCGCACTGCTGACGCACATGCCCGCCAGTGGCCTCGGGGTGGTGCTTCCCTTCTTCTTCCTCCTCCCTCCCCCCCGGAGAACTGTCGCGGGGAGGAGGAGGAAGGAAAACACCGCCCCGAGGCCACTGGCAGGCATGCGCATCAGCAGCATGAGGGCGGGGCTTCCATTCTACCTCCTCCTCCCCGCGACTGTTCTTCGGTCGTGGGAGGAGGAGGACGGAAGCCCTGCCCTCGCACCGCTGATGCGCATGGCCGCCAGCGGCTTCGGGGCGGTGCTTCCCTTCTTCCTCCTCCTTCTCCTGGAGAACGGTCATGGGGGAGGAGGAGGAGGAGGAGGAGGAGAAGCACCGCCCCAAGGCCGCTGGCAGGCATGCACGTTAGTAGCGCGAGGGTGGGACTTCTCTTCCTCCTCCTCCTCCCCGTGACCATTCTCCGGTCATGGGAGGAGGAGGAAGAGGACGGAAGCCCCGCCCTCGCGCCACTGACGCGCATGCGCAGCTTGCCCTGGGGGCGGGGCTTCTTTTGGCCTAGGGTGCCAAAAAAAGCTAATCCAGGCCTGCCAAGAGCAGGGCCTCCCTGGCAGATCTCAACACTTTAGCAGGTTCATAGGGAGAGATACATTCTGACAGGTAAGTTGAGCATTATAGGTTAAATTCAACACTTTGAATTGTGCTCAATAGCAAACTACCAGCCAGTGTAGCTGATGCAACTGGGGGGGGGGGTCGGGGTTGCATGCTCTATGTACATCGCTCCGGTGAGTAATCAGGCTGCCACCGTTGGACTACTTGAAGCTTCTGAACAGTCTTCAAAGGCAACCCCATGTAGAACAAGTTGCAGTAGTCTATTTGAGACGTAACAAGAACATGGACTACCATGGCTAAGTCTGACTTCCCAAGGTATGGGTGCAACTGGTGCACAAGTTTTAATTGTGTGAAAGCACCCCTGGCCACCGGCAAAACCTGGGGATCCAGGCTTAGCGATAAATCCAGGAGAACACCCAAGCGGCAAACCTGTGTCTTCAATGGGAGTGTAACCCTGTCTATTACAGGCTGTACCCTATACCCTGTTTGGCCTTCTGGTTGGCTAGGAGGACTTCTATCTTATCTGGATTCAACTTCAATTTGTTCACCTTCATCCAGACCATCACTCCTGCCAAGCACCAGTTCATGACCTGAATGGACACCTTAGCAGCAGTTGGAAAGGAGTAATAGAGTTGGACATCATCTGTGTACAAATGGCATCGTACCCCAAAACTTTTCCCTCCAAATCCGCCAATCACTGCAGGGGCTTTTCAGAGTTGTTTTCCAAAAGGAGAAAACAAACAGGCAAGCCAAGTATATACCCTAAAAGCACTACATCCTGTCTGATCTTGGAAGCTAAGTCCTGGTTTGCACGTTGATGGGAGACAGACTACTAATGAATCCCAGGTGCTCTGGGATCTATTCCAGAGGACGGGACTAGCAACACCATCTCTGAGTATTCGCTGGCTAAGAGAGCCCAATGAAATTTATGGGGTCGTCATAAGTCAAGAAGTGACTGAAGTCAAAGAGCAAACAAAGTGATTCTTCAGAATTTGAAAATTCCCTTAGAGCAAGCCAATTGTCCACCTGTCCCAGTATTGTCTATTTTGGCTGACTTCTCAGGTTTCCTATAACTTGGTTCCTGAGTTGCAAGAGAATAAACCTGGGGTGAACAATGAGATTCTTCACTGTTTCCATTCTCAAAAGAAGCAAAGTGTAATTTTAGCAGTATTCTTCCCACTGTGAGAATCTCATTAAGAATGTACAATACCTCCATAGAAGCTTTCTTACAGACGTTGCACAGAAAAAGTGTACTTCAGAATTGGATCAAGTAAGATACAAAACTTCAATCCTACATCCCACTGTACCCCCTTAACTCTTTCACACACCTTTTCCCATGATGCGCAATGTTATGCTATATCCTGGAATTCCATGCATTGACCTCTAGGTTCTAGTTTTCATGAAATTTGGGTGGCCACCATAGTTTAAACCAGTGTTTCCCAACCAGTGTGCCATGTGCGATCATCAGATGTGCCGTGGGAAATTGGAACCTCCAATACCCTTTCTTCCCCCTCCTGCTGAACACTTTTTCTTCTCCACTCGGGCTCCCTTCTTCCCAGCCTCGCTCTGCTCGCTTTGCCTCACTTTGCTCAGGAGGGGAGGGGGGGAGGAAGACGTGACCCGTCTGCTACTGTGCAGACTCGCCCCATGTCTTCCTCCCTCCCCCTCCCCTCCTGAACATGCTCACGCTGCCCCCTTGGATCAAAATGGCAGCAGAAGTGGCAGTGTGAGCAAAGTGAGGCAAAGCGAGCAGAGCAAGGCTGGGAAGAAAAAGCAAGTGTTTGGCAGGACGGGGAAGAAAGGGTGGGAAGGGGAAGGGGGAGGAAGAGGTCTCTGTCGAAAGCTGGCATGGGCAAACTTGGACCTTCCAGGTGTTTTGGACTCCAACACCCACCATTCCTTGCAGCCTCAGGCCCTTTTCCTTTCCCCCCTCAGTCACTTAAGCAGGAAAGGGCCTCAGGCTGTTAGGAATGGTGTCCAGAGTTGAAGTTCAAAGCACCCAGAGGGCCGAAGTTTTCCCATGCCTGTTTTAGGGACCTTAAAGTGATGAGCCTCCTTCCAACATTGTGATTCTGGATAAAAAACAAACAACAACATAACATAACATAGTTTGAGTCCACAGTGCTCTCTGGGTGTAGGTGAACTACAACTTCCAAACTCAAGGTCAATTCCCAAGCAAACCCTTTTAGTACTTTCTGTTGGTAATGAGAGTTCAATATGCCAAGTTTGGTTCAATTCCATTGTTGCAAGAGTTCAGGATGCTCTTTGATTGTGTGTTAACTATAAATTGAACTGAAACAAGATCGTAGTTTAAAGCTAAAATTTGCTGATCTTCCTTTGGACAGTTTTTGGTTATCTATTGCCTAGGAGTTCCCTATTCTGGCCAACAAAGCTATTTTGAGATTGTTTCCATTTTCAACCACATATCTGTGTGAGATGAGCTTCTCTAGCTTGACTGCGATAAAAACTAAAAACAGGAGACTGACAACTGTTGTGCAAGGCCATTCCTGCCAGGATATTTATGTTGTGTTCATTGAAACAGGCCCAGGTTTCACACTGAGTGTATAAATACATTTAAAAATATATTAACTATATGTATTACTGTGTTAGAGTGTCATTTTGTGTCATTTTGGTTGGTGGTGTGCCCCAGGATTTTGTAAATGTAAAAATGTGCCGCGGCTCAAAAAAGCTTGAAAAACACTGGTTTAAACCAGTTGTTCTCAAGCTTTGGTGTTCCATATGTTCTCAGATGCAGTCAACAGAACGGCTTTACTAATAAGGATTTCTGGAAGCTGAAGCCCAAACTATCTTGACATCCACAGCCTGAATCCTATGGGTAGATTTTCCAAATTCTTCATACTCAGCAAAGCGTCGTCTGCAAAGAAACTCCAGGGTGGGGATGGAAATGACCCAGCTTATTATTGCTGAGTCTTTAGTCTACAATGAGCTGGGAAGCAAGCGTTGATCTTCTGTAGATCCCAGGATGATTTGCAACAGACCAACAAAGACTCCTGACTCCCAGCAGAAACAAAATGACTTTCCCACACACACCCTTCATTATCCTGCAGGAGTGGAGAAAGCTTGGAGTCACCACAAATGGATTTCCACGAGAAAAGGCTGTGGGGTCTATCAGACTCAAAAGTCTCCAACTCAGCAGTCTGAATCATGCAGTATTCCGGGTATTCGTGGACTCCAACTCCCATCAGCTCTAGCCAAGATAACCAATGATCAAAGGTTGTGAGAGTTGCAATCCAACTACCACTGCGGAGCACATGCCAATTAGGAAGTGACATTTATAACCTAGGAACAAAAATCCTATTACATAGTGTAACCAAAAGGATATATATCAGGGAAGCTTTGTCTTTGCAGTTTGCAGTAACTCCCTGACATTAACTGTGTTGACTCTTTTAACATTAGATGCCAAGTACATTCGCTCAGAAAAGTACATGCTATTTCTAGTCTGGATTGTGCCTTTATCCCTCCTTTTTTCCTCATCTCTCAAAAACAGAATGACAAGGAGAGAATAAGAGGAGAACATGTAAAAGTACACCTTCTGAAAGAAAACCTAGCACAAGATATTTCATCGTACTGGCACGGCACAAAGCACCACCAGGAATAATGATGTGTTCCTTTCCTTTTCCTGCACTCTTTAATCATCAGTTTGGTGCTAGTTGAGCGGCCCACTGTGCAGCTTCCCACAAAATGGGAAGAGGAGTGGCCCAACAAGGATAGATGGGTAGATAAAAAGCACAGGGAGTTGTTGCAAACAGAGGTGTTGCACACCTCGATTCTGGAAAAACATTAAAGAGCATATGCATGTGTATCTTGTAGCGCCTGAGGCTGGATATACCCTACCACAGTGTTTCCCAACCAGTATGCCGTGGCACACTAGTGTGCCGTGAGCGATCATCAGGTGTGACGTGGGAAATTGGCACTCTGCCCCCCTCCTAGCAGCCCCCTCACAGGTTTCCAAGAAACAAATTGAGCCTCTCCGCTTAGAAATGTTTGTTTTTTTTACTATTTTACTGGATTTTTCGAGAGCTGCCTCACCCCCCCCCCCCCAAAGGAACTGCTTATAACAGCTTCATGACATCCATAGTTAACTGGAAGCAAGTTTCACTCAGGGTGAAATTTCAAAGGTCTGGAGAACAAGCTCTATGGGGAGTGGCTTGAAGAGCTGGGCATGTTTAGCCTGAAGAAGAGAAGGCTGAGAGAAGACATGATAGCCATGTATAAATATGTTAGAGGAAGTCATATATATGCTGTGTTCATAGAAACAGGCCCAGGTTTCACACTGAGTGTATAAATACATTAAAAAACATATTAACTATATGTATTACTGTGTTAGAGTGTAATGTTGTGTCATTTTGGTTGGTGGTGTGCCCCAGGATTTTGTAAATGTAAAAAATGTGCCGCGGCTCAAAAAAGGTTGAAAAACACTGCCCTACCATATAATCCAGTTTCTGAATCCATATTATTTGCTTTGAACTGGATTATATGAGTCTACACTGACATTTAATCCAGTTCAAAGCGCCTAATTTGGACTCAGAAGAGGGATTCTATGGCAGTGCAGTTGGAGTTTGGGAGACGAAGTATAAGAACAAAAGGGTCGAAGAAGCCTAGCATGATTCCATAGCAGACTCAGTTTACTAATTTGGCCACCGTCATAGTTGCTTTGGCATCTGCTCAGAGCATAAATAAATACCTTAGTTCTGACTTTAGCCACCAGTGTAGACTTGCTCTTATGCAAGTCAATGTAAGATTATGCTCTCAAGTTTGTTCTTTCAGACCCTAGGCTGCTATATGAACCTTATCACTTTGCATAGTGATATTCCAGACTAACATAGCTATATCTATGAATTCTATATGCACGTGTAGATTGACATGTATTACTCTTGTGTATGTTGCCAAGGGGATTCTGGAGAAACTGCGAACCCTTCACAAAAGGAATCCAGCCTTTCTTCACAAAGATAGTCCAGGTCTCCACCTCTTTCAGGTTCTCATAAATCATTGGCTCTGAGCAAATCTGCACCTGACATCTATATTACTAATAATATTACAGTATAGTGGTATAGTACAATATAGTAATATATAATACTAATATTGTCTTCTTGGCTTTTCTTCGCGAACGAAGATTCAGGAAGGACTTATCCCACGCTTTCTACAAGCACGTTGATGATTCGGAGGTTGGATGTGTCCTTCAAGCCTGTGCAATGGGTTTTTTCTGGTGGAGCGCAGCGTGCACAGAACTGGCTTCACCCTTTAAAACAAAGGTTCGTCTGCCAGGGCCTAGCAAGCTAGGACGGTGGCAGTGAAGTCCTCAAGTCATAGGTTTAGTTTGAGTTTCCTTCTCTTAGATGGTTGACCTTCCAGGGTTAGACGAGCACCATCTGCCCAGGTTTGAAATCAGAGTTTTCCTTCTCCTAGGATGGTTGCCAAAAGGCTAGAGAGCCCATCCTGCCCTTTGACGCTCTTTGTCAGACCCTTCGGTTGTGACCGGTCTGGCATGGGAGGCCCTACCGGTGGCTATTATGCCACTGCCAGCATAGCTCACAACTAATAATATCATGGTATACTGGTGTAGTACAATATGCCAATGTATGTTACTAATATTGTGCTATGCTAATAATATAATATATTGTATTTACATATAACTTGTAAGCTGCTTTGACCCCCTTTGGGGGTGAGAAGGGCGGCATATAAATGTTGTGTGTGTGTATATATATTTCTTCTCACCAACTTTTTTCCCCTTTAATAGACTGTTGCCTGTTCTAGGGAGATAGTGCCTTCCGCCAAGTACAGCCTTACTCTGCCTGCAGGCCTGAGCCAGGACAAGTTGAACCAGTCAGTAGCTAGCTGAAACTCTCTCTGTTGCTTTAGTGTTAAAGGCACAGGATCCATGTTCTCATTTCCTTTCTTCATTTCCCAAGCAAAACAAAACCTCTAACATTGAAGGAAAGACACCGGCTTTCCCACTTTCCACACAATAGAATGCTGGACTACAATACTGATGTACTTTTTTCCATGCCTAGGTAAACCTCCCCTAGCCCACAAGAGATAAATCTTATTTATTCAGGGTCACTGTTAACCAGAGATTATTTGAAGGCAGAAAATAATGACGAGTGGGTTGTTGTTGGTTTTTCAGGCTGTATGGCCATGTTCTTGAAGTATTCTCTCCTGACGTTTCGCCTGCATCTGTAGCAAGCATCCTCAGAGGTTGGTTAATTTCCAACAGACCTCACAACCTCTGAGGATGCTTTCCACAGATGCAGGTGAAACGTCAGGAGGGAATGCTTCTAGAACATGGCCATACAGGCCAAAAAACCTACAACAACCCAGTGATTCCGGCCATGAAAGCCTCCGACAATACAATAATGGCAAGGTTCAGTTGTTGGATCCCAACTCTGGAAAAGCAGGAGATAAATAAATAATAGATGGTTGTGCAGAAGGACAAGTTGCATGTTCTTTACCTGGCTGTTTGCAACATCAAGTGAGAATGTTAACATATTTATGAGCCACTCTCTGGACTCTCAAAAAACATTTGCCCTATTTGGAAGACCTCTTAATAATACTAATACTATTACTACTACTAATAATAATTTATTTGTTACCCACCTAGCATGCAACCTTAAGTACAACCTATATTGAAAGTCATATGTTGAGCAATCAAATGAGGGATATGTGCATACCAACCAACACATGTGGGTTCTGTAGCAAGGAAAGATAGACCAGTCATCATTATTTGAGATACTGAGATGTATTAGAAATTGTACTCGTATCTTTGGCTTAAAATGCCTCACCCTGGTGGTCCTGGTAGGGAAAAAAGGGTAATGTATACAGCAAGTAAACAAAGAAGGCACAAAATAGGACAGTACCTCTTTCCCAGATTTCTCGATTTCCACCGTCACTGTGGTGTGGTTCTTGTGCTCTTGGAACATGCAGAGGTAACAGATGCAGACCTGATCCGTCTGGCAGAAGAGCTCCATCGTCTTGCCATGGACAGGGCATTTCCGGGCTTCAAAGTCCTTAATGGGATCCAGGAGCTGGTGGTCCCGGAAAGCCGCCCCTTCCAAGTGGGGCTTCAGGTGGATCTCGCAGAAGCTGGCTTGACACACCAGGCAGGACTTGACTGCTTTCTGCTTGTTGTCGATGCAGGAGTCGCAGAGGACCTCTTCCAGGACGCGGGGCCTGGAAGTGGGACTTCGGCTGGCCCGGTTGTAGTTGTTCCTCTTGGCTTCTCCCGATTCTCGGAGGATTGGCTTCCTGAGATCTGAAATCGCCCCGCTTGAATACAGGGACTTTTTCTCCTCTGCTTCATTAGCAAAGGGTTTCTTTGCTTCCATGTTGAATATGGACTTCCTCAGATCTCCTCTCTCAGGGAAAGAAACTTGGGACCTCCGAGCTTCTCCAATCTGCACATTTGGGAAGTTGGACTTCTTGGACTCCCCGGGCTCCATGTTGAAGTAGGTCGACCTCTTTTCGTCGGACGATTCCACAAACTGGATGATTGGTCTCTTCCAGTCACCCCCAGCATAAATAGAATTTTTCAGTTGGCCTGTTTCTACCGAAGCATTGCTTTTGTTGGAGTCCTTCTCCCCTCGATTTGGGCTGGTGGCTTTCTTCCCTTCTTCTGCCTCCTTCTTAGGAGATGTTGAGTTCTTCCCTTCCTCTGGCTTCCCGGTGGTCCCATTTGTCCTTGCCGTCTCCATGCCGTAGGCTTTCTTCTGTCTTTCTGGACTCTTTCTCTTTCTTTCTGGCCTGCAACTTTGAGTCCCTGTTAAGAAATAGTCAAAGTTCAGCCTCACCTGCCCTTGTCACAAAAATAGACAAACCTTTTCAAGCTCCTGTCCCGGCAAGGAGTGGAAGAGGAATGACAGCAAAAACTCTACCACAATGCCACACCTGGAAGAAAGGGGAGGAGAACACGAACACCTGAAGTATGCTGGGCAAAGCCAGCCAACGAGAGATGTTACAAAAGACATCAGAGAGATCCAGCTACATAGCTAATTATATAAGGCCGACACACCCAGGAAGATTCCTGTCTGACCAGGTTGGGGAATGAAGATCTGTTTACGTGTCATTTCCACTTATTTATTTATTTATTTATTTGTTTCAAAAATAAAATAAAATATCTTGCACAAAGAGACCAAAACAACCAGTTTGGCCATCTGCTTTTGAAAAGGGATCCCCATTGACAGCAGGTATGGAGCAATCTTTTCGGAGTCCTGAATCATCCAGTTGACATAGAGTCAAAGGCAATTTCATTAGGTGGCTCACTTCGGAGTGTGTCCACATAAAACATCAGGCTTGTAATGTAAGTGGAAGCCAAGGATTGGCAGCTGACCACCTCACACATAATGCTAGGGAAGAGCATGTCAACTCCAGACATCCAAGAAGTGAAAATCTGCTCTATGGCCATCAGAATTTTCCATGCAGAGTTGGAACAGAACATATGGGCACTTGAGCATTTCAGCTTTTTGAGTGGCATTCAGGCATGATCCTTTGCACTCCTATGCCTTAGTGTGCACTTCTTACCCCCATAATTTGTCCGATGGGGTAAGAAAAGTAACAACATATACACATCTACATACTTTACATGAGAAGACGTGGAGAGAGAAAGATAGAAGGATTGTGCTAATAACAGCAGAGATACCTGCACGCATGTCGTTTCTCTGATTATGGGGGCACCACTTTGACACCCCATTAGCAAAAAGCAGATATCCATCCCATTCATTTATCCTATTGGCTGTAGATCTCTGTTTCTCTGGGTGCATCTACACTGTATAATTAATCTATTTTGGCATCACTTTTAACTAAAAGCTATAGTTTGGTGAGGCACTTGCGCTCTTTGGCAAAGTACGTTAAAGACCTCATAAAACTACCACTCAGTTTGTGTTTTCAAAGGCTTTCATGGCCGGAATCAATGGGTTGCTGTGAGTTTTCCAGGTTGTATGGCCATGTTCCAGAAGCATTCTCTCTTGAAGTTTCACCCACATCCTCTGAGGTTGTGAGGTCTGTTGGAAATTAAATAAGTGGGTTTTATATATATGTGGAATGATGTCTAGGGTGGGAGAAAGAACTCTCATCTGCTTGAGGCAAGTGTGAGTGTTGCAATTTCTCACCTTGATTAGCACTGAATGGCCTTGTAGCTTCAAACACAACAACACAAAGGACTAAATGTATCTAACAACAAGACCCAAAAAGACTCATGAAAGTGTCCATATCAGATTATATTGAGATACATATATGTTACTCACTGCACACTCAGAGGGATAACGTGGCATAAGTCAAAACGTGTGTGTTGCGCGTCAATACCGTTCTGAAAAACGAAAGTAAACCAAAGCACTGGAGTCTGTATTTGTGACGTTATTAGTATTATTTACCTTGCTAGCAGCGTGTGCCCTGATGAAGTGTCTTTCGGCATGAAACCGGCCACATTTGGCGCCTGAGGATCTCCATAGCCATCGGCACGGCACTGCCTCCCCCAAGCCAGTCCTCCGTTCTGCCGCTAGCGGAATGCTTCTATACTTTTTCACAGTATAAATCTGCAACCCAGACGTGGGGGGCACAATATTGCCCACCCCTCTCATCGACATCACCATCCTGCACTACTTGTTGGATTACAAATAATCATTGATTCATCTTTGCTTTCACCGCGTCTCCATTGAGTTGATACGGCTGCAGCGTCTCCAAGAGCTTCCAGCGAACCACTACTCATCTCCCCAACGCGGGTTATCCACTACAAATTGGTTAAGTCTTACTACTTACCTCTAGCACAATTTTGTGTTCTCCTACATTCGTCATTTCAACACGGACTTGTGACTTTTGTGGATTATTGCTTGGATGATAAATGCTTTGGTTTACTTTCATTTTTTGGAACAGTATTGATGCGCAATACACGCGTTTTGACTTATGCCATGTTATCCCTCTGAGTGCGCAGTGAGTAACATACTGTATATGTATCTCAATATAATCTGATATGGACACTTTCATGAGTCTTTTTGGGTCTTGTTGTTCGATACATTTAGTCCTTTGTGTTGTTGTGTTTGGCAGCCACAACCCCCTGTTTTTTGATATTGTAGCTTTAAAGCCTGTCTGCTTCCTGACTGGGGGGAATCCTTTGTTGGGAGGTGTTAGCTGGCCTTGATTGTTTCCTTTCTGGATTTCCCTTTTTTCTGAGTGTTGTTCTTTATTTACTGTCCTGATTTTAGACTTTTAAAAATACTGGTAGCCAGATATTGTTCATTTTCATGGTTGCCTCCTTTCTGTTGAAATTGTTTGCATGCTTCTTGCGGATTTCAATGGCTTCTCCGTGTAGTCTGACATGGTGGTTGTGAGAGTGGTCCAGCATTTCTGTGTTCTCCAATAATATGCTGTGTCCAGGTTGGTTCATCAGGTGCTCTGCTATGGCTGACTTCTCTGGTTGAGTTAGTCTGCAGTGCTTTTCATGTTCCTTGTTTCATGTTTGGGCTGCAAGGCCATTCAATGCTAATCAAGGTGGCCAATTGCAACATTCACACTTGCTCAAAGGGACAAGAGTTCTGTCTCCCAGCCTGGACATTCCACAGATATATAAACCGCATTTTCCTAGTTTCCAACAGACCTCACAACCTTTGAGGATGTCTGCCATAGAAGGGGGTGAAACCTCAGCAGAGAATGCTTCTGAAACATATCCATTAGGGGTGGATATCTCCAATTTAAATACTTTGAAATCAGTTAATAGTTCGTATTTGAAATTATTTTGACCTTATATTGACCCTCGGAGTCCAACCTGGAAGTGAAGTTTCAAAACCGAACCTGGGATCGCCATTTTTTGTAAAGGTCACGTTATTAGGTCGTTTTTTCCCCTCCTCAGTTCTCAACTCGCGAGAGGAGACTGCAGGGCAGTGTCACGATGCAAGACCTTGGCCGGCCCCTTAATCACACACACAGAGATGGTAATCAGCTAACTACTATATTGAAGAATAAGAAACAGTTGAAAAGGTAATTGTCCATAAAAGTATCAAAAGCAATCCAATAGGTAAAAGGTAATGTCCAAAAGCAAACTTGGCATGGAAGTTTCCAAAGACTTGGCAAAGACTTGGCAGGGCTCCGCTCAACACAAGCGGATCAGGGAACAAAGCAAAGTTGCAAGATCCAAGGCACTCCTTGGCAGGCCACTAGCCCAAACTTAGCTACGTGGTCTTGGCTCGCTACACGTCTGCATAGGATAGACGTGGCCGAGTACTGAGGATCCGTTCCCACGGATCCTATACTTAATCCCTTGGCGAGGCCCCGACGCTCTAGGCTTCTCCTCCTCCAATCTGTGCTGCGGGACCTCAGCCGGTCTAGGCTGTGGAACCAACCCCTCCTGCTAGCCTCAATGCTCCGTCTCCTATCAAATGTTCGACCTTGCCTCCCAGCACCTGGTTCCCTATCTTCGTGAGAGTCGAACTCCCCATCTGCTTCCCGGGCCTCTCCCTCGGTTGTTTCCCACATTCTTTCTTGTGAACCTCGCCCCCCCGGCCGTTCATAATCTTCACTATCACTGCTTTCGAATTCCGTCTGGCCTTCCTGCATCTCGTAAGGATCAGGCCAGCCGTCATCCAAGGCCAGGCTTTCTGTGGGGGAAGAAGGCCCAGCTACCTCAAAATCCCCTTCTTCCAGCCCCTCCAAATCCTCCTCAGAATCAGCTGGCTCCAATGCAAGTGGGACCCCCGGTGCTGCCCCCTGCCCTCCAGGCACGAAAGAGAACTGGGTTGCTACAGGCAGCAGCACCCGCCTTTCTCCTCTTCCCAGCTGAGAGCTGAGGCGGGCGCTTTGGAAGCAGCCCGGCCGAGCTTTCCTCTATTTCCCCAGGCTCTCCCTCACAAGCGGAGGGAGAGCCTGGAGAACAGGAGGAAATCCTTCCTAGTTCTCATCATGGAAGGAAGACATGAGGGTATGCCCCCCTCATTTCCTGCCACGATCTAAACTGCACCAAGGCTTGGTGAGCTGGGGAGGGAGGGAGAGAAGAGGGGAGGGCTTGCTCTCCCTTCTTCCCTCCTTGCCCCTCCCAGCTGAGAGGCATCGCGCATTAAATGTAATGTGCGATGCTTCTGAGCTTGGGGCGGGGGGCTGGGAGGCAAGAAGGGAGTGCTTGCTCCCCCTTCTTCCCTCCCTGCCCCTCCCAGCTGAGAGGCATTCACATTAAATATAATGTGTGATGCTTCTGAGCTGGGGGGGGGGGGAGGGAAGAGAGGAGAGCAAGCCCTCCATTCTAGCCTCCCAGCTGGCCTAATGAATAAAAACAAAAATTCATTAGTAATTACGTTTCAATTACGAAATTTAGTTACAATTTTTCAGAATAATTTCTATAATGACCCAGCAACGGAAATTCCCTCACACACGAGTTTAGAATCAATTTTTTTATGGATCAACCACCCCTAATATCCATACAGCCTTGAAAACTCACAGCAAACCTACACCCCAATTTTTAAGTCAAGTCGCTTTGAATCTCATTTGGGAGACATAAAGCAGGGTAATAATAATAATAATAATACCATTGGGACACAGCAGCTAAATGATATCAAACTCCATTCATTCGAGATATGGAGGCATTCATTGTTGGGACACGTGAGATCTTTTTTCCATCTCCTTTTTCAGAAGCGCAGGAGAAATGTTTTGGAAGATCATATATATCAGGGGAAATTCCTCCTCCTCCTTCCTTGCTCTGCCTTTCTTGGACTGAAGTGATCTCTTAAGGCAATATCCTTGGGGAAACTGATTCCAGATGATTCAAGAATGTTCTAGGGTGGAGATTCATGTTCTCGGATACACTGAGACAAATGTGAAGGGTGTTTTGTGGTTTTTAAATATAAAAACCCCTTTCAAATCCAGATTAACACTTGAGGATTGAAAGCGCGGCTGGTAATCAGCAACTGCACACTGAGAAAATACAATTTCATATCTAGGTTGGGAGTCAAGGGGAATTTAAGCTGTTCCATTGGGACATCAAGCTGCCTCAAGTCGAAGTGTATTTTGGATAAACAACCTGTTGCAACTTCTAATGAGGCATAGGGAGAGTTGGCATGACACAATTTGCACTACAAGTTCTACAAACTTGTAAGCTGGTATATTCTAGAGCAGTGTTTCCCAACCAGTGTGCCATGGCACTCTAGTGTGCTGTGAGCGATCATCAGGTGTGCCGTGGGAAATTGGAGATGGAAGAGAGAGAGAGAGCCCTCCTGTCCTACCGGGAAGCCCTAGCCGGGGCTCGATCCCTTGTCTGAGTCCCTCAAACACAGCCTCTACTCACCACTTCCCTTCTTGGGCTTTCTCCTCCCCTCCGCTCGTTCCTCGGCCTTGGAAGGGTTTGAGCCGAAAGGCAGGGACTGCGTCATGCAGAAAGAGCCACGCGGAGAGAGAGAAGATCCTGGGATGGGACTTCCCCGGGTCCCCTGGCTGCCTGGGGGCAGATCTACACCATAGCATTCATGCAGTGAGGCACCCCTTGGTCTTCCAGGGCTCAAGGCTGGGGAATCCCAGGATTTGTAGTTTGGGGAGGCTCAGGATGGTGTCAAACTACCACTCCCGTGATTCCCTCGCAGTCAGCCAAGGCGGGTCAAGGGGTGTTCAGGACACAGGGTTGAGGTACCTTTAAGCAGGGGCTGAAAACTAACAGGCTTTGCTCACTTAAGGCAGGCATGGGCCAACTTGGGCCCTGCCTCCAGGTGTTTTGGCCTACAACTCCCACCATTCATATATACCGTATATATATATATATATGTGTGTGTGTGTGTGTGTGTACTGTATATATGTAAGCTGTATAAATTTTTTAGCTATACCCGCTACGCGTTGCTGTGGCCAGCCTTCCCTCCCTCTTTCTCTCCTTCCCTCCCTCTTTCCTTCCTTCCCTCTTTTTCTTTTCCTTCTTCTTTTCCTTTTTCTTTCTTCCTTCTCTACCTGTTTCTTTCCTCCCTTTCTTTGCTCTTTGGTTCCATTCTTCCTTCTCTCTTCCCTTCCTTCCTTCCTTATTGATGCATAAGAACATACAGAGAGACTGACAGCTGTTGAGCAAGACCTTCGTATGTGTTTTTCTGCCATTCCTGCCAGGATATCTATGTTGTGTTCATCGAAACAGGCCCAGGTTTCACACTGAGTGTATAAATACATTTAAAAACATATTAACTATATGTATTACTGTGTTAGAGTGTCATTTTGTGTCATTTTGGTTGGTGGTGTGCCCCAGGATTTTGTAAATGTAAAAAATGTGCCGCGGCTCAAAAAAGGTTGAAAAACACTGTTCTAGAGTAGTCCATAAATGAGTTTTCATGCAGTTTAGTACCCCTTGAATTGGTATGGCTCAGTGCTATGAGATCATGGGAGTTGTTTTTTTCTAAGGTCTTTGGCCTCCTCTACAACCCCTTGCATTGAGCCATGGCAGTTAAGGTGATTGCATACTGCATTATGTCAACAGGGTAAACAACACACCACATAACATAGCTCATAACATAGCAACTAAGTAAGCGAGATTTATATATCTGTGGAATGTCCAGGGTTTAAACACAAACACAAATCTAGGAACATGAAAGCACCCAAACGCGAATCAAGGAACACGAAAGGCACTGCAGACTAATTCAACCAGAGAAGTCAGCCATAGCAGAGCACCTGATGAACCAAACTGGACACAGCATATGAGTGAGGTTTATATATCTATGCAAGGATGCCCCAGGTGGGAGAAAGAACTCTTTATCTGCTTGAGCCAAGTGTGAATGTTACAATTGGTCACCTTGATTAGCATTGAATGACCTTGCAGCTTCAAAGTCTTGAGAAATCCTTTTTTGGGAGGTGTTAGCTGGCCCTGATTGCTTCATCTCTAGAATTCCCTTGTTTTCAGAGTGCGGTTCTTGATTTACTTAAAAATATTGGTAGCCAGATTTCATTCGCCTTCTTGGTTTCCTCCTTCCTGTTGAAATTGTCCACATGCTTGTGGATGTCATTGGCTTCTCTGTGTAGCCTGACATGGTGGTTGTTAGAGTAGTCTAGCATTTCTGTGTTCTCAAATAATACTCTGTGTTCAGGTTTGTTTATCAGGTGCTCTGGTACGGCTGACTTCTCTGGCTAAAATAGTTTGCAGTGCTTTTAATGTTCCTTGATTTATGCCTGGGCAATGCTGCTGTGTTTAGTGGTCCCTATGTAAACTACTTGTCCACAGCTGCATGGTATATGGGAGACTCCTACAGAGGTGAGAGGATCCCTCTTGTCATTTGTTGGATTTTCTTAGTGGGATTGTAGATATTTCATAGGTTGTGTTTCTTCATCAGCTTCCATCTGCATCAGTAATTCCCTTGATGTATAGTAATAACACTTTTCCTCTGGGTGGATCTTTGTCTTTACTCTGTATGGTTCTGGCCCAACTTACCTGTCAGAATATATCTCCCTCTACATCCCGCCTTGAAATTTAAGATCGTACGGGGAGACCCTGCTCTCGGTACCGCCCTCTTTGCACATGCTTTTGGCGGGGACGAGGGACGGGGTCTTCTCAGTGGTGGCCCTCCAATTGTAGAATGCTCTCCCTAGTGAGATTAGGTCACCTCCATCCCTACTCTCTTTTAGAGAGAAGATCAAAACATGGTTTTGGGACCAGGGCTTTGGACAGTATGTTTGACAGTAATCATAATGTTGGAATTTTGACTATGGCAGGCTTTGGACTGGGTCGTCAGTTGCTACATCAGACTTGACTCGGCTACATGATAATAATATTTTATCATATTTTATATTATATGTAACTATATTATATATAATATATATAACTATATATTTTATATTATGTGTAATATTACTAATAATATTACAGTACAATAGTATAGTACAATGTAGTAATATTTAATACTGATATTGTGCTATGCTAATAATATAATATATTGTATGTATATATATATATCTTGTAAGCTGCTCTGAGACCCCTTTGGGGTGAGAAAGACAGCATATAAATGTCAGTTGGATGCCAGTTGCGATGCCAGTTGGACCAAGGAGGATCCGCGCTGCTCGTGTTATTAGATCTCACGGCAGCCTTTGACACAGTAGACCATGCTCTGTTGATCCACCGCTTAACCATATTGGGGGTTAGAGGGACGGCCCTTAAATGGGTCTCTTCCTTCCTCCGAGACCCGGAACATCAGGTGGCGGGGGGGGGGGGGCGTCTCTGGGAGACTTCCACTGAAATTTGGGGTTCTCCAGGGAGCAATTCTCTCCCCTCTATTATTTAACATCTACATGCGTCCTCTGGTCCAATTGGTACGTAGCTTCGGTCTGGAGTGTCATCAGTACGCTGATGACACCCAGCTGGTGCTGAGGATGGAAGGCAGGCCGGGCTCCATACCTGATTCTTTCCATCAGTGCCTTGAGGCCATGACTGGATGGCTACGGTCCAGCCAGTTGAAGGTGAATCCTTCGAAGATGGAGATCTTGTGGCTGGGTCGTCCGGGTGGGGGGGAATGCCAGCTGTCTACACTGGATGGCGAGGCATTATGCCCGTCGTCGTTAGTAAAAAGCTTGGGGGTCCAATTGGACCCATTGCTGACCATGGAGACCCAGGTCTCCATGGTCAGCAAAACCGCATTTTTCCATCTGCGCCAGGCTAGGCGGCTGGTGCCCTACCTATCCGTGAATGACTTGGCCACAGTGATCCAGGCGATGGTCATCTCGAGACTGAATTACTGTAACGCCCTTTACATTGGCCTACCTTTGAGAGTGACTCAGAAGCTCAAGCTAGTGCAGAATGTGGTGGCGCGTCTTCATGCCGGAGCCCCGGCAAGATGCCACATTACACCAATACTGCGGCCACTGCACTGGCTGCCAATCGAGTACCGAATCTCCTTCAAAGTGTTGGTGTTAACCTTTAAGGCCTTGTATGGTCTTGGGCCAGTGTACTTGAGGGACCGCCTCTCCCCATATCTAACCCAGAGAGCCCTGTGCTCCGGTGAACAAAATCTTCTTAATGTCCCCTCCATTCGTCAATATCGTTTGTCCTCAATGAGACAAAGGGCATTCTCGGTGGTTGCACTAACTCTGTGCAATGCGCTACCAGAAGAAGTCAGAGGAATTAGAGAACTGTCTTTATTCCGTAGAGCTTGCAAGACGGTCCTCTTCCGCCTAGCGTTCCCATCTGAGTAAAGTGGTTGTATCTCCTGTGTAGTTTTTTAGAATCACTGTAGTATTAGTAATAATTTTAGATTAATTTGGTAGTTTTATTCTCTGTAGTTTTATCCTTTGCTTGTATTTTATACTGCTGTAAACTGCTCCGACCTTCTAGAAGGAGCGGTCTAGAAGCCGAAATAATAAATAAATAAAAATAATAAATAATGTTTTAAATGTATTTTAATCTAATGGTTTATTTTTTTTGTATGTAATGGGTGATATGTTGTCAGCACTGATTTGCTGCTGTTGGAAGCTGTCCTGAGTCCCCCTTCAGGGGTTGAGAAGGACGGGGTAGAAATTTTGGAAATAAATAAACAATAAATACTCTTGAATCCAGTGTTACCCAAATTTTGGTCTTCCACCTTGGTGAGATACTAGCATTGTTTGGTTTTCCCAAAACTTTAATCTTCCCAAGATACCTGACTGAACCAAGTGTTTCCTAAAGTGATCTCTTCCAGTTCGGTGAGACACCAGTATTCTTTGGCACCTCCCGGAATACCCTACTGTTGATCAAGCTGGCTCTTGCTTCTGGAAGCTGAAGTTCAAAGTTTGGGAACCATAGCCGAGGTACGATGGCATCTGAGACTGATTAGGATCCCACGGCAAAGAAGGAAGCAATCTGACAATTCTGCTAAGATAACTATCATACTTAAGCTGTGACCAGGGATGAGAAGTTGTGAAAGGCGATTGCGGCAAGGGTGTGTGTTTAAGACGATCATACACTTTACCTGAAAGTCTACTTTTCAGGCTGCAAATCCCACCACAGGTCGAAAAAAAAGAAACAGCACTGCTATAAATGACTCACCTGTCATTTCTGGATTTTTATAATCCTTTTAAAATGTACGCTAGCAATTATTTTGAGGCACCCAGACCTGTGAGAGGGGCAGAGAGGAAAGAATCCTATAGGGATCATACTTAGACTTTTGGGGCTGACAAAGATATGCAAAATATCTAGTTCATGGGGATAGGACCGGGAAAGGGATTGCTGTGTCTTTGCCAATATGCCCCTCCTTGTGTTTTTCAGAGTTCAAAACTTTGTCGATTGTGATTGGTGATTCATTTCCCAGAAAGCCACTGTCATGATCCAATTCTTTTGTCATCCCGCTCAACTCAAGGTGTTTCTAGACAGGGGAAGTGGATGGTGGCGACAGATTGTTGCATCTTCGGCATCGGAAGCTGTTGCATCCTCTCGCTATCTCCACCAACAATCTCCTTGCCACAGCTGGTAGTCCCAAGCTAAACCGTGATATCAGCCAAAAGAGACCTGAGGTGCTAGGAAACCATTCTATACACAGCACGTCAAACATACAGGCACCACCTTTTAATGGATATGATCTTTATGAGTCTGTTCCAAGCTTGGTGCCAACAGAAAGTCATTAAAACATTAACTGCTATTGCTAAGGTTGCTGGTTGGTTGAACTCCTTGTCTAGATCAGTGTTTTTCAACCTTTTTTGAGCCAAGGCACATTTTTTACATTTACAAAATCCTGGGGCACACCACCAACCAAAATGACACAAAATGACACTCTAACACAGTAATACATATAGTTAATATGTTTAAAAATGTATTTATACACTCAATGTGAAACCTGGGCCTGTTTCGATGAACACAACATAGATATCCTGGCAGGAATGGCAGAAAGACGCAAACTTCCCACACAGAACTCCTATAACCAAGAGAAAATACGTGTTTGGTGGGCATTGACCTTGGGTTTTGGAGTTGTAGTTCACCTATATCCAGAGAGCACTGTGGACTCAAACAACGTTGGATCAGGACCAAACTTGACAGGAATACTCAATATGCCCAAATGTGAACACAGATGGAGTTTGGGGAAAATAGACCTTGACATTTGTGAGTTACAGTTTCTGGGCTTTATAGGTAACACACAATCAAAGAGCATCCTGAAGTCTTGCAACAATGGAATTGAACCCAACTTGGCATATTGAACTCTCATTACCAACAGAACGTACTGAAAGGGTTTGCTTGGGAACTGACCTTGAGTTTGGAAGTTGTAGTTCACGTACACCCAGAAAGAACTGTGGACTCAAACAATGTTGTGTTATGTTTTGTTTGTTTTCGATCCAGAATCACAATGTTGGAAGGAGGCTCACCACTTTAAGGTCCCTAAAACAGGCATGGGGAAACTTCAGCCCTCTGGGTGCTTTGGACTACAATTCCCACCATTCCTAACAGTCTGAGGCCCTTTCCTGCTTAAATGGCTGAGGGGGGGGGGGAAGGAATCCTACCATGTTTTAATATGTTACTGTGTATTGTGTTTTTATTGTGTTTTTACCGTGTTTCTAATGATCTGTGGGTGTTTTATTGATTTGTAAGTCACCCCGAGCCAGTCAGAAGGGGCAACTAAGAAATCGAAATAATAAATAAATGAATAAATAAGCCTGAGGCTGCTAGGAATGGTGGGAGTTGGAGTCCAAAACACCTGGAAGGTCCAAGTTTGCCCATGCCAGCTTTCGACAGAGACCTCTTCCTCCCCCTTCCCCTTCGCACCCTTTCTTCCCCCTCCTGCCGAACACTTACTTTTTCTTCTACACTGCTGCTTCTGCCACCATTTTGATCCGAGGGGGCAGTGTGAGCATGATCAGAAGGAGAGGGGGGAGGGAGGAAGACGTGACCTGTGTGGGCACTACTGCGCAGACTCGCCCCAGAGCAAAGCAAGGCAAAGCGAGCAGAGCGAGGCTGGGAAGAAGGGAGCCCGAGTGGAGAAGTGTTCGGCAGGAGGGGGTAGAAAGGGTATTGGAGGTTCCAATTTCTCATGGCACACCTGATGATCGCTCATGGCAAATTAGTGTGCCACGGCATACTGGTTGGGAAACACTGGTCTAGATAGATCATGATTAAGATATAGTCACTTTTTGTCCAACATTTCCAGAATACCCCTAGCTTCATAAAGCCTTGCAGGCTTGCTACAGTTTATTCCACCTGAGGATGTGGTCAAAGTGAACCTCATAATGATTTAGTAGGGTACATCTACACAAGTATTGTTGGGCTGCATCTCCCATCATCCCTCACCATTGGCTATGCTGACTATGGCAGCTGGGAGTGGCAGCCGAACATCTAACTAAAGATTGGTATTATTCCCATTCCAGAACTAAGGGTGCATCTACACCAGGGCTGCCCAGGAAGTCGATCGCGATCGACCAGTCGATCGCGGGACCGAAGGAGGTCGCAGCCAGATGGGGTGCTTCTCAGAGGGGGCGGAGCCAGGCTGCGCCAAGTCCCGCCACCTCCCTGGCTTCAGCACTCCCAGCAGCTGCTTCAGCCTTGAGGAGGGCAGGGCCAAGGCAGCCTTGTGCTAGCTATGTCACCACTGGCTTGGCATTGCCATCCTCAAGCCTGGAGAAGCTGCTGGGAGCTCCAAAGCCAGAGAGGGCGGGGCTTGGTGGGCGGGGCTTGGTGCTGCCTTGTTCCGCCCCCCTCTGGCTTCCACTCTACCAGCAGCTTCTCCAGGCTTGAGGATAGCAGTGCCAAGCCAGTGGTGGCATAGCTAGCACAAGGCTGGCTTGGCATTGCCATCCTCATGCCTGGAGAAGCTGCTGGTAGAGCTGAAGCCAGAGGGGGTGGAGCCAGGCCACGCCAAGCCCTGCCCCCGCCCCGCCCCTCTCCAGCCTTGAGGAGGTAGGTAGATCTTTCTGTCTTGGTTTTATTATAAGTAGCTTGCATGCTGAAAAAGTGTGGGCACCCCTGATCTACACTATATAATTAATTCAGTTTGCCACTACTTGAACCTTCATGCTCCAATGCTATGGAAACAGGGAGATGTCATTTTACAAGATCTTTGGCCTTCTCCTCAGTAAGTTTCATAAGGAGTCTTCCTGTACTCTAACAAAGCAGAGGGAAATATGCATATTTTTCCTTAAATAAATATCATTAGGTTAGAAAATGACATCTCCTCCCTCCCTCCTTTGGCATATTAGAAGAGGAAAGCAAACAAAGCTGACATTCTCTCTCTTTCCCCTTTCGTTTTCTTTTTGTGACCTACCAGGACGGGAGGCATTGCCAAAATGCTCCCCAGGGCCGACCAGGGACCTGTTCTGCCAGTTCCACTTTCCATTTGTATTATCTTTGGCTCTAAATTAGTCTCTTGTTAGGGGCTGGCTGGAACTCTGCACACGATTTTCTGGACTGGAGCAACTGGCTTGCTGTTTCGGGAAGCAGTTTAATCCTTCTTGCTTGGCGAACATCAGCTGGTCTGCAGAGGTTGCTCATTAACAATATGTTTTTCGTTTCCTTCCTGAGCAGATGTATCAAAGACCTGGTGCACAATCACCTGTAGTTTGGGCTGACTGAGTTAGAACAGTACTTATCTCCTCTGAGTAGCAGCCCTTCCTTGGAGGGACCGTTGACAGAAAAGGCATGTTCACATCTCCAGAAATATCAAGGAACCAACGGGGAACTTCTTGTATGTTGAGCTTAAGACAGGATCCGTTGGTGGCTTCCATGTGCCATCAGCTATTTCTGCTGAAGGTCATCTGTCAGGGGGCTTGGATCAGGTGTTCCTGCAAGGTAGAATGGAACTGAACTGGGTGGCCTTGGCATCTCTTCTATGATTCTATGCCAATGGATTCTATGCCCAAAAACTGAAGAATGTATCAATGTTACCATATCCTATCCCCAATATATGCTCAGTACTTTGGATAGTTCATTTCAAGTTTGGATTAAAACCCAAAATGGGTTCATCATCCCATCACCTTGGACAGTGCAAGCCATTGTTATCATATGCTTGACCATTGACCATGTCGCCTTGCCTTAAAGAACCAAACTAAGATTATGAATTATTAATCCAAGGCAGTGTTTCTCAACCTGGGGCTCAGGACCCCCGGGTGGGGGGGTCATGAGGAGGTGTCAGAGGGGCCACTAAACACCATCCGAAAACACAGTATTTTCTGTTGGTCATGGGGATTCTGTGTGGGAAGTTTGGCCCAATTCTATCACTGGTGGGGTTCAGAATGCTCTTTGATTGTAGGTGAACTATAAATTCCAACAACTACCATTCCAAATGTCAAGATCTATTTTCCCCAAAGTCCATTAGTGTTCAGATTTGGGCATATTGAGTAACCATGCCAAGTTTGGTCCAGATCCATCATCGTTTTGAGTCCACAGTGCTCTCTGCATGTAGGTGAACTACGGCCCCTAAACTCAAGGTCAATGCCCACCAAACCCTTCCAGTATTTTCTGTTGATCATGGGAGTTCTGTGTGCCAAGTTTGGTTCAATTCCATTGTTGGTGGAGTTCAGAATGCTCTTTGACTGTAGATAAACTATAACTCCCAGCAACTACAACTCCCAAATGACAAAATCAACCCCCCCCCCCCCCAAGCCCTACCGGTATTCAAATTTGGGCATATTGGGTATTTGTGCCAAATTTGTTCCAGTGATGAAAATATATCCTGCATATCACATATTTACATTAATATTAATAACTGTAGCAAAATTGCAGTTATGAAGTAGCAACGAAAATAATGTTATGGTTGTGGGTCAGCACAACATGAGGAACTGTATTAAGGTTTGGGGGTCCTCCTGGACTCAGCACTGATGCTTGATGCACAGGTGTTGGCGGTGGCTAGGAGGGCCTTCACTCAATTAAAACTTGTGTGCCAACTGCGACCATACCTCATGAAGTCAGACTTGGTGGTCCATGCCTTAGTTACCTCTAGATTGGATTACTGCAATGTGTTCTATGTGGGGCTACCCTTGAAGACAGCCCAGAAACTACAACTCGTCCAATGTTCAGCAGCCAGATTAATAACGGGCGAATCACAGGGAGTGGTCAATCCCCCTGTTTAAGGAGCTCCATTGGCTGCCATTTGTTTCCCGGTCCCAATTAAAGGTACAGATCATCACCTATAAAGCCCTAAATAGTTTGGGGCCCACCTACCTTCGTGACGATATCTCCCTCCATGAACCGGACCGATCCCTTCGATCTTCGGGGGAGGCTCTCTTTTCACCTTTGCCATTGTCCCAGTCTTGCCTTGTGGGAAAAAGGGAGAGAGCCTTTTCCTCAGCCCCCCGGTCTATGGAATGCACTGCCTGGTGAGATTAGGCGAGCCCCTACTTTAGAGAGTTTCAAGAAGAATCTTAAGACTTGGCTCTTCCGCTGTGCTTTTGGAGACTAATTTTATTTTCTCATGCCAACATTCACCCTCAATATTTACTTTGAGTGTACACCTCCTCTCCCCTTTATACGAAGGTCCTTTCTCGACCTCTTTTGGAAAGAGTTTTCTCCCTCACAAATAATTTGCCCCACAGCTATCTCACCCCCCTGTTTTTATCTTTATTCCTTTTATTTTAAGTCTGTACATGTGGCCCGCTCATTGTCCTGCGTCATAAATGGTTTTATTTTACTTTAATTTTATATTGATTGTAGTATTTATAATGTATGTCTTATGTAATTGATTATGTTGTCTTTTGACTGATTTTATTTTGCTGTTTGTTGTTGGGCTTGGCCTCATGTAAGCCACCCCAAGTCCCCATTGGGGAGATGGTGGCGGGGTACAAATAAAGATTTTTATTATTATTGCTATTAGGAAGGTTGAGAACCACTGCTCCAAAGAGTTATTTGCAGATTGAACAAATATTGTAGTACATGAACTAAAAGAAAACAGTACAATTCTAGCTTGCATCAGATCCGGATTACCCATAAGGCCAGCCTAGGCCATGGCCTACAGGTGCACCCCAAGGGGGGCGCAGATCACGGACCCCCCCCCCCAATGCTGAAACAAATAAAAACGCAACGACGCAAAAAGATGAGGTAGGAAGCCACTGCTCCTGGCTGCCTCCGCCTCATGCTGCTCTCTCCCGCTGCCAGCTGGGGCTCCAACCTGTTCATGGAGGTCACTCTTGGGCCGCCGGCAGCCTGTGGCTTCCCCGCCTTGCCTCCTCCGTGTAGCAGCGTCTGAGGGGCTTGCCCGTGGGGAGAAGGAGGAGGAAGAGAAGAGGGTGACAACGACGAGGAGGAGCCGGAGCCCCACCGCCACACATGCCCCCAGGCAGAGCCCCAGAGGGATTTACTTGGGGTGCAACAGGAGCCGAGGGGAAAATGTACCTCGACCCAGAGGCCACCAAAGGTAAGCCGGGCATCTTCACCATCCCCTGTTGTGGCGAGCAGGCTCCAAAACTACCGCCTTTAGGGTGCGAAGGAAGGGGGAAGGCAGGGGTCGGGGCGCTGGAGGGGTGGGGGAAGGGGAGGCCAGAGCCTGATTGGGCAGGAGGGAGGGAAGTCCAAGTAAATGAGAAGCGCATCCTAAGGGTGGGTCGCCTGGAGGGGTGGGAGGCTGCTAAAGAGAGCTCAGTCTCGGTTTGTCGGCTCTCAAGTTAGAGGTTTCGAGGCGAAAGGGTCATGGATTGAGCTTGGGGTGCGAGGAGGGGGATCAGGTGCCGCTTCCCCGCGTGTTGTGTTCCCTCCCGCCAACCTCTACCACTGCTTTGTTCTTCGGCTACTTTCTCTGGTTTTTTTTATTAAAAAACCAGCACCTGCTTTCAGTTTCAAGAGGAAGACAAAACACAAATCTCAACTTGCCAATAAAACCTCTTGATAGTTCACTTTAGGATTAGGGGGCCCAAGGGAGGGAGGGGCAGGTGGGAGCACAACCCGCAGGGCCATAATTCCAAAGTGTGGCCTAGGGCGCAACATGGAGTTAATCCGGGCCTGGCTTGTATCAATAGGAAGGACAAATAATTATGGTAATTTTCATTCCCAAGCCAAAAATAAGTTGACGTTTGATAGTTGGATAATAGGTGAGTGAGAATTCTCCAAACAATTCTCCCAGCGTTGGACCATCCTACAGTATTGCAATCACGCCAACTGTCAAACTTCGACGCTTTTGGCTTGGGAACAAATGATTGTTGAGTTGACAAGTGGATTCAGATGTGTGGAAATCAGGCCATGATGCAGATCCATTGTTTGGGAGGAGTTTTTGCGATGAGAAATGCCTGGGAAGTGATGAGGGAAAGCGTGTATAGACAAGAGAGACAGTTTCCATGCCGTAACTGAGTCATCAGGACAGATTTCCATTTCTTCTGTCCGCCTCACTTTGCTCCAAAAAAAGGAAGAAAGCAATAAGAAGTTGAAGAATAGAGAATACAAAAATAAGGAAAGGATAAAAGAAGAGAGGGAATATAGGAAGCAAGAGCTAGAGAGGACTTGAAATGCAGGACTGAAAAGAGAAAAAAATAGAAAAGACCAACACTAGTGTCAACTTGATCAAACACTCAACTTTTACGGCAATGCAGCTGTTCCAAACGTGAGGTCAATGCAGGCAATTGCAGATACTCCCACTCAGCCATATCATATCCCTGTTTGCTGTTTTCAGGGGGAATAAAAACATAAGACTGACCCTAGAATAGGATTGCAACCTTAAAATCACATTACTTTGAACAGAAAGTCAGACATCCTGTTATAATATTTTTATATAATGTCATAAGAGGAAATTAAGCACTAAAATAGGGGTTCATTGAAGGTGAAGGTAGCTGAAGACTGAACAATGATAAAATAAAGGTAGAATCTAAAGTCGGAATTTAAAAACTATTTATTTATTTATTTATTTCCAACATTTCTACCCCGCTCTTCTCAACCCCCGAGGGGGGACTCAGACCTATCTCTTCCGGAAGGACTACCCAACCAGTCTTTAAGCATGCATTTTAAATGTGTGTCCTTTGTGCTGTTGGAGACTTCCATGGCTGGAATCTCTGGGTTGCTGTGAGTTTTCCGGGCTGTGTGGCCATGTTCCAGAAGCATTCTTTCCTGACATTTCACCCACATCTATGGCAGGCATCCTCAGAGGTTGTGAGGTCTGTTGGAAACTAGGCAAGTGGAATGTACAGGGTGGGAGTAAGAACTCTTTTTTGCTTGAGCCAAGTTTGAATGTTACAATTGGCCACCTTGATTAGCATTGAATGGCCTTGCAGCTTCAAAGCCTGGCTGCTTCCCACCTGAGGGAATCCATGTTGGGAGGTGCTAGCTGGCCTTGATAGATTCTTGTATGAATTCCCCTTGTTTTTTTGAGTGTTGTTCTTTATCTACTGTCCTGATTTTAGAGTTTTTAAATACTAGGAGCCAAATATTGTTAGAATCATAGAGTTGGGAGAGACCCCATGGACCATCCAATCCAACCCCCTGCCAAGAAGCAGGAAAATTGCATTCAAAGCACATCTGACGGATGTTCATTTTCATGGTTTCCTCCTTTCTGTTGAAATTGTCCACCTGCTTGCGGATTTCAGTGTCTTCTCTGTGTAGTCTGACATGGTAGTTGTGGGAGTGGTCCAGCATTTCTGTGTTCTCAAATAATATGCTGTGTCCAGGTTGGTCCATCAGGTGCTCTGCTATGGCTGACTTTTCTGGCTGAATTAGTCTGCAGTGCCTTTCATGTTCCTTGAATTGTGTTTGGGCGCTGCATTAAGGCCAGCTAACATCTCCCAACAAGGGATACCCCAGGCAGAAATCAGCCAGGCTTTGAAGCTACAAGGCCATTACATTCTAATTATTATTAGTGCTTATTGCACTATGTAACATAATGGGGGGGGGGGGGGGAATCTGTTCCTGGTTTGAAAGTGTTATTCCCCTTTTCAACATGCAGTGCTTACTTTGAAAGTTGTTGTACTCCAGAAATTTCTTTTTTGTGTTCATTGAGTTGGTTGAGATATTAATTGAAAAACTATAGCAAAAAGTGCTGCAGGATGTCAAACAAAAACAAAGTTATTGCAGTTTAATAAACTTTTTCCGTGTTTTTATGATAGAACCAATTAGGAAATGACATTTATAACCCAGAAAAAATCATGTTACATAGTGTTATTAAGGCATGCTCAGTATAATATTTCTACCATAAACTGCTGCAAAGAGCCAAGGCATTGGAAGACCAGGATTAGTATTATTATTTAGGACTTTTATATCCCGTTCAGCAAAAATTCAATTCTACACAGTAAATAACATTTAAAAAACAACATACATAATAAATAAGTTATAAAATACATGCTATAGCAAGCCATTGGGCAAATCACAAACTTTCAGCCTCAGAAGGAGATAATGGTGGCCAATCTTTTCTCAATACATCTTGACAAGAAGCCCCCATGATAGGGTTCTTTTAGGTCTACCATAAATTGCTTGAAAGTATAGAACAAGAAGAAGCCTGCGATCCTTTAGAGAGGAGACGATGAGTTATTTTACATTCAGAGTAGCTGAAGAGTGTTGTTTCAGTTGTGCAACCAAATGAGCATCACATGAGCATGTAAATGTTCAATGCCCAACTGCACATGTAAATGAAAAATGTGATCAGTATACCTGCTTGCCAAAAATCTGCAAAGCAGAAATAGAAAAGGCATTTCATTCCAATTCTACTTTCGCAAACCTCAACTAAATGCAGATGTTCAAAACAGTTTGGCAGGTTCTTTTGTTGGCAAATTCACACATAGCCAGACCCAGATAGAGGACATCTGTATTTCAGATCAAAGAGAGTCCAATGAAGGTCTCAGAAGATGATAGCATAGGTTGGTCAAACCCCTTTCCTTTTCTGATCTCCTCCATTCACAGAAATATTGGGGAAAGCATCAGAATACAACACTGAGTTTGGGGAGGTCTTTGGGCATTGCGGAAGGAGGGAGAGAATATAACCAAGGAAATTAATATGTAAGCATAAAGTGGGTTCACACTGGCATATACAAGGGTTGAATGAAAAGTAATGCCTCCACCTTCATAACTCCTCAATAGATGGCAGTACTGGTATGCAGCAGGTGCTGGTTTGTTCAGTAGACTCTCCTCTACAGTTCCATTTTGGCAGGAAGCCTTAGCATTGAATGGTTGTGTTGTTAAAGTGTGAAGTATGGAATCCTGCACAGATGGTCAGTCAATGCGACTTAAGCAACGTGCAGTCATTTAATTCTTGACAGCAGAAGTTGTCACCCCAAAGGAGATTCATCCGAGAATGCAAGCTGTTTATGGTTATTGTGTTGATATGAGTACTGTGCATCATTGGGCGAGTAAGTTTAAAGATGTTGAGGTGGGAACATCTGACTTGTGTGACAAGTCTGTGAAGACTTGGCTATATAGGCAGGCATTTGGTCCCAACTGATGCCTCCTTAGCGGCCAGCTGCCAACATACCGTCCTGCCATGTATTGCCTCTGCGTATTATTGCTTGCCGGGATCATTTGTGGGGAGGGGGGCTTTTGGGTATACGTCATTTATCTGTTTATTGATGTTTTATTGATTTTATGCTGTAAACCGCTCTGAGCTCCAGAGAGAGCGGTCTACCAAATCGAATTTATAAATAAATAAATAAATAAACAAGGAGTTGGATGTCTTGTGAGAGCAACCACCGAGTTTCACAAGAAAAAGTTTGACAGATTGATTAAGGATAATCGTCGTATCACTCAGAGAGAAATTTCAAGCATAATCGGCATTTCACAAGAACGTGTGGGTCACATTATTGCTTTGCTTGGCTATCAGAAGATCTGTGCACAATGGGTACACAGCAGAACTTCAGAGACTGGGTCTCACCACCATACGGCATCCTTCATTCAGTGCAGATTTAGCACCATCTGAGTTCCATCTTTTCCCAATAATGAAATAAAATCTGTGGGGACATAATTATGCTTCTGATGAAGATGTTGAGAGAAGTGTGAGATGCTGGTTGTGGAAACAGAGTGTCAACTTCTTCCGTGACGGCTTCAGAAAACTTGTTCATCATTGGCAGAAACATATCCAATTGTCTGGTTATTATGTGGAAAAGTAAATAGTGGTAGTTAAGAATTCTAAGAATTATTTCTGCGTGTGATTTCTAAAAAATATTCCCATCCAAACCCAAGTAACAAAGGTGGAGGCATTACTTTTCATTCAACCCTCGTAAATATTCTAAAGCAGGGCTGCCCAGGAAGTCGATCGCGATCGACCAGTCGATCCCGGGACCGAAGGAGGTCAATCCCAGCCGGATGGGGTGCTTCTCAGAGGGGGCGGAGCCAGGCCGCGCCAAGCTCCGCCCCCTAATCCAGCTTCGGCACTTCCAGCAGCTTCTCCAGGCTTGAGGATGGCAGTGCCAAGCCAGCCTTGTGCTAGCTATGTTACCACTGGCTTGGCATTGCTATCCTCAAGCCTGGAGAAGCTGATGGGACCTCCAAAGCCAGAGGGGAGGGGGCAGGGCTTGGCGCGGCCTGGCTCTGCCCCCCTGGCTTCCGCTGTACCAGCAGCTTCTCCAGGCTTGAGGAGGGCAATGCCAAGCCAGTGGTGGCATAGCTAGCACAAGGCTGGCTTGGCACCGCCATCCTCAACCCTAGAGAAGCTGCTGGTAGAGCTGAAGCCAGAGGGGGGCAGAGCCCGGTCACGCCCAACCCTGCCCCCCCCCCTCCCCCCTCTCCAGCCTAGAGGAGGTAGGTAGATCTTTCTGACTTGGTTCTATAATAAGTAGCTCACATGCTGAAAAAGTGTGGGCACCCCTGCTCTAAAGGCACCAGAATCCATCTGCTCTTGGAAGTTAAGCAGAGTAGCCATGAATAGTCCTCAGGTGGGAGTCCATCAATGAATGCCAAGTGCTGTAGTAGGAAAGAACTGGGAGGAAAACACCTCCAAGTATCCTAGAATGTCTTCTCAGCGCACATACACTTGTCACCAACAGCAGATTGAGCAACAAAACACGTGCTATCAAGTTTATTTTCTTTTCAGTAGTAGCCATGTTGGAGATGGCAAAGGAATCTACTCTGGAGTTTCCTCTGAACAGTTAGGGAACTGTCCAAAGTGCTGAACCTCTTTGGTGATAATATTCCACACTTTCCATAGTTTCCTTAAAGTTCAGACGACAACATGGACTCATGACCCCACAGAGTTGCAAGCCTGCAGAAACGCATTGACTTATCCTTCCTTCCTTCCTTTCTTCTTTCCTTCCTTCTCTTTCAACAGTCTTACACAGTTTTCCAGATGCCTTTTTGTATGCCAGATAACCATCTCTCCATTGGGTTTCTGCTTGTCTCCCAGGCCCCAGGGTCCCACGAGCAAAATGGAAGCATGTACCTTATGACAGTAAGCTGAAATGCAAGCCCAGCCTTCCTTGCTAACAACTTTTTTTGCTAACTAAGGAGACAAAAAGGGTGTGCTGCTCATGTTCCTCCCAATGAGACTTGTCTCGGCTTGCTGAGCATTTTCCCTTTGATTTGCACTCCGTCAACTGTAAGATGGCTCCTCCAGAAGGTTTTTTTGTTGTTTGTTTTTATGGAGATATCTTTCCCTTCTGTACGAAACCCCTGAATAAGCTAAAATGGTGGCATGAAGCAAGAGCGGTTTCTGTCTGTCATGTGACCAAACCTTGGGAGTCAGTGATCACAGTTTAGATACTTTCCCTTTATGGAGGTGAAGCAGAAAGTAAAGTAAAGTTGCAGTGGAGAATAGAGGTGACTTAACCTTGGATATAATGCTTAATAGCGCAAGGAACCACATTGTGTTTCTTCCCTTTTTATGTGTCCTCCTTTGTTTGACAGTATATCACACTGTATGCTGGAAATGTAGACTCCTGATCACATGGCTCTAATGCTTTGAAAAATCAAGCAACTTTGCAGCTCTGTATCCAGGCCCGGATTAACCCCTTTTGGCGCCCTAGGCCACACTTTGGAATTACACCCCCAAACCAACCTCTACCGCACCCCCCACGTCCTCCTCCTCGCGGCACTGCTCGCATGAGGAGGAGGAAGAAGGAAGGGAAGCCCCGCCCCCAGTGCCGGCATCGGCCCTGGGGGTGGGGCTTCCCTCCTCCTCTTCACGGCGCGCCCTCCTTTCTTGAGTCAAGGAAGAAGGGCGCATGCAAGGAGGAGGAGGAAGGAAGAGAAGCCCTGCCCCCAGGGCCGGCCGCCTCTTCCTCTTTGCGGTGCACCCTCTTTTCTTGAGAAGGAAGGCGCGCGAGGAGGAGGAAGGAAGGGAATCCCTGCCCCTGGTGCCAGCATCGGCCCTGGGGGGGGGGCTTCCCTCCACCTCCTCCTCTTCACGGCGCCCCCTCCTTTTTGAGTCAAGGAAGGAAGGCACGTGCGAGGAGGAGGAGGAGGAAGGAAGGGAAGCCCTGCCCCCGTGTAATGAAGTCAAAATGTGTGTGTTGTTTTATTGTTGGAATATGGGGTTTAAGTGTTAGACAGACCCTAAAGGGTTAACTATGATAATGGAGGTATTTCCCTCCTAGGGGAATATGTTGCCATAGTGACAGTGGGCGGAGCCAACCAGGAGGCTAGCTTAGAATGCTGAAGAGGTTTTGAATTTAGTCAGTTGGCCAGAAGCTGTGACCAGAGTTAGTGGGTATTTGGTGGTTGGTGGGATAGCCAGCTGTCTGTTAAAGCTGCAAGTGTGCAGATCTGTGTGGGGGGTTTAGGGAAACCCAAGTGTGGGACAGGTTTTGTCCTAGTTAGTAGTGGGAGTAACCTACTAGGTTATTGGGTTATTTACCTGAGTAATCAGTTAAGTAATAGAACTGCTGGTACCTGTGTAACTATATCAGGGGAAGTTAAAACCCCAGTGTTGAATTAGTTCAAGTGTGTACCTCTTCGGAGTCTCTTTGTAACCAACCAAGCATTGTACCCGTTTGTGGAATAAATTGTTAAACACTTTCAACACAACATCTGTGGAAGTCGTTTATTATTAAAGACCATCACATCGGTAGCCGGAGTGAATATGGTGGCAGCATAATTGTAAATAGATCCTCTCACAGTGGGACGCACGCTTTAGGCTGTGTCTCCACGAAGTGGTGAGTGGTCAGTTTAAATCTACAAGGGGTTTTGACGCTAGCTTTCAGTGGCATTTGCAATCTTTTCACCCCATGCCGGCAACGGCCCCAGGGGTGGGGCTTCCCTCCGCCTCCTCCTCTTCGCGGTGCGCCCTCCTTTCTTGAGGAGGGCACAAGGAAGGAAGGGCCCCGCCCCTGAGGCCGGATCAGGGGGCAGGGCTTCCCCCGCCTCCTCCTCTTCGCGGCACGCCCTCCTTTCTTGAGTCAAGGAAGGAGGGCCCGCGTGAGGAGGAGGAGGAAGGAAGGGAAGCCCCACCCCCGGTGCCGCCCCCGGTGCCGACACGACTGAACTTCATGTTAGGGCAAAACCTATCACCAAACCAGCACAAAACAGATGGGTAACATGGTTGTTTTGCAGAGTTTGCATTCCCTTGACCCTACACAAAACATTCAAAAATACCACATATACTCAAATGTTAGCCGAGGGTCCTAATTTTACCACAAAAAACTGGAAAAACGTATTGACTCGAGTATAAGCCGAGGGTAAATTTCAAAATAAATATACATACCAATAAAATTACATTAATTGTGGCATCAGGAGGTGAAATGTTTTTGAATATTTACATAAAATTTTAATTTGAGATAAGACTGCCCAACTCTGATTAAATCTTTATTCTAACATTCTTCAATGTAAATGTACTTACATATCCTTCCAACAGTAATAAAGAGGGTAAAATAATAAATGTAATAATAATAATAGAGTAAAATAAATGCAATAATAATATTTAAAGTAAAATAATAAATGTAATAATAATAGGGTAAAATACTGTAAATGTAATAATAATAATAATAATAAATAGAGTAAAATAAATACATGTAATAAAAATAATACTAATAACAGAGTAAAATAATAAATAACTTTGAGAAGAGTGTAAGCCGAAGGGTGCTTTTTCAGCCTAAAAGAAAGGGACTGAAAAACTTGAGTATATAAAGTAAGTCAAGCTCAAAACTAGAAGTGTTATCGTTGAACTTTCAGGTTGGCCAAAATGTACCTATCTACTAGGGATATAGGCATTTAATCTGGTGGATCTAGATATTCCTAGAGTAGTGGTTCTCAAACTGTGAGTCCCCAGATGTTTTGGCCTTCAACTCCCAGAAATCCTAACAGCTGGTAAACTGGTAGGGATTTCTGGGAGTTGTGAGCCAAAGTACCTGGGGACCCACAGGTTGAGAACCACTGTCCTAGAGAGATCAGAGTAATCATATTCACCAATAATCAAACTGGAAATGTGAAATCCTCCAACATGGAGGGCTGGCTATATGAATGTTGTGCCTTAGGTCAACTCTCACTTGGCAGGATCAACCGAAATGAGTTTTGACATTGGCTTCTTCTTAATGTCTGAATTGGGTTATTTTAAATTTCCCCAAGTCCTAGGCCAACCCTCAAGCCATTAGACCTTAATGGCTCTTCATTACACTCTCATCATCTCTCTCCAAAGGAAGCTTGTTGCAAATAGCGAGTATTTGTAACCACAATCACAAGCTGTGTTCTGTAGAAACAGATGGATCATCTTTCAAACATCATGAAGTGAGCGTTAAGTCAGTTATGGGCGTGAAATTTGTATTTTCCAAGCTGAATGGGCCCTATGAGGAACATACTTCATTCTGCAAAGCCTGTGACATGGCAGATAAGCCACCATGGTTGGACATGGGGTGAAAGTTTCATAACTTGGTCGCGTCTACACTGTACGATGAATGCAGTTCAATAACAATGTGTTGTCAAAGGCTTTCATGGCTGGAATCACTGGGTTGCTGTGAGTTGTCTGGGTTGTATGGCCATGTTCCAGAAGCATTCTCTCCTGACATTTCACCCACATCTATGGCAGGCATCCTTAGAGGTCTGTTGGAAACTTGGCAAGTGAGGTTTATATCTCTGTGGAATGATGTCCAGGGTGGGAGAAAGAACTCTTGCCTGCTTGAAGCCAGTGTGAATGTTGCAATTCTATGCTAATGTTGGGCCTGTGTCCTCTGTAGGGATTCTGGGATGTACTGTGCCAGTGGGATCTAATGTGCAAAGGCTTGGGGCAGCTACTATTCAGGAGAGAGATGGAACTTTTGCATTTGCTTTCAAGAGACAGAGTTTGGGAAACGCTGATAGGGAGTTTGGTTCTCAGACAGATAAGGCAGCTGCTTTTGCTAGTAAGAACGAATGTGCTAATGAGCAGTTCAAGGCTCGGCCGTTCAGAAGTGCTTTCGTTTTACAGGAGGATAGGAGGGGAGTGCGGGAAATCTGGTTTCTGATATAGCCATGCTTTGCAGTTTGAATCTTCAGATCCAAGACAACTTTTGTAATTAAGCTTCATGAATTCCTGCTCCTGCATTTAGCCTTCTATGATCCCGGTCTCTTCTGTTTTGAGCTCAAGTATTCAAGTCTGGACTCTGCTTTTTCTGGGACTTCTTTGGAACTTATCAATTACTGGAACTAGCCTGCTTGGATTTATATGAACTTCCAGCATTATTCGGCCTATGGCATTTGAAGCCTTCACATGGATTATTGATTGAACTCTCTATTTTCTTTGATATATTTTCAATTGCTTATTGACTGCTGTTTTCTTCAATAAAAGACTATTTCCTTCAGCTGTAGTTGTGTGTTGGATTCTAAGGGCCCAGGTCTCTACGCTGGTGTGCGACAGCTAATTAAGGTGATCAATTGCAGCATTCACACTTGCCTCATGCAGACAAGAGCTCTTTCCCTGACCCAAACTCAACTTGTCTAGTTTCTAACAGCCCTCACAACCTCTGAGGAGGCCTCCCATAGATGTGGGCAAAAGGTCAAGAGAGAATGCTTCTGGAACATGGCCAGACAGCCCAGAAAACTCACAGCAACCCAGTTCAATAACACTTTAATTGTCATGAGTCTTTGCTATCGCATCCTGGGATTTCCAATTTTGTGAGATATTGCCAAAGTATGTTGGTGCCTCACCCAACTATACATCCCAGGAACCCACAGCATTGAGCCATGGCATTTAAGCAGTGTCTAACTGCATTCATTCTACACTGTAGATCACTGATTCTCAAAGTGGGCGGTACCACCCCCTGGTGGGCGGTGAGGTGATCCAAGGGGGCGGTGGGAGGCTCAAGGGAATTTGGGGGCGGTGAACCTCTTTAAGGTAAACAATTGGCCATGTAGGAGGGGTCGCACAGCCCTCTTCTTTGGCCCTGCCCACTTCGCTTTGACCTGCATATTAGATATTTTGATTAGAATTCATAAGAGTAGCAAAATTATTTATGAAGTAGCAACGAAAATATGGTTGGGGGTCACCACAACATGAGGAACTTTATTTAGGGGTCATGGCATTAGAAAGGTTGAGAACCACTGCATTAATACAAATATCTTTCTTTTAATTGCTATTAAATTTTAAAAAATTCTAGGAGGGCGGTGAGTAATTTTTTTTTTCTTGAAAAAAAAGGTTTGGGAACCATTGATGTAGATGCACCCCTTATCTGTTGTAAGTATCAAGATCCACTGTAGCACCCCAATTTCCAGAGCAAAGCTGCTATTTTCAGAGGAGCAATTCCCATAAACAAACACATCTCACCACCGTGAATTCCTTGTAATGTTCCCTTGGCACTTAAAATTCAAGTCAACATTTGCGGTTGTGTTTCTTTTTTGGGTAAATGGTAGGTGTGAACTTATCAGCCAAGCTCATAATTCCCACTTTCTTCTGAATGAGGTTATTATGAATTCAGCTTCTTAGTGATCCAAATGAAAGGGATGCTTAGAATTAATTAGATGTGCCTCGCTCATTAATCACCCTCCAGAAATTATGAATTCACAGTACATTAATTTCAACTGAACGGGGAGGGGAGATCGACCAACTTAGGAAAAAGCACATTGTGACCTCAACCCTATCAGAAATGGAGCAATCGGGAAGGAAAATAAAGGTCCTCCCCAATAAGAAATCTGAATTACAACCCTATATTTCTAGCATTTGCAGTACCTACACTGTGGAATGAAAGTAGTTTGACACCACTTGAACTGTCATGGCTGCATGCAATGTGATCATGGGAGTTGTAGTTTTGGAAGGTTTTAGGCCTGCGCTGTGAAAGAGTCCCAGACTATGAATTTCAGGATTCCATAGTACTGAGCCATGTCATTTAAAATGGTTGTTGAAAGACTTTGTGGCAGGAATCACTGAGTTGCAGTGAGTTTTCAGGGCTGTATGGCCATATTCCAGAAGCATTCTTTCCTGACATTTCGCCCACATCTATGGCAGGCATCCTCAGAGGTTGTGAGGTCTGTTGGAAACTAGGAAAGCGGGGTTTATATATCTGTGGAAAATCCAAGGCTTAAACACAAATACGAATCAAGGAAGACGAAAGGCACTGCAGACTAAGTCAGCCATGGCAGAGCACCTGATGAACCAACCTGAACACAGCATACTATTTGAGAACACAGAAATGGGATTCTGTTAGTGTACTGTCCACCCCACTGCACTACGGTCTCCCTACCCGAGCTAGCCGGGGTGGTCTCGGGCCTGGTGTTGGAATCCCAACGGCTGTTAGTGCTGGGGGACTTCAACATACATGCGGAGACCACCCTTTCAGGAGCGGCTCAGGACTTCATGTCTACCATGGTGACCATGGGGCTGTCCCAACAGGTAACTGGCCCTACCCACTGTGCTGGCCACACCTTAGATTTGGTTTTCTGTCAGGGATGGGAGAATGGTGGCAGTGTGAAGGAGCTGACCATTGCTCCGTTGCCATGGACCATCACCTGATCAGGTTTAGACATCCTCTAACCTCTGCAGGGGTGGAGGACCCATTAAGATGGTCCGCCCCAGGAGGCTTATGGATCCGGATGGATTCCTGATGGCTCTTGGGGAATTTCCCGCCACCTTTGTTGGTGATCCTGTCGATGCTCTGGTCACTCTCTGGAATGGAGAGATGACTAGGGCAATAGACACAATTGCTCCGGAACGGTCCCTCTCAAGTAGCCGAGCTAAACCAGCTCCTTGGTTCAATGAGGATTTGGCAGCAATGAAGCAAAGGAGGAGGGACCTAGAGAGCGTGTGGCATTCAGATCCAAGCGGGCCAAATCGAACACGCCTTGATGCCTATCTAAGGGCATATGGCGCAGCAATAAAGGCTGCTAAGAAATCCTTTCTGGCAGCCAATATTGCATCTGCAAAGAATCATCCGATGGAGCTGTTTCGAGTTGTCAGAGGCCTATTGCATCCCAACATTCAGGATGGGAGCCCTGACAACTCGGCAGCCCGCTGTGAAGCATTTGCTCGGTTCTTCTCGGACAAAGTCGCTTTGATCCGTTCAGGTCTGGACACCATGTTAATGGCAGTCTCTGAGGATGTAGCTGGAGCACCTGCTTGTCCAATTTTGATGGATCAATTTCAATTGGTAAAACCCGAGGATGTGGACAAGATACTTGGAGGAATGAGATTTGTATTTTGTAGTTTTTAACAGTTAATTTTATATGTTTTTATATGACTGTTTTTATCTTGTGATGTATTGTATATGGGCATTTGTTGCTGCTTGTTCACCACCTCGAGTCGCCTTCGGGCTGAGTGAGGCGATATAGAAGCATGGCAAATAAAATAAATAAGAAATAAGAAATGCTGGACCACTCTAACAACCACCATATCAGACTATACAGAGAAGCCATTGAAATCCACAAGGAGCATGTGGACAATTTCAACAGAAAGAAGAAAACCATAAAAATGAACAAAATCTGGCTACCAGTATTAAAAAAAATCTAAATTCAAGACAGTAAACAAAGAACAACACGGAAAAAAAACTCAGGGGAATTCCAGACAGGAAACAATCAGGCCCAGCTTACACCTCCCAAAAAAGGATTCCCCCAGGCAGCAACCACACAGGCTTTGAAGCTGCAAGGCCATTCAGTGCTAATCAAGGTAGCCGGTTGCAACATTCACCCATACCTCTAGCAGACAAGAGTTCTTACTTCCACAGATATATAAACCTCCCTTGCCTAGTTTCCAACAGACCTCACAACCTCTGAGAATGCCTGCCATAGATATGGGTGAAACGTGAGGAGAGAATGCTTCTGGAACATTTCCATACGGCTCGGAAAACTCATGGCAACCCAGTTAAAATGGTGTCAGTTGCATTAGTTCTACAATGTTGACATAACCATAGTTTAGTAGACAACCCATTATAATACTCTGGCATTTATCCTGTCCTGTATTTTGTGGGTAGGTTATAATAATGTTAAATATTTAAAAAGGGGGACCATTTTGATGTTCCAAAAGTGCATTATGCAGAGCACAGATTAAAAAGTTGAAATTGAAGCCAGTGACGATGTGCATTGGATAAGGCCAAGGCATCTGTGTGTGATGAAAGCCACCCTTTAAATTTTGACTAAACCCAATGTTCTAGTACAACCTGCTCTTTGCAAACAGGCCTGGAACTGCAGGCATTTGCATCATTTCATCCCAGCAGCAAGTAGAGGGCTGCGAGAGAAGATCCACCCAAGAAATGCCTGAAAGAATGCATCCGTTCACTGCAGATCACAGCATGGGAGGCAGCATGGTGTCTCACTGCTTCAATGCTCAACTGCAACTTTGAAGATCAGGGTTCAAATCCCCTCTTGCCCATGGAAACCTATGGGTGACTTTGGGCATGTCCCACTTTCTCAGCCTCAGAGGGAGCTAAACTATCTCTGAACCAACCTTTGCCAAGAAAACCCTGTGCTGGATTCACCTTAGGGTGGCTGTAGAGGGGAAATGACTTGAATGCTTACGCTCTGACAAACCTCAGCATATAATTCTATGCTACGGTCACAATGATCTCCCAGTTTCGATCTGTAGAAACTCATAGGAAGGACAGGAAACCATCCCGAAGAACAAAGTGAATAAGGTAAGATGGTCAGTCTCAATGTTTGGTCTTCCTATTGTTTCCACATCACAGCTCCTAGTATCCTTGACCAATGCTAATGCAGGGAGACAAAGTGGAAACTGAAAAGGTAGGTGAATGATCTACTGCCAGGCATATGCAACATGTAGTCTTCCAGTTATTGTCGAAATCATCACAAATTACAAATCACAAATTACATAAATAATTACAAATTACTGTTCTGGCCCAGACGACATGTCTGATCATATGTCCTACTATGAATCATCACAAAGTTTAAGATCATCTGGATTGGCCACCTCCCTCCTGTCCTTTAGAAGGAAACTCAAGACTGTGGGACCTTGAATTTGACCATTGAGTAGCGGCTGGTATGAAGAAGACATAAGCAATTTCAAAGTGACAATGAATTGACCCGGACTTGGATTTCAATTGACGTGTTTTAACAACTGTTTATTTAATGTTTTGTTTTAATGAATGTGTTGGTTGTTCTTATCATTATGATGGCACCAAATGGTGTTTGCTGTGACACCCCGAGTCCCCCCTTTGGGGTGTGAAGGGTGGGGTACAAGTATATGAAATAAATAAATACATACATAAATATTGTGGTTTTTTAAAAAAAAAAGCAGATTAATTAATATGAATATCATTATTATCAACAACAACAATTACCCAATCCTGATTGTTGTTTTTTTAAAAAAATTATTGGGCTTCGCCATCCCTTTGTTTGAATTCTTTGGCCCACATCCAATGGGCTGTGTGTGCACTCACGTGTGTGTGAACACAAGCCAATGCCGTTTGCTCTGTTCATTGCAATTAACTTTAAAGCTCGGTCAAGTCCAAACTCAACCCGGCTGAGCGTCATGGGACTGGCTGACGCCCAGTGAGCGCACACAGGGCTTGCCTTGGGCCAGAGATGGCCTACATGAAGGAGGCAAGGCAGGGCGTGTGATCCTGCCGCTCCACCCAGACCCCCAGCTTACCTTCTCTCTCTGCCTCCATGACTTTGTCAAGAGGAAAAGCTCAGGTTGGAGGAACCAACAGGAATCTGAGTCTTACGACTTCATCACACATGTCTAAAATGGTTCATAAATGAAGTACCATGGAGCCCATCATATGACACAGACAGGCTATCATCTGTGGTGTTTCACCAGTGGACTGTGTCAGAAGTGTGGAGAAACAGGGCAAACCAAAGCCAGGGAGAAATCATCTCCTGAGCTCTGGAAATGGGGGAAATACATGGGAGATGTCAGAAGCTCATGTTGAATTGTTTCAATGACTTAGAGCAGTGTTTCCCAACCGGTGTGCCGTGGCACACTAGTGTGCCGTGAGCGATCATCAGGTGTGCCGTGGGAAATTGGAACCTCCAATACCCTTTCTTCCCCTTCCTGCCGAACACTTTTTCTTCTCCACTCGGGCTCCCTTCTTCCCAGCCTCACTCTGCTCGCTTTGCCTCGCTTTGCTCTGGGGCAAGTCTGCGCAGTAGAGTTCAATATGCCAAGTTTGGTTCAAATCCATTGTTGCAAGAGTTCAGGATGCTCTTTGATTGTGTGTTAACTATAAATCCCAGAAACTGTAACTCCCAAATGTCAAGGTCTATTTTCCCCAAACTCCATCTGTGTTCACATTTGGGCATATTGAGTATTCATGCCAAGTTTGGTCCTGATCCAACATTGTTTCGGTCCACAGTGGTCTCTGGATATAGGTGAACTACAACTCCAAATCCCAAGGTCAATGCCCACCAAACTCTTATAGTATTTTCTCTTGGTTATGGGAGTTCTGTGTGGGAAGTTTGTGTCTTTCTGCCCTTCCTGCCAGGATATCTATGTTGTGTTCATTGAAACAGGCCCAGGTTTCACACTGAGTGTATAAATACATTTAAAAACATATTAGCTATATGTATTACTGTGTTAGAGTGTCATTTTGTGACATTTTGGTTGGTGGTGTGCCCCAGGATTTTGTAAATGTAAAAAACGTGCTGCGGCTCAAAAAAGCTTGGAAAACATGAGCATTCCTAAGAATGGTGCATTGGGTCTCCTCTGGGGTAATGGAATTGAGTGGGAAAGTCAAGGATTCGAGAAGTGGTGTCATGGGTCTCCTCTAAGCAAATGGTTGAGGCGAGAGGAGGTGATCCTGTGTGGTTGGGGGTAAGTAAATACATAATTCAATGCAAAGAAGACAATTCTATACACATGAAAACAATTTCCCCTGCTTTCCCCAGCTCAGTGTGATGAAGTCCTTATAGATATGAGATTCAGTGGGTGGCACTGAATTCATCAATAGACTGGAAATCTGTAAGGGGTAGCTTAGACAGCTGGGTAGGTTTATCCTGGAGAAGAGAGAACATGATAATCATATCTGAATATTTGAAAGGATGTCATATGGAAGATGGAACAAACTGCTGCTTCCGAGACAAGGGGCACATCATGCTAGCCCTTTAATGAAGCTTGAAAGGACAGTAGATAGAAAGCACACGTTATGAAAGCAAACCGAGAGCCCTTCCACACAGCCATATAACCCAGAATATCAAGGCAGATAACCCACAATATCTGCTTTGAACTGGGGTTATGTGAGTCGACACTTCCATATACAGTCTTCCCTCGCTACTTCACGGTTCACTTATTCCGGACTCACTGTTTCACGGATTTCAACAAATATGAATTTAAAATATATATCATGGTAATTTTGCTGTTTGTGGGTTTTTTGCCACCACCGTTCTCCAACGCGCTTTCCCTCCTCAGTCCTCCCACCCTCCTTCCAGCTTTGAATGGCCTTTCTTTCCTTTCCTTCTCTTTATTTTAAGTTTAGAAAGACTTAAAACAGTGTATAACTACTAAAATAATGTATAAATGTTAAAATAAATAGAATATCCCTACATCACGGTTTTTCACTAATTGCAGGAGGTCCTAGCACAGGGGTCGGGAACCTTTTTGACTCAGAGAGCCATGAAAGCAAAATATTTGGAAATTTATTTCAGTGAGAGCCATATAATATGGTGGTTATGGCAGGTGTGATCTGGAGTCAACGTTATTTTAAACTACTTCTAAAATGACCTGATACCTGCAAGGTCGTGGGTGGCAGGCCCTCTTCCCTCCTGGGCCATTGCAGTTTTTTCCTTCCCTCGTTGTGGCCCTGGGGCGTCAGATGGCACCGGGGCCGTCTTGCCTAGTTGCCTCGCATCCTGGGCCGCAAATTTTCCTGTTGGTGGGGCTGGGCTCTTTCGCTCCCCAGCGCCCTTCCCATTCTTGCTGTGGGTGCACCGTGGCGATGGATGGGGGCGGGGGTTGCCAGACGTGGCGGCCCTGCTCCTTGCCTCTCCCTGTGGATGCCGGGCTTCAGATGGCCTTCCCAGGGCAGCATGGCGGGGTGGCACTCGGTAGCCGCTTGCCTTTCCGAGGCACCCCTCTGTAGCGCTGGTCCTTGGCTGGCTGCGTTGCTCCGTGGTCGGGCTGGTTGTTCCTGTGCCGTGCCCCTCCCCCCAGCGCCCTGCCATTGTTTTGCCTTTGCAACCGTGGCGCATTGCGGATGGGAGTCAGCGGCGGCCAACTTAGGGCCCTCCACCCGGGGCGTCCTCCCAACTTGCAGGGTTTTGGCTTACTGCAGGCCCACTTCAGGGAGTGATGCAATCATCAAAATCATTGGCGAGCCAGATGCAATCATCAAAAGAGCCACACCTGGCTTGCAAGCCATAGGTTCCTGACCCCTGTCCTAGAAGCTAACACCAGCAGTAAGTGAGAGAACACTGAAATCCAGTTCAATGTGGATTTTATGCAGCTGTGTGGAAGGGTCCCCGAACAGTGTCAAACTCATTTCCATCGAGGACCACATCAGCCTCATTATGGTTGCCTTCAAAGAGTTATTGAATCCATGGACAGATAAGCTGTGGATACAGAAGGCCAACTATAGTGGTTGTGCTTTTTTTTTTTTTGCAAAGTGGTTGGCGTTCTTTAGTTTCTACCCAATATGTGTTCCAAGCTATTACTGAATGAGAGCTCCCATCAGTTTTGATGATCCACTGTGTGGACTGGGGATCATGGGAATTGCAATCCAACAGCACTTATGGCTCTGAAGTTAGGGGAAAGGTTATAAAGCACCTTAAAGTCAGATATATCTGCAAGCTTTGGATTTAAATTCACACCTCACTCTACAGACTCAACAGAACAAAGCGCAGCCTTCCAGAAGTGACCGTATCACAACTGCGGTTTGTGCAGTCTCCACCCCAGCCTCGAACTAATTCCAGGATTCCCAATCTAATCTTCTAGACACCAAAACCACTTTGTTCTGTTGTGGTTTGAAGCTGACCTAAGCAGTCGGTGCATCTCAAAGACACAGAGCAATGGATTCCAAGTAGAGGAATGGAGATTCCATCTAAATGAAGCGTGGGAAGAGCGCCATCTAATTCTTCTCCCTTTTCCTCTAGAAAACTGCGAATGAGGAACAGTCCTCGTGGCTCAGTCACCTCCCAATTCCGTCCCTCTCAATGAAAATGCCATCCTGCTTTGTTAGCTGTTTTGAAAACATCTGGATTTCTTCTTCCAGTTTATTACAGTTATGGTTACTACGTGCATATGACAATAAGGACAATTGCTATGGAAATCGACTACGGACAAGTGTAATGGAGTCCCCAACTATAAAATTCGGCTAGATAACAGCCACCAGACTGGAAATGTTTAGTAAATTTTAATTGTATTTAAATGTATTGACCAAATGTTTTAACTACATTTAATTATTGGTTTTATCATGTATTTTATTGTATGTATATGGAGGCATCAAATTGTTGCTGGATGGAAGCCGCCCTGAGTCTCCCCCCCCCGGGGTTGAAAAGGATGGGGTATAAATATTAGAAAAAAATTAAATAAATAAATTACTACAAAGGTAAAGCTAAAGGTTTCCTCTGATATTAAGTCTAGTCATGTCTGACTCTGTGGGATGGTGCTCATCTCCATTTCTAAGCTGAATAGCCGGTGTTGTCTGTAGACGCCTCCAAAGTCATGTGGCTGGCATGGAGCACCATTACCTAACATACCCGGGGTTTATATCTTTATGTACAGTATATAATGTATATAATGTGATATGTGTTGTTGATTGTTACATGCTCTTGATTCATGCGACCTATTTGTCTTTTCTATTTACTTTTAGTGTATCTGACACAGCATTTATACATGTCATGTTTGTTCAATGTGACATACTCATTGTTGTATTAGACTGTATACTTTTCTACTGGTTTTACTTGCATTTCCTTGATAACAATATTTATTTATTTATTTATTTGTCACGTTTACTGAATACCGCCCACAAGCTCTCAGCCCGCCTTTGCCTTGTTTCCTGAGTCGCAGGCGATTTGGGATCCGGGTTTACACAAGGCAGTCTCTGCCTTGCATTATTGGACTATACAATTATCTGCAATAAAGTAGTTAGCCTTTGCTAAGCAAACAAACCAAAAATAACAAACATATAACAACAAATTAACAATTAAAAACATACAATTGCAGTCTCAGCGTCATGTTGAAATCAGTTTCCGTCACATCATCGTCATTCCATATATCTAATTAAACCTTTATATTTCATCAGCAAATGCCTGCTCAAACAGCCAGGTCTTGACTTTCTTGCGAAATGTCAGGAGGGAGGGGGCCAATCTGATGTCTCTCGGGAGGGCATTCCAAAGCCGAGGAGCCACCACTGAAAAGGCCCTGTCTCTCATCCCCGCCAGTCACGCCTGAGAAGAAGGCGGGACTGAGAGCAGGGCCTCTCCAGATGATCTTAAACATCTCGATGGTTCATAGAGAGAGATGCGTTCGGACAGGTAAGTTGGACCCAAACTTACCTTATATTGCTTATGTGTGTTTTTCCTGTGTGTTTTGTTATGACTGCATGGAGCACCATTACCTTCTCACAGAAGCAGTACCTATTGATCTACTCACATTTGCATGTTTTTGAACTGCTAGGTTGGTAGAAGCTGGGCCTAACAGCAGGAGCTCACCCCACTCCCCTGATTCGAACCACCAACCTTTCGGTCATCAAGTTCAGCAGCTCAGCTGCATCACCGGGGGTTAAACCTGCAAGTGAAACTCAAAAGGGCAAAAGTAGTTTGTATTCAATGCAGGAGGTAAGAGATGTGAAAAGGGGATAGAAGCCTTCCCTTCCCAGTAGGCACAGGCAAAAGCAAACTGTTTTGGCCTTTCCTAGTTTGTTCATTCTCCTGCATGAATTTCCTTTGGCATCTTGACCACACTCTGATGTTGCTTACCTCAGTGTTTCCCAACCAGTGTGCTGGGGCACACTAGTGTGCCGTGAGCGATCATCAGGTGTGCCGTGGGAAATTGGAACCTCCAATACCCTTACTTATTAAAGGAGCGCCGCTACGTCACAGTACAAAATGCACAATTAATCATACACGATCATATGCAAAAAACACATTCATAGTACCCAATCTTGCTGGAGAAAATCAAAAATCTTACATAAGGTAGTTTGGCGTGGTCGCCACAGAGAGCGGAGGAGTTGCGAACCAGGAAGTCGCGAGTTCACAGAGCGCTCCTCTACAGAAAACTCACAATATTTGATGAAATCACGGAAGTGAGTGCAAAAAACAAAGTGTATACTCACGATGTTATTCAATGTCAGTTCCGGGATCCACACAATAACACAGCCAATTTGCGGACAATTTAAAGAAGCAGCACCATAATCATAGCGACATGGTAGAAAATCACGTAGATAATTACATATATTCAAACCGCCAGAGGCTGAAGATGGATGTGGCGATGGAATCGAAAGCTGGCATGGGCAAACGTGGACCTTCCAGGTGTTTTGGACTCCAACTCCCACCATTCCTAGCAGTCTCAGGCCCTTTTCCTTTTTTTCCCCCTCAGCCACTTATGCAGGAAATGGCCTCAGGCTGTTAGGAATGGTGGGAGTTGAAGTCCAAAGCCCCCAGAGGTCTGAAGTTTTCCCATGACTGACAGCTGTTGAGCAAGACCTTTGTGTGTGTCTTTCTGCCATTCCTGCCAGGATATCTATGTTGTGTTCAATGAAACAGGCCCAGATTTCACACTGAGTGTATAAATACATTTAAAAACATATTAACTATATGTATTACTGTGTTAGAGTGTCATTTTGTGTCATTTTGGTTGGTGGTATGCCCCAGGATTTTGTAAATGTAAAAAGTGTGCCGTGGCTCAAAAAAGGTAGAAAAACACTGGCTTATCTGCATGTATCCCACGGAAATGAAATGTGGGTGAGTGCAGTGTGCCGAGGAGGGCGGACGGATCCCTGTGCAAAAAAGGTGTTTTCTGAATATGTAATAGATTTACAGGTCTGTTGTTGCAGGCAAGAGTATCCTCCGTGTGAACACAAAGCTCTTAAAAGCCAGTTTATTAGAGGTAATGGGTGGGGCACCTTGGCAATCACAGCTACGGAGGCAAGTAAAGAATTTTAATAAGAGCCTGAGGCGGAGGCCCTCTGCTCTATCATTCCTCCTGCTCCATCTACCTGTAAAACATTAGGTTTTTTTCATCTTGAAAATCACTAGTCTCAGTCCCAATAAAGCTGTGCACATGAGATGTTGACACTCGGACACACTTTGGGTGGTGGCATTCACCACTTTATAGCAATGGACCCGTCATTGTCTGGAAGGCCAAAGAATGTGAAGCAGGGAGTGACAATGGAAATAGCATCCCAAATCCTCCCATGACAGTGAAAATCGTTTTGCAAAGCATTTTCCCATTTTTTTAGGTCAAGCTGAGACAAGAAGCAAGCTTGGCGTTATTCATTTATTTAGCAAACATGCGTATATCTCTCTCTCTCTCCTCTTGTTTGAAAATTGCAGCAAATTGAAGTTCAAAGGATGCAAGGACCATAACATGGCACAAATAACAAAAACTTCATCTCTTCTTTTTTTATTCGGGACATATATTGCAATTTGCTGTTTTCAGCTCAGTTATGAGAAACCCATATATTTTGTTTTCAACAATCAACAGACAACCCGTTGGGTTGCTGTGAGTTTTCTGGGCTGTTTGGCCATGTTTCAGAAGCATTCCCTTCTGATGTTTTACCCACATCTATGGCAGGCATCCTCAGAGGTTGTGAGGTCTGTTGGAAACTAGGCAAGTGGGGTTTATATATCTGGAATAATGTCCAGAGTGGTCTGTTTGAGGCAAGTGTGAATCCTGCAATTGACTACCTTGATTAGCATTGAATGGTCTTGCTGCTTCAAAGCTTGGCTGCTTCCTGCCACGTTGTTTGCTCTGTACCCAAAGCAATGAAATACGAGAAACATGAAAAAGCGGATAGTCCTGAGAGTCACCAAAGGTGCACCTACATTTTTGAATTAATATAGATCAGTGGTTCCCAAAGTGGGCGGTACCGCCCCCTGGTGGGCATTGGGGCAATCCAAGGGGGTGCTGGGAGGCTCAGGAGAATTTGGGGGGAGCGCTTGCGAGGACGTCCCTGTTGGAAGAAAGAGGCCAATACAGAAGACTGCGCCCTGGGCGGGGTTGACGAGAGGAAGGAGGCGCGCGCTGCGATTTCCATGGCAACACCTGCCTGGGGATTCCAACTCGCAGGGACACAGTCGCAAGTGTGTGGTCCCCGGGCAGGCATTGCCGTTTGATCCATGGAGATCTTAGTGGTCTGTCGAAGTCAGAGCTGAATTGGCTGAAAGTACTGCAAATCCCATCATCCGTTGCTCATACTCCCCCAAACATATTGGTTTTGTGATTATTTCTGGAATTCAGTGTTTGTAATTTACACCTTTCTTTACTATATTTTAGGAAAAAGGTAGAGACACTAATACTCTTTCTGTTTAATTGCTATTTTAAAAAAATGAAAAATAATTTCTAGGGGGGGACGCTGAGTAAATTTTTTTCTGGAAACGGGGCGGTCGGCCAAAAAGTTTGGGAACCACTGATATAGATCAACACTACTTTAGCTGCCATGGCTCAATTGATGGAATACTGTAGTTTTATAAGGTCTTCAATCTTCTCTGCCAAAGAGTGTTGGTGCCTTACCAAACTACAGCTCCTAGGATCCCATAACTTTGGACCACAGCAGCCCAATTTGTGACAAAAATCCATTAGTTCTCAGGTGTAAAGCATAGTGTTGCAACTAACTCAGCCATGCTATTAGGGGTGAATATCTCCGGTTTAAAATACTTTGAAATCTGTTATTTTTCGTATTTGAAATTATTTCTACCTTATATCGACCGCCGGGGTCCAACCCGGAAGAGAAGTTTCAAAACTGAACCCGCGGTCGCCATTTTTTCTAAAGGTCACGTTATTAGGTTGTTTTTTCCCGCCTCAGTTCTCAGTTCTCAACTCGCGAGAGGAAACTGGAGGGCAGCAGCCACCGCCTTTCTCCTCTCGCCAGCTGAGAGCTGAGATGGGCACTTTATTCCCAAGACAAGCCTTGTCTCGCTTTATTCCCATGCAGAGGAGGAGGTGGGGACTCGCCTCCAGACTTTCCCCGCACCTCAGAGCCATCCTGTGTTAAATATAACACAGGATGGCACTGAGAGGGCCATCCTTTCCCCACACTTCCTTTCCCCACACTTCAGAGCCATCCCATGTCAAATTTAATCCTGATACTTCTGAGCTGGGGGGAGGGGGGAGTGCAGGGCTTGCCCTTAATGCCCAGCTGGCATAAGGAATAATAACGAAAATTCGTTATCAATTACGTTTCAATTACGAAATTTACTTAAAATTTTTCAGAATAATTTCTATACCAACCCAGCAACGGAAATCCCCCCCCCCCCACGAGTTTAGAATCAATTTTTTAATGGATCAACCACCCCTACATGCTATTATCTCGCCACTCCAGTAGTGCAACAGTTGAGATCTTATTAATCAGAAGCATGAGCAGCGATTCTCCACCAAAGCCATTAGATGTCGCCCTCGGTGCATGTAATGTGCCCAAAGAGTTGAGTTCATGAAAAAATAGGACTCTCATAGCAGAAGATATCAAACATTGCACTGAAAGGATGTGAAACTTTAATTCCTACCATAGCCAAGGCTCCTTTTGGGTCTGACAGCGAAGGTCCAAAAGAAAAGAAATTGCTCCAGATTTGGAGTACTCTGGAGACCCATTGGTGACACAATTTGGAAATTTCTGAGTGCTGGAGCAGAAATGGTTACCAAGAACGATGGAGATGTATTTTTGCACTTTTACACCAAAAAGAAGGTTTTACTTGGTGCTTTCCTTGGCTTTGTTGTATCACTAGGTATGGTGAAATATCTATGTGTTCTTCTTTCCATCCAGTACGTTTGGAACCCTTGGTTCATTGCAATCTTATACCAAAGTTGAGATTACTGTTTCATTTAGCCTAATATTAATATTATTAATATTATTAATATTATTAATATTATTAATATTATTGATATTATTAATATTATTAATATTATTAAGGATGAAAGCTTGGGCAATGTCAGACTTAAGGACAAAATGTGTTGCTGAACTACCTCCCATTGAAGGAATTGCCGTTCTAGTTGCCTTTTCTACATGGAATAGAATTAGAATGTCTCCTCATCTTTCAATGCGCAAAATAATTTGTCTAGTATTCAGATCCATACAGTTAGTCGTATGAAAAGTCTTTCCATGTGGCATCTCACTTATATGCATAAGTGCACTATGCGCATGTACAAACAGCAGGAAAACTTGGTACTGAGAGAGTGACACAACTCAACATCAAATCACAATAATTTGCCCTTTTGGCAGCATTTTATCATTTCACGGCCCTGGAAATTCCGGCTGCCCATTGAAGGGGAGAGTATGCACTTCGGGCCGAAATGAATGAATCAGTGCACACATTTTGGCAAACACAGCAGGCGGAGGGCTGCAAACAAGCCAAACTAATTGAAACTGAGACCAAAACAGTGTGTTCCAGTTCTTGGTATTAAAGTTAGAACTCCTCTGGCTTAAATAGGAAAAATTCAAGAACTTGGTTCTAATTTATATCTTTTTTTGCATCAAGGCAATGGCTGTGGGTGCATCTACACCAGTGGTTTCCAACAAAAAAAATTAAATTGTGGTTCTGGGTCCAAGACTTCGGGCAGCAGACGTAATTTTGCACTTCAGTGGACATTGACTGGAATGGCGTTGCAGCAGACGACATTGTGATCTGTTTTATGTTTTTTAACAAATGCTTTATATACTGGTTTTAATGATTATTTAATTGTTTTAAGGTTTATGTAGGTGATTGTGATTTATTATTGTACTAGCTTGGGGACCCGGCCCTACCCGGGTTATTTGTGAAGCGCAGCAGGATGTAGAGTGGGTCATGGGGGCTCTGTGTGCCAAGTTTGGTCTTGATCCATCATTATTGGGAGTTGCAGTGGTATCATGAAATTACTGAAGGTAGTGCAAGTCCCATCATTTCTGTCCCCCATAGTGTAGTAGGATGTAGATTGGGTCATGGGGGCTCTGTGAGCTAAGTTTGGTCTGTATTGGTGAATGGATGAGGGATGCATTCTTTTTCGGAAGTGAGTGAAGGTACTTCAAGTCCCATCATCTGTGGTCCGTCTCACAGTAAACTGCACCAGGCTGTAGAGTGGGTCATGAGGGCTCTGTGTGCCAGATTTGGTGTTGATCAGTCATTGGATTAGGTTTGTAGCAGGATTGGGAAGTGAGGGAAGGTACTGCAAGTCCCATCATCCATGTTCTGTCCCCTCAAACTTCAGTAGGATGTAGAGTGGGTCACTGGGGCTCTGTGTGCCAAGTGTGGACTTTCTCGGTGTTTTTTTAAGCCACAGTGGTCTGTGGGAACAGAGGGGTGTGAAAATACTACAAATTCCATCATCCATTGTCAGTCCTCCCCCGAACCTCACCAGGACGTGAAGGCAGTCATAGGGGTTATGTGTGCCAAGTTTGGTCTCAATCGGTAATTGGATGAGGGTCGCAGCAGACTTGGGAAGTGAGTAGAGGTACTTCAAGTCCCATCATCCATGGTCCACCCTCCTCCGAACTGCACCAGAATGTAGAGTGGGTCATGAGGGCTCTGTGTGGCAAGTTTGGTGTTGATCAATCATAGGATTAGGTTTGTAGCAGTCTTGGAAAGTGAGGGAAGGTACTGCAAGACCCATCATCCATGTTCTGTCCCCTCCAAACTTCAGTAGGATGTGGACTGGGTCACTGGGGCTCTGTGTGCCAAGTGTGGTCTTTATCAGTGTTTGTTGGGGGCCACAGTGGTCTGTGGGACCAGAGGGGTGTAAAAAGTACTACAAATCCCATCATCCATTGTCAGTCCTCCCCAAAACTCACCAGGACATGAAGGCAGTCATGGGGGTTATGTGTGCCAAGTTTGGTCTCGATCAGTGATTGGATGAGGGTTGCAGCAGACTTGGGAAGTGAGTAGAGGCACTTCAAGTCCCATCATCCATGGTCCACCCTCCTCTAAACTGCACCAGGACGTAGAGTGCGTCATGGGGGCTGTGTGTGCTGAGTGTGGTCTGTATTGGTCCTTTTTGGTGGCCTCAGTGGTCTGTGGGAACCAAAGTGTTGGAAAGTACTACAAATCCCATAATCCGTGGGTCATGTTCCCCGACCCGCGCCAGGACGTAAAGGGGGTTAGGGGGGGTTATGTGTACCAAGTTTGGTGCAGGTCCATCACCTGCGCTGGTCGCTGTGGCTCAGAAAGTGGCTGCCACATATCCGCCCTGGCCTGTGAAAGTGGCTACCACATATCCACCCTGGCTTGTGAAAGTGGCTGCCACATATCCGCCCTGGCCTGTGAAAGTGGCTGCTTCCGCCCTTCTGCCCTCCCGCCCTCCGCATACACACATACAAACATTCCGTTTTATAAAGGTATACAGATTTGTGATGTAACGGCCTTGTACCATTACTAATGTAAGCCGTCCTGAGTCCCCCTTCGAGGATTGAGAATTGACAGGATACAAATGCCAGAAATAAATAAATAAATAAATAACTTTTTTGACCAGGGACCACTTGAACAGGGATCACTTTGACCAGGGGCCACTCTCCAACATTAGTACCAAAAGGGTTAGTAATATTTTTTTGGTCAGCTTTAGATTTCGTTTGGTTATTTGGGGTGCTGCTTCAGAAAATTGCATTGGCTAGACCAATGTTTCCCAACCGCTGTGATGCGGCACACTAGTGTGCCGTGATGGACCTCCTGCTGTACCGCGGGAAAAGCTCTCTGCCCCCCTCCCTTCCCCCTTCCTCCTGCTGAACTCCTGCTGCTTGGGGGGAGGAGGAGGAAGGGCCGGGCGGCAGCAAAGAAAAAGAAGAAGGGGCTGGGGCACTGCCTCCTTTGGCCGTTTTCCCAGCCAGCCTCCAATCCGCCATGACTCCCGCCATGACTCTCACCCCTCGCTCACTGAAGCCGTGTGGAGGAGGAGCCACACCCACTGAAGCCCATCCACCGCTCATGCTCCTGCTCTGTGGGAGAGCTGAAGCTGGGGGAGGGGGCAGGGCATGGCGCGGCCTGGTTCCGCCCCCTCCCTCTTGCTTCGGCACTCCCAACAGCTGCTCCAGCCTTGAGGGGACAGTGCCAAGCCAGCATTGTGCTGGCTCTGCCACCGCTGGCTTGGCACTGCCACCTCAAGGCTGGAGCAGCTGCTGGGAGAGCTGAAGCTGGGGGGAGGGGTGGGGCATGGTGTGGCCTGGCTCCGCCCCCTCTCCCCAGCTTCGGCACTCCCAGCAGGCCACCATCCCCCAGCCATTCTTTACTGTGTTAGAGTGTCATTTTGTGTCATTTTGGTTGGTGGTGTGCCCCCGGATTTTTTTTAATGTTAAAAGTGTGCCGTGGCTCAAAAAAGATTGGGAAACACTGGGATAGACCACATCAACTCTAGTGTCTATTTCTATAAAAAAAAAACCTCTAGTGTCTGATACAGAGCATATGTCATCTGTGATGTAATGTGAAATAAACCACGTGTAGTTCACACATCAACCCACACACTGCTTTGCCAGAGAAGGAAAATGTGCCACGCAGGTGAACAGTAAAGAACAAGTAGTTTACTCTTCTTAATTCAGATCAACAAATGTACAATATGATCAGTTGCATCAACTCACTAAATGTACTTTTTGAGAGATTTAAAATAGCATTTCTTTGTCCATGTGGAGAGACCTTCTTTCAGTAGCCAAGAAGCAAATTGGTCTGTCTCTCTCTGCTTCTCTCTTCTTCTCTCCTCTGCACCTGTATCTGCTCAAGCCTGAACAAAAATGCAACAGTATCCAAAAGCCCCAGGCTCAGTCATCAGCCCATGCATTGCCAGACCAATCAGCTTAATGGATTTTATTTTGGAGTTGGCACATACTCACTCACTGATTCCTTGCATTCCCCAACACCATTCAGTAGTCACCATCTGCTCGCCCACAGAAAACCATATTTAATAAGCCACAGCACTATAAGAAGGTTTTGCAAGACTAGTCACTAGGGGTGGTTGATCCATTAAAAAATTGATTCTAAACTCGTGGGGGGGATTTCCATTGCTGTGTTGTTATAGAAATTAATCCGAATTTTTTAAAATAAATTTCATAATTGAAACGTAATTAATAACGAAATTCGTTACTATTTCGTCAGTGGGACCAGTGCGCGGGGGATGCCTGCCTCCATGCCCCCTCTGCCAGCCCAGTAACCAACCAGGGGTAAAGGGAACGTGGGTTGGATTCTGAGCTCGCAGAGGCGAAGGGAGGCACCTCCCTTCCCCTCTGCCAGCCCAGAAACCAACCCGCAATCCATTTAACCCGGGTTGGATTCTGAGCTCGCAGGGGCTATGCCACCCTTCCCTTCTGCCAGCCCAGAAACCAACCCGGGTTAAAGGGAACGTGGGTTGGATTCTGAGCTCACAAGGGCAAAGGGAGGTGCCTCCCTTCCCCTCTGCCAGCCCAGAAACCAACCCGCATTCCCTTTAACCTACGTGTCAGATGGCGACAGGAGGGTGGAGGGGGCAGCCTGGCACCCCTCCTCTCGCCAGCCGAGACCCAAATGGGGGTTATCTTTAACCCGTGTTCTGTGTCATCTGGCAAGAGGAGATGCTTCCTTCCACCCCACTCTCACCAGCTGACAACCAAAGGCAGGTTAAACATAAGAAAGGGCGAAATGACCTAATAACGTGCTCTTTATGTAAATGGCTGACCCAGTTTTGATTTAGAAAGGTCACTTCCGGGTTGGACTACAGGGGTCGATATAGGGTCAAAATAATTTCAAATACGAAAAATTAACAGAAATCAAAGTATTACGACCGGAGATATCCATGCCTACTTGTCACTCTCGTTGCAGTGGTGATGCTGCGGACCATATTTTCGTTCTTGCAGACCACCGGTAGTCCACGGACCACAGGTTGGGACCCACTGATGTACACCATAGAATTAATGTAGTTCAACACCACTTGAACTGCCATGGCTCAATACTAGGGATTGAATCATGGGAGTTGTAGTTTTACAATGTCTTGAACCTTCTCAGCCAAATAGTGCTGGTATCTTATCAAAATACAACTCCCATTTTCCATAGCATCGAGCTATTCATTGCATATATTCTATTGTGTAGTTTGATCCATGTTTTAAACTCTTTGTCTTATATCCAATTAGGTCTCAAACTTATGCAGTTGGCTCAGGGTCAATTTATAAGTCAACATTTCACATACATTCAATGGAATCCCTAAGCTTACTGTCAGGGAGACTAACAAGGGTATTTAGTCCTTTTTTAACCATACCATTTGCAAGTCTCTTTATGGACCAGGACACTAGGCATAAACAGATAAATAATAGGTCTCCAGCTGCTGGGAATCTACTTGGTGGAATGACTGTTTGATGTAATTTGGCAAGAAATCTTTCTGGAGAGGGGTACAAAATAGTCTTCAATTTGTTTTCTCAGATGGTCAGCAATTTGGAAATCATTTTTTTAAAAAAATCTTTCCTGACACCCGCTGAGCTGTGTCCAAGTTGGAATGAAAGATTCCCAAATACGCAGAACTCTAATGGCTTCTGCAGTCCAGTTTCAACTGTTTTGTTGGATGAGATTACTCTCCACTCAAGGGCCCGGACCAGAGCTATTTTCACAGATCTTTTCCATCTTGGATCTCAGCAGTGGCACATATAGACAACGACATCTGGAGAAAACATTAACGAATGCATCTACACAGCACCATTAATGCCATTTGATCCCACTTCCATGAATCCATTTTATAAAATCCTAGGGTGCATCTATACTATTTGTTCATGTTGTTTGACTCTGCTTTACCTGCCATTGCTCAATGCTATGGAATCATGGGAGCTGTAGTTTTGCCTTACCTTAACCAGGGGTGGGCAATTACCGGCCCTCCAGGTGTTTTGGACTTCAACTCCCAGAAATCCTAGCCAGTTTACCAGCTGTTAGGATTTCTGGGAGTTGAAGTCCAAAACACCTGGAGGGCCAGTAATTGCCCACCCCTGCAAGGCTTAAGCCTTCTTAGCCAAAGAGTACTGAATGACAACTTCCATGATTCCATAACGTTGAGCCATCACAGTTAAAGTGGTGTAAACTGCATTAATTCCACAGTGTAGATGCATACCCAGAATCTGGAAGTAAAAGGCTTTTCTAATCCACCCAAAATCTCTAGCTCGGGGGTGAGCAATTCTTTTTTCCAAGGGGCCACACGAGAGCCCCAAATATTATGGAGGGCCGCACCTAAAGGCTGAACTACATTCTAATCTACATTATTTATTTACTATATTTACTATATATTACACATCATTAATATTAACATATTAATATATCAAGAAATATTCATATATTATTAGTATTAATATCATAATTATTATATTATATATAGACATTATAATAAATTGAAATTATAATATAATATAATAACATTATATTATATTATTTATTATATTATTATAATAAAATTATTATAAAATAATAATAAAAACCACTAAAATAAAATGAAATTCAAGAAGACAAGGTGCGAACCAAGATGGAGGCTGACATCCTCAAGAGAGGAAGGATCCCAAGATGGAATGGCCCAATGGACCCAGCCCAGAGGATGACAAAGCGGACCCAGCCGCCGCCACAGCAGAGGAGAGCAGCAGACAATTGGAAGCTGCAGGCCTCCGCCCGCTCTCGCCCCCAGGCGTTCCGTCAGAGTCGTTCCCAATCAGCTGATCGCCCTGCCATGGAGTTCCTGCCATCCTGGCTTTGGAGTGCCTGCCATCCCGGGAGGCGATCCAGGCCTGCAGCGGGAGCAGTCGGCGACCTGCAACGGCTGATCACCCTGGCGACCCGGAAGACGATAAAGTCTTCCGGGTCGCCAGGGCGATCAGCCGCCGCAGGTCGCCGACTGCTCCCGCTGCAGGACCAGATCGCCTCCCAGGATGGCAGGCACTCCAAAGCCGCCGCTCCTCCAATCGTTCTCCGGAGCGGCGGGCTGTCTGCCGACGCAGGCCCCACAGCCCATGATGGGATGGTGGCAGCGGCAGCCCTTCCTCTTGCAGAAATGGCCCTGCCCTCGACCGCCTTCTACCGGGCCGGTCAGATTCGGCCGGAGGGCCACATCTGGCCCGCAGGCCGTACGATGCCCAGGTCTGCTCTAGCTGGTAGGTAAAGGTAAAAGTTTTCCCCTGACATTAAGTCCAGTCGTGTCCAACTATGGGGGTTGGTGCTCATCTCCATTTCTAAGATGAAGAGCCGGTATTGTCCATAGACACCTCCAACGTCATGTGGCCAGCATGACTGCATAGAGTGTCATTAACTTCCCGCCAAAGCGGTACCTATTGATTTACTCACATTTACATGGCTTTGAACTGCTAGGTTGGCAGAAGCTGGGGCTAACAGTAGGAGCTCACCCCACTCCTCGGATTTGAACCTGTGACCTCTTGCTAAACAAGTTTAGCAGCTCAGCAGTTTAACCCCTGTGCCACTGGGGGTCTTAGCATTCCATAGGAATACTTTGATGTACTCATACCCAATGTGTTGTGGAAAGTGCAAAAAACGTAATGTGGATGCCAGAAATCTGAAACACAAGGAGAAGGTTTTAGCATGCACTGCATTGGAACACAATGGATTGGCCCTAAAGTTGCACTGGAGGATCTCTAGAGATTCCTAGAGAACATATTGATCAAATCTGCAAGCAATCAAATCCTTGATGGTGGATCTTGTAAATGTAGAAAGTTGACTCACTTTGCCACATTCTGGTTTATATTTAACTACGGCTGCATTTTCATGGCCTTCTTTATTTCCTGGAATCCCCGCATGGGAAAGGATGAGAAATGCCACGAGGCTTAAAGGATTAATGAGTCCAGGCGGAGATGAAAGGGAGCGGATGGGTGCCAATTGACACTTATCTTTTATAGCGTGTTCTGATGTCCTTGGCCAACTCACTTGATCCTCCTTCCCACAGAGGCCCATCGCTGCAGGCAAGGCACCTCACCTCAACCCCACAAGAATCAACTTATCTCCTGCTATTCTATGGTTGTGCTGATGTGAGCACGCTGTTCTTCTTCTTCTGCCTGGCACATAGCCATAGTTAGCATCCATTCTTGCTATTTTAACAAGGGCGTTAGAGAAAATGGCCTTTGACAGGAGCAAAGGGATGGGAAGATGCCAGCATGGGGTCATGGTTGGAGCCTTGAACTATGACTTTGGAGTCTGGGTTGAGATCCCCTTTGCTCAACCATGGAAACTAGGGTTGTGACCCGTTTTGTGTCCTGGCTTTTGGTGGGGGCCCTGATCTGTTTTTTGGGACCCTCCCGAAATCAGGAAGAAAGATATCTGTTTTCACTCTGGGGTCCTAAAATCCCATTTCTATTGGCCCACTATTTGGGGGGAGCTTCCCAGGCTTCCTTTCCCATCATTTTAGGCAATTAAGCTGTTTTACTCTAGAGCAGTGTTTCCCAACCTTTTTTGAGCCGCGGCACACTTTTTATATTTCCAAAATCCTGGGGCACACCACCAACCAAAATGACACAAAATGACACTCTAACACAGTAATACATATAGTTAATATGTTTTTAAAATGTATTTATACACTCAGTGTGAAACCTGGACCTGTTTCGATGAACACAACATAGATATCCTGGCAGGAATGGCAGAAAGACACAAACTTCCCACACAGAACTCCCATAACCAAGAGGAAATACTATAAGAGTTTGGTGGGCATTGACCTTGAGTTTTGGAGTTGTAGTTCACCTATATCCAGAGAGCACTGTGGACTCAAACAATGTTGGATCAGGACCAAACTTGGCATGAATACTCAATATGCCCAAATATGAACGCAGATGGAGTTCAGGGGAAATAGACCTTGACATTTGGGAGTTGTAGTTGCTGGGATTTATAGTTCCCCTACAATCAAAGAGCATTCTGAACCCACCAATGATAGAACTGGGCCAAACTTCCCACACAGAACCCCCAGGAGGCAAGAGGAGGTCTCTACTTGGGAAAAGGGAGGCGGGCCTTCCCAATGCACGGAGAGGGAGAGACCAAGTAGATAACGGTGGGGTGGGGGTGTTTGTAATTTTGTGCCTTTATTGAGGTAGGTTTCTTAGGGTTTTTATATTTCAACACACTAGACTCCCCCCCCCCCCCCCCCGGGGAGGTCCCACATTCCTACGGCACACCTGATGATCGCTCACGGCACACTAGTGTGCCCCGGCACACTGGTTGGGAAACACTGTTCTAGAGGAGAGGTGCTCAGTGGCAGGCAGGCATGTGCTTTAAGGAGGCTTCTTACCTGTTTCTTACTCTAGAGCGGTGTTTCCCAACAGCTGTTCCGCAGCACATTAGTGTTCCGTGAGAGATCAGCAGGTGTGCCACGGTAAAACCTCTCTTCCCCCTTTCTTCCTAGTGTTCTCTAGGGGTGCCTTCTCCTCACGTGGGAGGCCCTCCCTCCCTCCTCCCTTCCTTCCTTCCTCTTTCCTTCCTGACAGCCTCTCCCTCCTGCCTGGCGTTGTTGACCAGGAGGACCCTTTCCGGGGGCGGCCCCGCACCTTTTTTTCCCTCACCCTCCATCTGCTGGTGGGCTTCCTGGGTGGCGCGGAGGAGACTTTGGGTGGCACGGGGCTGGGCCAGGTCTGCGGGGAGGGCACGCAGGTGGAGGCATGGCCAGTCCCGGCGCAGCAGCGCCTCCACCTCCCGCAGCAGGCGAGAGGAGCAGCGCCGCCCGAGAGGAGCAGCGCCAAGCCCGGGGAAAGGAGCGCCGCCAGGCGGAGGCACACAGCCTGGCCCAGGCCCCGCGATGCCCCCGTCATCACGCACAGGCTCCGGTCCAAGCCGCGCACCTCCATCATAACCGCCGAGAAGCCAGGCAGGCAGGAGGGAAAGGAGGAAGAGGGAGGGGCCTGGGCTGAAAGGGGGTGGGGCCTGGATGGAGGCCACGCCCTGAATGACCAGGTGTGTCGTGGCTCAAAAAAAGTTGGGAAACTCTGCTCTAGAGGAGGCTCTCAGCTGCAGGCAGACACACACACTTTCTATGCATGCACACTACACATGCACTCTTTCCAAGGCAAGGAGGCTGCTCACAAAAAGCAGGCGAGAAACCAGGATTGACCCCTGCTTGCTTTCATGTTGAGCTGATTTTTGTACTTAAAGGGAGCTTCCCGTTATGTGCTCCCAAAAGAAATGAAACAATGGATGATACAAAGGAAAGTGGTTCCATGCATAACCCTCCTTAGTCGAGACACTTTTAATTCCAGGACGATTCCGACGGCGAACATTCCGGGGATGGAGTGCGCGGGCCTGGTGTGGGACCTTAGCGAGAGTGTAGCCTTCCTACTGGTGTACCGTGCACCCAACGCACCGGCGGGGAGCCTACCTAAGCTGCTGGAGGTGGTCGCGGAGTGGGCATTGAGGTTCCCTAAGCTTATTGTCTTGGGGGACTTCAATGTCCACGCCGATACCCCCTCGACGGCAGCCGTGGACCTAGTGTCGACCATGGAGGCACTGGGACTCTCGCTCTGTAAGACCGGTCCCACGCACCAGGCAGGGCACACCCTGGATTTGATTTTCGCCGCCGGAATTAGTGTGACCCTAGCCTCCACTATGGAGGTTCCATGGTCGGATCACAGGGTCCTGGAAGTTCGGCTGGGGGTGGCCCCCCCTCCCGGTAAGGGTGCCGAGCCTATTTTGGTTCGCCCGAAGAGACTTATGGAACCCATTAGGTTCCTGAATGCTCTAAGGGAATGGGAACTTCCCAGCGACTCAGTCGACGGGCAAGTGGACTACTGGAACACCAGTCTTTCCACGGCCCTAGACGAGATCGCCCCCAGGCGCTCTCTCCTTCCCCGCAGAAATCGCTCGCCTTGGTACACCGAGGAATTGCGAGCGATGAAGCGGAAGAGGAGACAGCTAGAGGACGTGTGGCGGAGTCTCCGTGACGAAGCGTCGAAATCGGCTTATAAACAGTTTAAAGAGGTTTATGAGCATGCTATCAAGGAAGCCAAAAGAGTCTACTACTCTTCCTTGATAGAGTCGGCTAGCTCACGCCCCGCGCAATTGTTTAGAATAATTCGGTCGCTGACAGCAATCCCAACTGTCCCAAACGATAGGGGTTTGGCTCCAACTGTCGAGGCTTTTCAGAGCTACTTTACCGACAAGATCTCGACTCTCCGCCGGGACATTCCAGCCACAATGGATACAGTTAGTGAACTCGAGACCCCGCTGCCACTCGGCGGGCCCACCTTCACCCGTTTCCAACTGCTGGACGCAGCAGCTGTCGACAAGTTACTAGCTGCAGCCAGACCAACTACATGCTCCCTCGACCCGTGCCCCTCCTGGCTTGTTAGAGCTTGCCGGGAGGGGCTACGAGGCCCCCTGGGCACGATCATAAATAGCTCCCTTGAGCAAGGAGTCTTCCCGGGGGAACTGAAAGAGGCAATGGTGAGACCGCTGCTGAAGAAGCCGAATTTAGATCCTTCGGCTCCCTCCAATTACCGGCCAGTTTCCAACTTGCCTTTCCTAGGCAAGGTAATTGAGAGGGCAGCAGCGGATCAGCTGCAGCAGTTCTTGGAAGACACAGCTGGACTTGATCCCTTCCAGTCCGGCTTCCGTATTGGGCACGGGACGGAGACCGTGCTTGTCGCCATTACAGACCAACTGCGCCGCCAGCTGGACCAGGGTGGATCGGCACTGCTCGTCTTGTTAGATCTGACGGCAGCTTTTGATACTGTAGATCACGCTCTGTTAACCCACCGTTTATCCGGAGCCGGGGTCGGGGGGACCGCGCTTAAATGGGTGGCATCCAGCCTCCGCGGCCGGGGACAACGAGTGGAGGGGCGGGAGGTCTCAGGGAGATCCTCACTTGATTGTGGGGTCCCCAGGGGCCATCCTCTCCCCCTTATTATTCAACGTGTATATGCGCCCCCTGGCCCAGCTGGCTCGCGACTTTGGTCTGGAGTGTTATCAGTACGCGGATGACACCCAGCTTCTGCTGAGAATGGACGGCAGGCCGGACACCGTACCCTATTGTTTCCATCAGTGCCTCAAGGCCGTGACTGGTTGGCTGCGGGCCAGCCGGCTGAAGGTGAATCCGTCGAAGACGGAGATCTTGTGGCCTGGTCGGCCTGGGGGGGGGGGGGGGCGTGCCGGTTGCCTACCCTGGACGGCGAACGGCTTAATCCGTCGCCTGTTGTTAAGAGCTTAGGTGTTCAGTTGGATCCCCTGCTGGCCATGGAGACCCAGGTCTCCGCGGCCAGCAGGGTGTCATTCTTTCACCTACGACAGGCTAGGCGACTGGCACCCTACCTTTCCAGGGATGACCTGGCCACGGTGATCCAAGCGACGGTCATCTCGAGATTAGACTACTGTAACGCCCTCTACGTTGGCCTTCCCATGGCGACAATCCAGAAACTCAAGCTAGTGCAGAATGCCACAGCTCGCTTGCTGACGGGAACGCCGGCAAGGGAGCATATTACGCCCATCCTTCGGCAGCTGCACTGGCTACCTGTTGAGTACCGAATTGCCTTCAAGGTGTTGGTGTTAACCTTTAAGGCCTTACACGGCCTAGGGCCTGCGTACCTGAGGGACCGCCTTGCCCCATATGTACCCCCGAGATCACTACGTTCAGGGGAGTCTAATCTTCTCCTGGTTCCATCGGTCCGCACCTGCCATCTGTCCGTGACCAGGCAAAGGGCCTTTTCCGTGGCAGCCCCGGTACTCTGGAACTCTCTCCCAGATGATGTCAGAGCCGCCACGGAGCTCATTCCGTTCCGCAGGGCCTGCAAGACCGCCCTGTTCAGACTGGCCTTTGGCTAGGCGAATAAGCCGAATGTCCTCATCTTCCGAAACCCTGGCTCAGGAATGCCACGGCATGTCATAATTTTAATCCCGGGACCAATGTTGTACTTTTATGTTGTTTTTATTGTACGGCGACATGATGCTACATGTCTGCCGAATTTTATATGTCATCCGCCCCGAGCCTGCTGGGAGGAGTGGAATACAAGAAGGAATAAATAAATAAATAAAATAAATAAATAATGGAAACCCACAGAGTGACCTTAGGCAAGTCACACACTCTCAGCCTCAAAGCAAGGCAAAAGTAAGCCACCCCTCAGCAAATCTTGCCAAGAAAACCTCATGGTATGTTTGCATTAGGGTCACTGATGGTTGGAAATAACACAAAGGCTCACAGCAACAGCCATGGAATGAAACTAGCGCTTGGGAAAGTATTATTATTATTATTTCCTGCTTTTATCACTTAATTTATTCTTATTTATTTATTTACGACATTTATATGCCGCCCTTCTCACCCCAAAGGGGACTCTTAACCATAACGCAAAACCGCTCATGACACTTTTGTAAAAGTACCTATATTATACTACAATTCACAGAATCACCCAAGTGAGCTAAGAGAGGGAGTGGTAGTTTTGAGACCTGTTGTACAAATAAAGGGAAATGAGCTTAGTTAATGTCACTAGATTTGTAGGAGCCCCCAGTGGCACAATGGGTTAAAAACCTTGTGTCAGCAGGACTGCTGACCAATAGGTCAGCGGTTCAAATCTGGGGAGAGTGGGTTGAGCTCCCACTGTCAGTTTCAGCTCCCCATGTGGGGACATGAGAGAAGCCTCCTACAGGGATGGTAAAACCAAAAAAATCTGGTCATCCCCTGGGCAACATCCTTGCAGACGGCCAATTCTCTCACACCAGAAGCAAATTGCAGTTTCTCAAGTCGCTCCTGACACACACACACACACACACACACAACAAAACTAGACTTGTGAATGTCTGTGAAATTGTGGGTGACCATAAGATCTTGACCAATTATGTGCACCAACTGAAATAAGTATTTGCCCTTTTTGTGGTCTGTTCTGGATGCGCTTGGTCACTTTCTCCACCTAAATATTTTCAGGAAGAGGGAAAATAAATTATCATGTGACCAAAAACCAACCACAGAAGAGCTTGGAAAAGTCACTTCTTAACTTGTTGTCCAAAAGTTGTAGTCCAAAGTGTTATCCATAGGTCTCACTTTTTCCCCCCTGAAATCTCTCTCTGCACCTAGAATTATTTTAGGACATCTTCTCAAGCAATAAGAATATTGTTCTGTGTTCACCCCAAGAGAGGAATGTATTTCATGGCAAAACATTGGAACAAGTGGAACCCAGAAAGTGACAAAATGCACTTAGGATCCCTTTGCTTATTATTATTATTATTATTATTAAAATTATTATTAAAAACTTTTATACCCCGGCCTTCTCACCTCCGAAGAGGGACTCAGACCAGCAAACAGCAAGTATTCAATGCTAACATTTAAAATCTAAAAACATCATAAATTTACAATAAAATTTACAATAAAATACAATACAATAAATACATTTAAAAAGCCTTTCGCCAAAGTAAAATCAAGTCCAACTTAATCCATATATTCGGTCTGACTTTAGTCGCTTCGCGATCTCCTCCTTCATTCTGCGAAGGCCTCATTGCACAGCCACAATTTCACCCGCTTCCTAAAACTCGGGAGGGAGGGGGCAGATCTAATTTCATTTGGGAGGGAATTCCGCAGCCGGGGGCCACCACAGAAAAGGCCCTGTCCCTCGTCCCCATCAGATGCGCCTGCAAAGGTGGTGGGACCGAGAGCAGTGCCTCTCGAGAGGATCTTAGCACTCTTGACGGCTCATAGGGGAGAATACGTTCAGACAGGTAAACTGGGCCGGAACCATATAGGGTTTTGTAGGTCAACACCAGCACTTTGAATTGTGTTTGGAAGCTAATTGGCAGCCAGTGGAGCTGGCGCAACAGGGGAGTTGTGCGCTCCCTGTACCCTGCTCCCATTAGTAGTCAGGCTGCTGCGTACTGGGCTAATTGCAGCTTCCGGACAGTCTTCATAGGCAACCCCATGTAGAGAGCATTGCAGCAGTCTATACGGGATATAACCAGAGTGTGGACCACTGTGGCCATGTCTGTCTTGCCAAGATACAGGTGCAGCTGGCGCACAAGCCTGAGCTGTGCAAAAGCTCCCCTGGCCACTGGCGAGACCTGGGGCTCCAGGCTCAGCGATGAGTCCAGGATCACTCCCAGACTGCGAGCCTGCGCCTTCAGGGGGAATGTAACCCCGTCAAGCACAGGCTGTAACCCTATACCCTGTTCGGCCTTACGACTGACCAGGAGTACCCCTGTCTTCTTTGGATTTAGTTTCAATCTGTTAGCCCTCATCCAGTCCGTTACTTAATCCCTTTGCTCAGCACCAACACATTAGACAAGTTATCTCAAAGCTAATCAGATGTGTGTGAGAGCGAGAGAAAGAAGAGAACGCATTTGCCAACACTTTCCCAGATTCCACATTCGCCTCTGGGGTTTGAAGCTTTTGGATTTCCTTTGATTCCTTTGAATGTTCCCACCTGAAGCCTTCTGGCTAGAACGGAAAGATGACGTTCCATAGTGGAAAACAATCAGAAGGGATCAATCTCACTGCAACAATAGGACAGATTGCCAAAAGACCAGCTGACTTTTTCCTCTTTGGGAAGCTGATGACTCAACTCACTTTCCCACTATGCTTTCCTTTTCCTCCGGCTAACTTATGGCTTCTAGGAAAATCCTGTACTTCTCCCTTCATGATAAAGGACATTTAGGATGAGCTTTGCAAGAACTCGCCTGATGCTAGAGCTAGTTCAGCACTAAAGACCTTGTCAAATGACAACAGCCATAATCCCATAACATTGAGCCATGGCAGTTAAGTGTTGTCGAACTGCATTATTTCTACAGCATAGATACAACCTTAGAGATCAATTGCTCAAGGATTATTAAATCATTAAAAAATACCAGAAGGAAACCACGAACATCTGCTGAATTCCATTTTGTTGGTTTTGGCCCATCTCTCTATTTTGTTGACAGCGTTTGAGTTCTTCTCCCGTCTTCTGGAGGATTTGCTATCCCTCCTGGTTTGGTGTCATCTACATACTTGGTGATCATGCCTTCTAGTCATTCATTTAGGTCATTGGTAACTATGGTGAACAGAGCTGGACCCAGGACGGAGCCCTGCGGCACTCCACTTGTCACTTCTTTCCAGGATGAGGGGGAAGCATTGGTGAGCACCCTTTGGGTTCATTCACTTACCCATTTACAGATCCATAATTAGTAGGTAAATAATAATAATAATAATACACTTTATTTATATTCTGCTCTTCTCACCCCAAAGGGGACTCAGAGCGGATTACATCACGCATACAATCCCTGCCGGTTTTACATACAATTACATACAACAAGTACATACAACAAGTACAATTTTAGAAGGATTTTTCTTCTTCTGGCTGCGTCACATGTTGTGATTGCATTATTATGTCACAAGGGGGTACTGTTGCTTCATCCTCATGACGGAGAGCCTCTGTTTTCCGCCTTCCACCTTCCGACCACCTACGATCTTTTTTTATTTATTTATTCAGGCGTTGTAAGTCCTTTCTTTGTAAAAATCCTTCCCCGCTTGGCGGTTCCCAGTTTATCTATTCACAGCTGGGCTGTTTTCGAACTGTTGGGTGAACAGTGGACAGGGCTCACAGCTGGGTGTCCAGACCAGCCCGGGAATCGAACATGCAACCTTCTGATTGCAAGCACAGCTGTTGTTACCACTGTGCTATCTCTCCAGCCCCTGGTTTTCCGTTGACATTAAGTCAATTCGTGTCCAACTCTGGGAGTTGGTGCTCATCTCCATTTCTAAGCTGAAGAGCCAGCATTGTCCATAGACACCTCCAAGGTCATGTGGCTGGCATGACTGCATGGAGAGCCATTACCTTCCCGCCAGAGCAGTACCTATTGATCTACTAACATTTGCATGTTTTCGAACTACTAGATTGGCAGAAGCTGGGGCTAACAGCAGAAGCTCACGCCACTCCCTAGATTTGAATCTGCGACCTTTCAGTCAACAGGCTCAGCAGCTCAGTGGTTTAACCAACTGCGTCACCAATTACACTAAACTGATTACAGATCTATCGAGAGAAATATTTAAAGAGAAGGGAGTTAATGATGGGTGGGAGTTTCTTAAAAGTAAGATGCTGAAGGCACAAATGCAAACAGTACCAGCAAGGAGGAAAAAATAGGAGAATCGGAAAACAACCAGAATGGATGTCAAAAGAACTTTTAGCTGGAAGGGTAAGTTTAGTCCCTGGATTATGCATCGCTATGCTTTTTCCACTTCCCATAGTGATGTTGTGAGGCTTATTGGGACAACAAAGCTTTATGGATGTTTGCTAAGACTAACTGCAAGACACACACACACAGAGATTAACACAGAGAGAGAGAGGGGGGGGAGATGCATCCAAGTAAACTTGAGATTCATGAGCTCCACCTGCTGGTGTATTGCCGATTGTTGGCCGACCAGCCAAGACTGAATTTTCCATATTGCAAAATTAATAAAGACACAATCAGGTGGATTTAACAAACTAAAACCATCTTCGAAGAGCTCTTTCCACTGCTGGTACTTGTTGAGCATCCCTAAACTGGGAATCCAAAATGATCCCAAACTCTCACTATGCCTGGCTGAGATCTTGACTTTTTTTTTCTTTCTGATGGTTTCATGCGCAAACTTAAATTTAAATTATTCTACCTAAAACTACCTTCAGGCTATGTGCCAGGGTGGGCAACTTATGGCCCGGCCCAGATCCGGCCCAGCAGCCGGTTCTGTCCGGCCCGGGAGAACCGGGAGAAGGGCGTCAGGGGCGGGGCCAAGAGGAAGGGGTGCCGGTGCCGCCATCCGATCGTGGGCTCTGTGGGGCCTGTGTTGGCAGACAGGCCGGAGGAGCGGCGGCTTTGGAGTGCCTGCCATCCCTGGAGGCGATCTGGGCCTGCAGTGGGAGCACTACGCGATCTGCGGGGGTGATCACCGTGATGAACCGGAAGACTTGATCTTCTTACAGGTCGCCACGGCGATGAGCCTCCTCAGATTGCCGAGTGCTCCCCCTGCAAGCCAGGATCACTTCCAGGGATGGCAGGCACTCCAAAGCCGCCGCTCCATTGGCCTGCCTGCCAACACAGGCCCCACAGAGCCCACGATCGAATGGCGGCACCGGCACCCCTTCCTCTTGACCCCGCAGGCGATCAGCTGGGGAACGGCTGGGGCGAGAGCGGGCGTAGGCCTGCAGCCATCCAATGGCCTGCTGCTCAGCTCTCCTCTGCTGCGGTGGCAGCTGGGTCCGCTTTGCCATCCTCTGGACTGGGTCCATTGGGCCATTCCATCTTGGGATCCTTCCTCTCTTCAGGATGTCAGCCTTCATCTTGGTTCGCACCTTATCTTCTTGAATTTTATTTTATTTTAGTGGTTTTTATTATTATTTTATAATAATTTTATTATTATTATAATATAATATAATAAATAATATAATATAATGTTATATTATATTATAATTTCAATATATTATAATGTCTCTATATACACTATAATATAATAATTATGATATTAATACTAATAATATATGAATATTTCTTGATATATTAATATGTTAATATTAATGATGTGTAATATATAGTAAGTAAATAAATAATGTAGATTAGAATGTAGTTCAGCCTTTAGGTGTGGCCCTCCATAATATTATTTGGCTCTCATGCGGCCCCTTGGAAAAAAATAATTGCCCACCCCTGGTCTAAGGTATAAACGAAACATAGATTGGGTTTCATGTTTAGACTTGGATCCCATCTCAAAGTTATACATATATTCAAATATAGATATTCCAAAACACAAAACATTTCTTTCTCTAAGCATTTTGTGGAAGGAATACCCGACCTGTTATCACCTCCAAAAACAAGCACAGAATTTATTTCATATACTCTGTTCTGTGCATCTGAAAACCACCTGAATTTTGCACAAACTGCAAATAATCTCCAAATATGGCACAATTGTTAAATATTTTTTCTCATAGCAGGATGAAACTTGCTGGGACTTGTTGATTCCCGGGAGAGCAAACTTAGCATACAATTCCCCATCCTAGCAACCCTGTAAAGCCATTCCTTCTGATCCCTTCTCTTCCAAGTACAAAATACTGGCTGTTTTTATCCCTCCCAACAGAGCCTCTGTTCCGGCGACTAGGCCAACCTCCAATTCCAGCTTGTTAGCTTTAACTGGAACGGTTTTCCTTTGAACTCTCCTTGAATTAATGTTGCCATAGCAATGGGGCACGGGCTTTGTCTTTGCAGGCCTGCCTTCGCCCTAAAGAAAGAGGTCTTTTGGGGGAGAGGGTTGGAAGAGAAAAGGAAAACAAGGAGGAGAGGAGGGGCATGACTTTGTCCAAAGGACTCCTCCCCAAAAATGAGGAAAAGTGTTGGTATTGCGGTGTGCCTTCAAAGTAATTTCCAGTGACCTTATGGAGAATCTATGGCAGGACTGGTCCCGAAGATGTTTGCAATTACCTTCCTCTGAGGCTGAAAGAGTGTGACTTCCTCGATGTTAGTAAAAACTAAAGGGGAATTCGTTGCTAATTTTGTTCTTGGAGGACATAGTGGCCCATTCTAGCAATTTTATTCATGCTATGAAACAAAATTGTGCCATGTTTGAAGATTAGGTCAAGGAAAACGTTTTTCCTTGACTTTAAGTGTAAACGGTACTTGTCCAACTTACCTGTCCGAACACATTTCTCCCTATGAACCATTGATCGACGGACCCGGCCCAGAAGGGGGCAGGCGGGAATTTCAATTGTTTTGACAGTTCTGTAACCTTTAAAAACCAATGTTTTGAATGTATATGCATGCGTCTTTGCGGGATCAGGGAATTGCGGTCGCATCCTACTCAGCTGAGCAGAATAAACAATTTCGTGGCATCTACCTTGACGTTCTGGTGAGCATAATTGGATCAAAGGGAGGTGGGTAGGCTTCGAGGACCTAGGCACCCCGAGCTCGCCAGGTTAACTGAACCCTCGCAGGCTCTGTCCCGTGGTCGGTCTGCGGGACTTGTCTGGTCGTTCGATAACAGTTTAACCAACTGCATCACCAATTACACTAAACTGATTACAGATCCATCGAGAGAAATATTTAAAGAGAAGGGAGTTAATGATGGGTGGGAGTTTCTTAAAAGTATGATGCTGAAGGCACAAATGCAAACAGTACCAGCAAGGAGGAAAAAATAGGAGAATCAGAAAACAACCAGAATGGATGTCAAAAGAACTTTTAGCTGGAAGGGTAAGTTTAGTCCCTGGATTATGCATCGCTATGCTTTTTCCGCTTCCCATAGTGATGTTGTGAGGCTTATTGGGACAACAAGGCTTTATGGATGTTTGCTAAGACTAACTGCAAGGCACACACACACAGAGATTAACACACACACACAGAGAGAGAGAGAGAGAGAGAGAGAGAGAGAGAGAGAGAGAGAGAGGAGATGCATCCAAGTAAACTTGAGATTCATGAGCTCCACCTGCTGGTCTATTGCAGATTGTTGGCCGAACAGCCAAGACTGAATTTTTCCATATTGCAAAATTAATAAAGACACAATCAGGTGGATTTAACAAACTAAAACCATCTTCGAAGAGCTCTTTCCACTGCTGGTACTTGTTGAGCATCCCTAAACTGGGAATCCAAAATGATCCCAAACTCTCACTATGCCTGGCTGAGATCTTGACTTTTTTTTCCTTTCTGATGGTTTCATGCGCAAACTTAAATTTAAATTATTCTACGTAAAACTACCTTCAGGCTATGTGCCAGGGGTGGGCAACCTATGGCCCGCGGCCCAGATCCGGCCCAGCAGCTGGTTCTGTCCGGCCCGGGAGAACCGGGAGAAGGGCGTCAGGGGTGGGGCCAAGAGAAAGGGGTGCCGGTGCCGCCATCCGATCGTGGGTTCTGTGGGGCCTGTGTTGGCAGACAGGCCGGAGGAGTGGCGGCTTTGGAGTGCCTGCCATCCTTGGAGGCGATCTGGGCCTGCAGCGGGAGCACTCTGCGACCTGCGGGGGTGATCACCGCGACGAACCGGAAGACTTGATCTTCTTCCAGGTCGCCACGGCGATGAGCCTCCTCAGATTGCCGAGTGCTCCCCCTGCAAGCCAGGATCACTTCCAGGGATGGCAGGCACTCCAAAGCCGCCGCTCCATCGGCCTGCCTGCCAACACAGGCCCCACAGAGCCCATGATCGAATGGCGGCACCAGCACCCGTTCCTCTTGACCCCGCAGGGCGATCAGCTGGGGAACGGCTGGGGGCGAGAGCGGGCGGAGGCCTGCAGCCATCCAATGGCCTGCTGCTCAGCTCTCCTCTGCTGCGGTGGCAGCTGGGTCCGCTTTGCCATCCTCTGGACTGGGTCCATTGGGCCATTCCATCTTGGGATCCTTCCTCTCTTCAGGATGTCAGCCTTCATCTTGGTTTGCACCTTGTCTTCTTGAATTTTATTTTATTTTAGTGGTTTTTATTATTATTTTACAATAATTTTATTATAATAATAATATAATATAATAAATAATATAATGTTATATTATATTATAACTTCAATATATTATAATGTCTCTCTATATACACTATAATATAATAATTATGATATTAATACTAATAATATATGAATATTTCTTGATATATTAATATGTTAATATTAATGATGTGTAATATATAGTAAGTAAATAAATAATGTAGATTAGAATGTAGTTCAGCCTTTAGGTGCGGCCCTCCATAATATTTTTTGGCTCTCATGTGGCCCCTTGGAAAAAATAATTCCCCACCCTTGGTCTAAGGTATAAACGAAACATAGATTGGGTTTCATGTTTAGACTTGGATCCCATCTCCAAGTTATACATATATTCAAATATAGATATTCCAAAACACAAAACATTTCTTTCTCTAAGCATTTTGTGGAAGGAATACCCGACCTGTTATCACCTCCAAAAACAAGCACAGAATTTATTTCATATACTCTGTTCTGTGCATCTGAAAACCACCTGAATTTTGCACAAACTGCAAATAATCTCCAAATATGGCACAATTGTTAAATATTTTTCTCATAGCAGGATGAAACTTGCTGGGATGACTTGTTGATTCCCGGGAGAGCAAACTTAGCATACAATTCCCCATCCTAGCAACCCTGTAAAGCCATTCCTTCTGATCCCTTCTCTTCCAAGTACAAAATACTGGCTGTTTTTATCCCTCCCAACAGAGCCTCTGTTCCGGCGACTAGGCCAACCTCCAATTCCAGCTTGTTAGCTTTAACTGGAACGGTTTTCCTTTGAACTCTCCTTGAATTAATGTTGCCATAGCAATGGGGCACGGGCTTTGTCTTTGCAGGCCTGCCCTTCGCCCTAAAGAAAGAGGTCTTTTGGGGGGGAGAGGGTTGGAAGAGAAAAGGAAAACAAGGAGGAGAGGAGGGGCATGACTTTGTCCAAAGGACTCCCTCCCCAAAAATGAGGAAAAAGTGTTGGTATTGCGGTGTGCCTTCAAGTAATTTCCAGTGACCTTATGGAGAATCTATGGCAGGACTGGTCCCGAAGATGTTTGCAATTACCTTCCTCTGAGGCTGAAAGAGTGTGACTTCCTCGATGTTAGTAAAAACTAAAGGGGAATTCGTTGCTAATTTTGTTCTTGGAGGACATAGTGGCCCATTCTAGCAATTTTATTAATGCTATGAAACAAAATTGTGCCATGTTTGAAGATTAGGTCAAGGAAAAGGTTTTTCCTTGACTTTAAGTGTAAACGGTACTTGTCCAACTTACCTGTCCGAACACATTTCTCCCTATGAACCATTGAGATGTTTAAGATCATCCAGAGAGGCCTTGCTTTCAGCCCCTCCTGCTTCGCAGGCGCGACTGGTGGGGACGAGAGACAGGGCCTTCTCTCTGTTGGTTCACGCTCTTGTTACATCCCGTATAGACTACTGCAATGCTCTCTACGTGGGGTTGCCTATGAAGACTGCCCGGAAGCTGCAATTAGTCCAGCGCGCAGCAGCCAGACTATTAACGGGAGCAGGGTACAGGGAGCACACAACTCCCTTGTTGTGCCAGCTCCACTGGCAGCCAATTAGCTTCCGAGCACAATTCAAAGTGCTGGTGTTGACCTACAAAACCTTGTACAGTTCCGGCCCAGTTTACCTGTCCGAACGTATTCTCCCATATGAACCATCAAGAGTGCTAAGATCGTCTGGAGAGGCCCTGCTCTCGGTTCCACCACCTTCGCAGGCACGTCTCATGGGGACGAGGGACAGGGCCTTTTCTATGGTGGCCCCCCGGCTGTGGAATTCCCTCCCAAATGAAATTAGATCCGCCCCCTCCCTCCTGACTTTTAGGAAGCGGGTGAAAACGTGGCTGTGCAACGAGGCCTTCGTAGAATGAAGGAGGAGATCGCGAAGGGACCAAATTCGCTAACCACTTGATACGGACCAAATATATGGATTAAGTTGGACTTGATTTTACTTTGGCGAAAGGCTTTTAAAATGTATTTATTGTATTGTATTTTATTGTAATTTTTTTGTAAATTTATGATGTTTTTAGATTTTAAATGTTAGCATTGAATACTTGCCGTTTGCCGGTCTGAGTCCCTCTTCGGAGGTGAGAAGGCCGGGATATAAAAGTTTTAAATAAATAAATATATAAATTCTCAGTGGTGGCTCCCTGACTTTGGAATGCCGTTCCGAGTGACATCAGATCAGCCCCCTCCCTCCTGACCAGGCATGGTTTAGACCCCAAAAATAGGAAATCTAAAATCTAATGGGGGGGGGGGATTTTTTTTTAGTAGTAATAGAAAGACTTACAAAAAAATTTCCAAAAATTTCTAAAATGTAACGTAATTACTAACGAAATTCGTTAGTAGTTCGTATGCCAGCTCATGCGCATTCCAGATGGTTTTGGCCTACAACTCCCAGAAATCCTAACAGCTGGTAAATTGGCTGGGATTTCTGGGAGTTGTAGGCCAAAACTTGAATAAATCACACTGAATTCTAGATGGGACTCTCCAAATAGGAAGGAGGGAGGGAAGGAGGGAGGGAGGGGTATTCTTTTCTTGGAAGCAGCAAAAAAACGGAGGAGGAGCCCCCACATTAATGCTTATTGGGATAACAATTGCTGCCTCTTCTCTCACCCCGAACCAAACTCAGATCCTGAGGGGGGAGGGGGTATTCTATTCTTGAGGGGAGGAGGAGGCCCCAAGTTTGCCCAGGCTGAGAGGTAAAAGAAGAGGCCTGAGGCTGTGAGGAATGGTGGGAGTTGAAGTCCAAAACACCTGGAGGGCTGAAGTTGGCCCCTCATGAAGCCTCTTCAAGGCTTTAGATCCTGGCAGGCAGAAGGGGCAGGGAGAGCCGTCCACTCCTCCTGCCCTGCCAGGATCTAAAGCGCATCAAGGCTTGGCACGCTTTAGATCCTGTGAGAAACCAACGTAATGTATAATAGAATGAATGATAACTTATAGAGTAAGTGCCTAAATATTATAAGTAATCCAACTGGTCATATACCTACATTCCATGCACATGCAATAATACAGCAGTAATAACAATGGGTATAAGAAGAGGTAAAATTCAAACCGAAGTATTCTGACTGGTCCCTCCTCAAGCGGTGCAAACGGGCTCTTCTCTATAAGCCCGGGATTCTGCAGCAAGCAAACGCTGTGCCCGGGCTTTTGGCTTTTCCGGGAGAGGCTGCCTCCTGTTTGCAGTTTGCACCGCTTGAGGAGGGACCACAGTCAGAATACTTCGGTTTTGAATTTTACCTCTTCTTATACCCATTGTTATTACTGCTGTATTATTGCATGTGCATGGAATGTAGGTATACTACCCCAATACTCTTTGATGCTTTAGATCCTGGCAGGCAGGAGGGGCAGGGAAGCCTGGAAAAATGTAAACAGAGAGGTTTACTCAGAAGTAAATCCACAAAGGAGGGCACTTCATCCAAAGTGCCCTCTTTTGCAGATTTACTGAGTAAACCTCTCTGTTTACATTTTCCAGGCTTCCAGCCGAAAGAAGGAGCGAGTTTAGGGCTTGCCTTGCCATAATACTTATTGGCAAGGGAGGCAGGAGGGTGGTGAGAGAGAAGGAGGGTGCCCCCCCCCCCCTTACGACCTAATAATGATACTTAAGAAAATCCTGCCCCCCGAAGTTTTATAAAGAAAGTCCACTTCCTGGTTGGCGTTCCAGATGCGGAAATACTCAAAAGTAGCATTTCTTACGAATTTCTTCGAATCTTTTAATTTTCATAACTTTTTTCTCATGCCTACTCCTGACATTTCGTAAGAAAGTCAAGACTTGGCTGTTCGAGCAGGCATTCGTAGAAGAACTTTAATTAATTGAGACCAACAGAATATTATGATGATGCAACAGAAACCGATTTAAAGAATGAGATGCTGAGATTTGTATTTTATAGTTTTAACTGTTGATTTGTATAGTTTTTATATAGCTGTTTTTATCATATTATGATGTATTTTGTCTGTGGGCACTTGCTGCCATTTGTTCACCACCTCGAGTCGCCTTCTGGCTGAGAGGGGCGGTATCGAAGCATAGTAAATAAATAAATAAATAAATAAATAAATAAATATTGTGTTCTAAACTGAAGAGCCGGCATTGTCCATAGATGCCTCCAAGGTCATGTGGCCCGCATGACTGCATGGAGCACCGTTACCTTCCTTACCTATTGAGCTACTCACATTTGCATGTTTTTGAACTGCTAGCTTGGCAGAAGCTGTGTCTAACAGCGGGAGCTCACCCCACTCCCCGGATTCGAACTGCCGACCTTTTAGTCAGCAAGTTCAGCAGCTCAGTGGTTTAACCCACTGCACCACTGGGGGCTCCTTGAAGATTATTCACAGGTTATTAATGCAGTTTCATGAACTGCACCTGACCACCAGCCCAACTGTGAGAGAAGTTGAGCAGAATAAATTCTGTGCTTCTTTTGGTGGTTATTACAAGTTGAGTGTAGAGGCTGCAGTGGTGCAGCAGGTTAAACTTCTAAGCTGCAGAACTGGCTGACCAGAAGGTTGGCGGCTTGAATCCACAGAGTGGGGTGAGCTCCTGTCATAAGTCCTGGTTTCTGCCAACCTAGCAGTTCGAAACATGCAAATATGAATACATCCATAGGTGATGCTTCGGTAGGAAGGTAATGGCGCTCCAGGCAGTCATACTGGCCACGTGGCCTTGGAGGTGTCTATGGACAATGCCGGCTCTTTGGCTTAGAAAAGGAGATGAGCACCAACCCCAAAAGTCAGACTCGGCTAGACTTAACATCAAGGAGAAACCTTTACATTACAAGTTGAGTGTCTCTTGTATGAAATACTTAGGATTAGAAGTGTTTGGGATTCCTTTCGAATTTTGGAAGAGCTATATTTGTGTATTCATACGTAATGAGATCTCTTGGAGATGGGACTGAAGTCAAAGGAAAGCATTGTGTATCTAATGGCCAGAAATGTGGCACATGGGAAGAAAAATTGCTGCTCCAGTACATAAGATAGCACAAGATGCATGGATTTAAACAGCGGTGATAGAAGAACATCATCCACAATATCCAAGGGCAAAGAAATAGTTCCATGTGGCACACAAATCTATAACCATCAATGTCAAACTACGGCCAATGGCACTAATTCTATTCCCTCCATTATTGGCTGCATCTACACTATAGAACAGGGGTGGGCAATTATTTTTTCCAAGGGGCCACACGAGAGCCAAAAAATATTATGGAGGGCCGCACCTAAAGGCTGAACTACATTCTAATCTACATTATTTATTTATTTATTTACTATATATTATACATCATTAATATTAACATATTAATATATCAAGAAATATTCATATATTATTAGTATTAATATCATAATTATTATATTATAGTATATATATATATAGCCATTATAATATATTGAAATTATAATATAATATAAAATTACATTATATTATTTATTATATTATTATAAAATTATTATAAAATAATAATAAAAAACACTAAAATAAAATGAAATAACAGTGGGGGAGCTCCCACTGTTAGCCCCAGTTTCTGCCAACCCAGCAGTTCAAATACATGCAAATGTGAAGTCCTGCTTCTACAAGAAAGGAACATATACCAAAGTGCATTCACATTAATAGACCCTGAGGAGGGGACAGGCAAGATTTATTATTATTATTATTATTATTATTTCCAGACTTTTCCTATTGGCAACGCTCTTTTCCAAGTGGGTCATTCAGAACCCAGTAATTCAGTTTTACTAGGAAACCAGATGTTGAGCCAAGCCCTTCTGAGAATTAGAGCAGTGGGTTCAAGCGCTGCGATGCTGAACTTCCTCACTGAAAGGTTGCCAGTTCAAATCTGGGGAGTGGGGGGAGCTCCCACTGTTAGCCCCAGCTTCTGCCAACCCAGCAGTTCAAATACATAGTAAACTACACACAGAGACCCCAACCCGCCTTTACCTCTTCCTTTTCTTTCCTCCTCTTTCTCACCCGCGGCTTCCTTGCCAAGGAGAGGGAGGCAGGGGCGGCTGCAGGGCAGCGTGGTGCTTTGTGTCCGGGGGGGGGGGAGGGAGCGAAGTGCTTTCTGTCCCTCGTTTCAGCTCCAGGGGAGCTTCCCCGCCTCCCTGATGGTCTCTGCGCGATGCCGCCTGGGACCTCATCGCGCAGAGACCCTTGGAGAAGCGGGGCCTCCCGCGGAAGCTCCCCTGGAGCCGCAACGAGGGACAGAAGGCACTTTGCCGCCCCGCAGCTGCCCCCGCCTCCCTCTCCTCGGCAAGGAAGCCATGCTGCCCCCTCCTCCCTCTCTTCGGCAAGGAAGCCAAGGGCTGGATGGCATCACCCGGAGGGCCAGATGTGGCCCGCGGGCTGTAGGTTGCCCACCCCTGCTATAGAGTGAATGCAGTTTGACACCACTTTAACTGCTATGGCTCAATACTCTGGAATCCTGTATTTTGGTGAGGCACCAGCACTATTTGACAGATAAGTCAACAGATCTTGTAAAACCACAACTGTCATAATGCCAGCGCACTGAGCCATGGCATCTCAAGTGGTATCAAACTGCATTCATTCTACACTGTGGATGCACCCTCGGTCCTACCAAGGTTTGGATAAATCCTCTGGATATATTCCTTCCCAAATAGTATCTCCTTCTCCCTCTGCCAGCAAAACATTTGCAATGAAGTGCGATGAGATTCCTCTTTTGGTCGTCAGCAATTTCTCCCCGCCTTTGCCATTCGCTGCAACTTTTCCGCAAATGCCAGCGCAGCCTCCATCTCTGGAGGAAACCATCTCCGGATAAAGGGCTTCTTGATTCCAACTCCCACATCTCTCCCATTTCAGGCGTGATCTGATCATTTTGGCAGCAATGTGCATTTCTTTCCAGACCAGAGGAAATTCTTTGTGTAACTAGACCTGTAGGTGGGCCATGGGCGGAAGAATTTTGCAACGTGGCCATTCATTCTGGGCCATTTTTTTTTGCTACTCTTATTATCTTCAAGTGCTTTCTGCTGAGTCTCCCACCAAAGTTTTAACCAAGCCTGACCCTGCTTAGCTTCCAAAATCAGATAATGTGCACCTTCAGGCTGGTAACGTCCAGCCCCAGCTCCATTCCTTTACAATCTCATCCTTTCTCCTGGATTTTGATCAAAAGAGAGCATGTTCTTATAGTACACTAGCATGCATTTCATCCATCACCAAAGCCTGGAATTCATTTAAAGTAGTGATGTATTTCTTGGCTGGCGTCTTAGCGGTCTGTTAACTGCATTCCTCACTCCTCATTAGTCCCAGTATTCATGCAAGGTGGCTCAATGCACACCATTTGAGAAGCCAAATAGGAGGCCGAAAGCTCAGCCTTCTCCTTCCATATTGCGTCACGTTGCTACTTCGTCCTCCAAACTGATGGGAGTAGGACTTTATGGGGCTTTTAATTCCTCCGTCCAAAAGTGACCAAGGTATTTCTCACTCAACAGCATTAGGATATCATAGCTACATGTTATAGATTATCAAGATTTGTAGTTTGAGGAGGCACTAAAAATACTTAGAATTCTAAACGCTGACAAATGCCTAGAGAGATATTAGGAATCATTCGGTCCTCCAGATTTATCTATTTATTTATTTATATACTGTACAAAACAATGAATTCAAAGGGACTAAAGTACATTAGAAATATTTTATAACTTGTAAATAAGTAATTTAGAACAATCTTTACATTCGTGAAATTTCTTATGAGGATAGCTAAACGGAGTTAATTCATGTAACTGTAAATAACAAAAGTAACGATACTCACGTTACCCAAGCCTGTGTGTGGTCAATATATGAAGGATACAAATATAAACAAATTAAAGATCACTCCTGTATATCAAAAGTACTATAATGGAAGAGTCCTCGGAAGTCCGTGAAATCTCTAATTCGTATAAACAGGGGTGACGAAGATGCGCTGAAACCAGCGAGATAATCCACTTCCGTATATGTAAATAAAACCACAAAGGTAATTGTAATCCACGGCCCGATGGTCACCAGCACAGGCGCCCTTGTAAGGGAAATAATGAACCCCAATGGTAGGGTAGCTGTGAGTCGCTGCTCCAAGCCTGATGGCTAATTTACCTCAATGTAGTATTATTCAATGGGCTGACCACCTACGGGTAAATCTATTTATGGAAACTGACCCGTTTCAAGTCCATCTTCTTCAGGGTGGCCCCAAGTGGGTTGAAATGCAATCTTAGATATGAATCTGTAATATAAATCAACTACTATAATAGTTTCCCAATACATAGAAATAGTAACAAAGGGTAGGAGATTAAACCCTACTTACCAATAAATCAATCACTAATGGTGTGTCACCTCAATGGCGATGCTGTTATATCAGCAAGAAATTTAGAAGCCCCAATGGCGATGACCGAAAATCCGGTATAGAACAAAGCTAAGAAGCTACTTAAGTACACTTTCACAGACACGTCAGTAACAATTAATTAGCACTCACATGCGATGAAAATACAGGGGGAACTTAAAGGAGAATGTCATTAACACTAAGGATTTCGTTCAAACTGAACGGTTGTTCACTTTTAGTGCGGATTATCCATTTCCTTTCACATTTTAACAGAGATGTTTGAACATCAGCATGCAGATATATCGTAACATGTTCTAAACCTACGAATTTAAAATCCGGTAGAGATTGATGTGCTATTTTGAAATGTTTATATTCGTATACTGCCCTTCTCAGCCCGTGGGCAACTCAGGGCGGTTTACAGTCAAACATCAAGCATAGTAAAACAATAAATAATAATAATACACTTTATTTATATTCTGCTCTTCTCACCCCGAAGGGGACTCAGAGTGGATTACAGGTACACATACTTAGCAGACAATCCCTGCCATTTTCCACAATACACACACATAGACGAACAGAGGCAAACTCTAGCCACCAGGGGGAGCTGACGCACTCCTCGTCTCTCAGCGTTCACAGCGTCCCTTGTTGTTCCTTCCGCAATATAAAAACATGATAAAATCAATAAAAACATATATCATTCGAGTCTCTTTGTTAAAACCATTGTCCAATTTCATTTGACCTTCCTGAATCTTCATTCGCGAAGAAAAGCCAAGAATTTCATTTGACCAGTAGTCCATTTTCCTACGTCCGTTATGCTGTATTTAAAACACTTGCTCAAAGAACCACGTCTTAACTTTCTTCCGAAATATTAAAATCTAATATCCCTAGGGAGGGCATTCCATAGCCGAGGGGCCACCACTGAGAAAGTCCTGTCTCTTGTCCCCGCCAACCGTGCTTGAGACGAAGGAGGGATCGAGAGCAGGGCCTCCCCAGATGATCTTAAAGCCCTAAGAGGTTCATAAAGGGAGATGCATTCGGACAGGTAAGTTGGGCCAGAACCGTTTAGGGCTTTACAGGCTAATACCAGCACTTTGAATTGTGCTGGGTAGCAGACTGGCAGCCAGTGGAGCTTGCGCAACAGAGGAGTTGTATGCTCCCTGTGTGCCGCTCCTGTTAGTAACTCGGCTGCCATTCATTGGACCATTTGAAGCTTCCAGACAATCTTCAAAGGCAACCCCACGTATAGAGCATTGCAGTAGTCCAGGGGTCGGGAACCTTTTTGACTCAGGGAGCCATGAAAGCAAAATATTTAGAAATTTGTTTCAGTGAGAGCCATATAATATATATATAATATTTTAAGACTGAATTCAACTAAATGTGTGTATATACATACATACTATGAGAAAAGGATTCCCCCGGCAGAATGATGGGACACTTCAGACCTGGCTTGCAGAAGGCATGCTCAGGACTCTGGGAAGGAAGAGAAGACGGAGGGAAGGGGGAAAGAGAAAGACAGAGAAAATAAAGGAGGGAGGGGGAGAGGAAGAAAGAAAAGAAGACCAAATTATGGAAAAGGAAGAAAAGAAAAGCAGGAGAGAAACAAGAAGGGGGAAATAAAGAAGGAAATGGGAAGGGAGGAAAGGAAAGGATGGGGGAAAGAAAGGAAAGGGAGTGAGGAAAAAGTAAAATAATGAAGGGAAAAGAAGAAAAGAAAGAAGGAGACAGAGAGGGAAGTGAAAAGAAAGGAAAGAGAAGGAGAGGAAGACTTGGGGAAAATAATAGAAGAGGAAGGAAGGAGGAGGGAGGGAGAATGGAGGAAAGAAGGAAGGGGAGAGAGGTAGGGAAACGGAAGGAAAGGAGAAGGAAAGGGTGAAGGGGAGAAAGGAAGGAAGGAAGATGAAGGAAGGAAGAGGGAGAATGGAGGAAAGAAGGAAGGTGAGAGAGGGAGGGAAGACGAGGATGAGGAGCTGCCGCCGGGCTCCGCCATCTCCGACGAAGAGGGCACAGGGCTCCGAGAGCAGCGAGGGATGAAGAAGAGGCAGCGATGGCGGTGCGGAAGCAGCAGTCACAGCACAATTTGCATCACTCCTCCCTGCTGCATGCTGGGAAACCGAGGCCCGGGCTGCTCTGGAGAGCCAGATGCAATCATGAAAAGAGCCACATCTGGCTCCCGTGCCGTAGGATCCCTACCCCTGCAGTAGTCTCTACAGGATGTAAGCAGAGCGTGGACTACCATGGCCTAGTCAGAATTCCCAAAGTACGGGCGCAGCTGGCGCACGAATTTTAACTATGCAAATGCTCTCGTGGGCACTGCCAAAACCTGAGGTTCCAGGCTCAGCTATGAGTCCACGATCACACCCAAGCTGCGAGCCTGTGCCTTCAGGGGGAGTGTAACCCCATCCAGCACAGACTGTAACCCTATGCCCTGTTCAGCCTTACGACTGTAAGTACCTCTGTCTTGTCTGGATGTGACCTCTGCTGACCCATCAGTCTGTCCTTTCCTTGGTTGGACATGGCACAGATACACATTTAAATATAATACAGTTTGCTATTGCTTCGCAGAGAAGGAGAGAAATAGAAGCAAAAAGGAATAGAAAGATGGAAAGACGGGATAGAAGGGAAAAGGGGGGAAACGGCACATGTAAAATAATAAATATGTGCAGAGTGTTAGTATACTCCTGTGATAAAGCTTTCATCCTGCAATGCATATACTGGGCTATTACTGGGTATGAAAATTTCTTACTTGTAAGCACACATCTGGAAGTCATTAAAGGAAGACAACTGTCATACTAATCCTGAGATTATGGTCACAGCCAATGCATTGGCAAGTGAAGGAGAACCCTCTTTCCCAAGTGAAGCCCAAATGATTGAAGCTTTGCCTTTTCCTCTGGAAGGGATGCTTGATTTTGGAGGAGGCCCTCTCCTGATCCTCTTGGCCCCCCTCCCCAGGACTTCGCAGCCGAATTAAGAGAGCCATTTCCATTCCTGGTTAATGAGAAACTCCTGCCCTTTGTCCCCTTGAACTAGAACACTAGCCACAGGCATACAACATGTGACTCTGAGTCAGGACGGTGGAAAAGGGAGCAAAACACAAGGCAGCAAGGCTGTCGTTTGCTAGAGCTTCGTCCCAAAGTGCGACAATGTCAAAACCATTTGGGAATACAGAGCTTCAGCCTTGGAACGGTAGCTTCCAACTGTCCCCATTCAGCAGAGAAGGTTTATCCTCTGCCCTCCGACTTTCTCAGCACTCTAACTGTTAAACTATCCCAGTTTCGTTCCCCTTCTGTCATCTTCCTCCTTTGTCCTCCGCTTACTCCCATTGCTGCAAACAGAGGACAACCTGCCAAAGTAGTTTTCACGCAGTTTATAATAATAGTAATAACAATAACAACAACACTTTATATATATATATATTAAAATGTATTATTATTATTGTTAACACAGATAGTGTAGCATCACAACCAATCACCATTATTAAATATTGTCTCTCGGCATTACTTCGCGAATGAAGATTCTTAGGAAGGACTCATCCCACGCTTTTACAAGCATGCTGATGACTAAAAAGGCCAATCTGAGATAGGCAAGTTCGGTTGCAGAAAGCACAAAGGGCTATGGCAGGTCCCTGCTTGCTCAAGGACAGCATCATTCATCACATAGTCGGTCCAGTGTATATTTAGGATTGTGCGAGGATAGCACTGATGAAAGCGTTCGAGTAGTTGTAGGTGTTGGCGATAGGTGACCCATGTTTCAGACCCATATAGGATAGTAGACAGTACGATAGCTCTGTATACACTGGTCTTGGTGCTTTGCCTCAGGTGCTTGTTGCTCCAGACTCTTTTGTGAAGCCTTCCAAATGCACTATATGCCTTTGCTAATCTGTGATCTATCTCTTTGTCAATCTTGGCATCTGAAGAGATTATGCTTCCCAGGTAGGTGAACTGCTGAATGGACTTAAGCACAGATTTGCCTATGCTGACATGGGGATGATGGTGTTCTTCCTGTGGTGCGGGCTGGTAGAGAACTTCCGTTTTCTTCAGGCTGACTTCCAGCCCAAACAGCTCTGCAGCTGCTGCAAAGCAGGATGTTAGGCGCTGCAGGGCTGTTTCTGAATGGGCGGCAAGGGCAGCATCGTCAGCAAAAAGCAGCTCACGGACTAGATAGTTTAGAGTCTTAGTGCGAGCCCTCAGACGGCTTAAGTTGAACAAGCTACCATCAGTACGATAGCGTATATATATGCCATCTTCTTTTTCGAGATCTGCCGTAGCCCTTTGGAGCATCATGCTGAAGAAGATTGTAAATAGGGTTGGTGCAAGAACACAACCTTGCTTCACTCCATTAGTTATTAGAAAGGGCTCCAAGAGAGCATCGCCATATCTGACTTGACTGCGCTGGCCCTCATGTAAATTAAATATTGAATTACATTATATATACAGTACATATCACATATTGTTTTCCTAGTGATCTTATCCAACCCACCTTTACCTCGCCCTTGTCTCTAATGCTTTTACACCCCTCGCCTCCTCCCCCCCACCCCTCCCTCAGAGAACAGTATTTATCTTATTTCAAATATTAGTCTAATTGAACTTTGTTGGCACAGATGTGGGAAAATTGGTTCCTATTTCCACATGTGGTGGGAATGTGATAGCGTACAAGATTTCTATAACAAGGTAAGGAAGGAAATGGAAGAAATAATAGGATACAAACTGGCTTTGAACAAAATAGAATTTTTCACACAGAAATTAGACAAAAAAGAAAATATCAAAGCCTGGGGGGAAATTATAAAATATATGATAGTAGCCGCCCATGCAACTGTGGCTTTGGGGTGGAAAGACCATAGAAAGTGGGAGGTTAAATAATGCTATGGTTATTTAGCAAAATATATGCTTCAGGATTATATCTATGAAAGAAAAGCCAAATACGCAACATGTATTCAGAAATGGGAACGACTGATAGAAAAAGTTGAAGGAAAAGAAAGATATAAAGTGCTGAACAATTCTCTGTTTACAATTATTCGATTCAACTAATATTTGAAACATTTTATTTATATTCTGCCCTTCTCCCTGAGGCCACTCAGAGTGGATTACAGCATATAAACAGACACAGGCAAACATTCAATGCCCGGTTACAATGAAATACAATGAGACAGAAATACACAGGCAAATACTTCTTTCATTTCTGGCTCTGGAGACAGTGCTCAGCTCTGAGGAAGGTGCTCATCTCCATTTCCAAGCCAAGGAGCCTGCATTGTCCATAGACACCTCCTGGTCATGTAGCCGGCATGACTGCCCGAAGCATCTTTTTTCCTTTTGCTGCTAAAGTGGTACCTACTGATCTATTCACATTTGCATGTTTTTGAACTGCTACCTTGGCAGGAGTTACGGTTAACAGTGGGAGCTCAACCCGCCCCGCAGATTCGAACTGCCAACCTTCAGGTCAGCAGTTCAGCAGCACAAAGGTTTAACCTATTGCACCCCTGTGGTGGAGAGCAAATGAAAAGGTGGTATCCCAGTTGGCACAGGGAAAAGTAAACTGCTGCAGCCTCCCTGGCTTGGTGCATTCGTCCTCTTCATTGGCCATCTTGACCATTCTCTGGTGAAGGCTGGCCAAGCATATCTTAGTTTTCATCTATCAGATGCCGGAGAGTAGACCTTTTTGGTTCACAGCTCCAGTAATCCCTTAGCAAGACTCTTCTGAACTAATCTAATCTATGTTATTCTTTTTCCCCCCATGCATAAGCACATGTGGACCCTCTGCTGACGATGGAGGCTCAGGTCTCCACTGTGAGCAGAGCAGCGTTTTTCCACCTGCGCCAGGCAAGGCGGCTGGCGCCCTACCTTTCTGGTGGCGACTTGGCCACGGTAAGCCAGGCCACGGTCATCTCGAGACTGGACTACTGTAACGCCCTTTACATTGGCCTTCCTTTGTCGGTAATCCGGAAACTGAAGATGGTGCAAAATGCTGTGGCTCGACTGCTGGCTGGAGTGACACTATTGTGCCACATCACACCAGTCCTACAGCGCTTGCACTGGCTCCCTATCGAGCACTGGATTGCCTTCAAAGTGCTGGTGCTAACCTTTAAGGCCTTGCATGGTCTGGGGCCAGTGTACCTGAAGGACCGCCTTTCCCTGCATGTTCCCCAGAGACCACTACGGTCCATGGATCAAAACCTACTAGAGGTTTCATCACTTAAGATCTGCCACTTGTCATCGATGCGGCAGAGCACTTTTTCTGTAGCGGCATCTACCCTTTGGAACGCCCTCTCAGAGGAGGCATGAGGAATAAGTGATCTACAGGCTTTTTGGAGGGCCTGTAAGACCAACCTGTTCTGTCAGGCGTTCAATCTCTAAGCTGTAACCCCTACTCTGGTCTTAATCTGTTTTTATTATGTTTTCAAGTATGTTGTGTTTTGTTGTTCATTGCTGTGAACCACCCTGAGCCTTTTCGGGAAGGGTGGTATATAAGTCAAAATAATAAATAAATAAATAAATAAAATAAGTAAATAAATAAATAATGTTTCCAAGGAGCCCCCAGGTCAATTCGTGGATTGGGAGGATTGAAATCTAATTGGCTTGCAAGACAGTTGAGACGCCAGGGAGTTGGTTATTACTAAAACCATTGCCCATTAAAAACATGCCTTGACCGTCTTTGCACCCGTCCCCCTCGACATCAGGCCACGATGGAGCAGTTCAGAGGTGGAGTAAAGGAGAGGTAAGCAGGCATCTTGTGAAACATTTGTGAGGAATTGGAGAAACTGGCCCAGAATGGACAGCTGCATCCCATAAAGCTGGGCTGTTAAAGCCTTCCTTGTCTCCAAGACGGCCTCCCATTCACAGCAGGAGGCGGGGGTGTCATTTTACAGGGGAAAATGGAATAGTTTATGGCACTTCTGGAAGTACCTGATTGGGATAAAAAGTCTATCTTTAGGGGGGGGGGGGAATACAAAAGGAATGGAGGGAAAGAAAGGATTGAATTTGGGGGAAAGGTACCTATTGGACTACAATGTCAATAATCCCCCAGTTTTCAGGACCAGTGCAAGCAGTTGGAGTCTGCAAACCGAAAGCACACACCATCTATCTATCTTAGAATCACAGGATCATAGAATCATGGAGTTGGAAAAGACCTTGTGAGCCATCCAGTCCAATGCCCTACCAAAAAGGAGGAAAATCGCATTCAAAACACCCTAGACCAGCGGTTCTCAACCTGGGGGTCGTGACCCCCAGGGGGGTCCTTGGGCCATTTTTGGGGGGTCCCCACGCCCTTCCGAGTTCTGAGTTTTCTATAATTTCTGGGGGTCTCAGTAGTCTGTGGAAATCACAGCTGAATCAGTTGAAGGTACTGCAAATCCCATCATCCATTGTCCATACTCCCCAAACATTGTTTTTGTGATTAATCACTATGTTTTAATTATGTTCAATTGGTAACAATGAAAATACATCCTGCATATCAGATATTTCCATTATGCTTCATAAGAGTAGCAAAATTACCGTTATGAAGTAGCAATGAAAATATTGTTGGGGGGTCACCACAACATGAGGAACTTTATTTAGGGGTCACGGCATTAGAAAGGTTGAGAACCACTGCCCTAGACAGATGACCATTCAGCCTCTGTTTAAAACCTCCAAAGAAGGAGTCTCCACCACACTCCAAAGCAGAGAGTTCCACTGTTGAACAGCTCTCACAATTAGGAACTTCTTCCTAGTATTCGGGTGGAATCTCCTTTCTTGTAGTTTGAAGCCATTGTTCCGCATCCTAGTCTCCAGGGCAGCAGGAAACAAGCCTGCTCCTTCCTCCATATGACTTGGCTACACACGTTCTGGTTTTGGTCCACGAAATGTTGAAGGCATGAAACAAGAACTGGCTTTACATGGGCAAAATCCCCAAATGGATCACACAACAGTTGCAAGATTGTGTTTAACACACACAAAAATTAACTTCCCCAAGATATGGAAGGAAGGGTTGCAATGGGAAGTCTGACTTGGCCATGGTAGTTCACGCACTGGTTACATCTCGAATAGACTACTGTAACGCTCTCTACGTGGGGTTGCCTCTGAAGACTGCTCGGAAGCTGCAACTAGTACAACCCCATTGCTGCACCAGCTCCACTGGCTGCCAATTAGCTTCTGAGCACAATTCAAAGTGCTGGTTTTAACCTACAAAACTCTATACGGTTCTGGCCCTGTTTACCTGTCCGAACGGATTCTCCCCTATGAACCATCAAGGACATTAAGATCCTCCGGAGAGGCCCTGCTCCCGGTCCCACCTTCTTTGCAAGCGCGGCTGGTGGGGATGAGGGACAGGGCCTTTTCTGTGATCTCCCCTCGGCTGTGGAACTCTCTCCCAGGTGATGTTAGATCTGCCCCCTCCCTGCTGACCTTCAGGAGGCGGGTGAAGACTTGGATGTGGAACGAAGCTTTCCTAGAATAGGCTGTGAGTATGAATTATAGTATGAATTGAGTGACCACTGTAATGATGTCGATTATTTGTGTGTAAATGTTGTGTGACATATGTTAAATGTATGTTGTTTTGTGTAGTTCGGGGGAATATTCTATGGATTGTTGCTGTGGGTGAAACAGAAGGGAGGCTTGGCAGAAGCTTTGAAGAGCTGTCGCCATGGCAACCAGGGCTAGAGGCTTTTAGAATGTTCAAGGTTTGAATTTTACAGTTGGTAAAGAGCGGTTGGAAGCCAACTGCCACAAGAGAGGGGGAGTTCTGTTTTGAGTTAGTTGGTCCTGAGGACTGTAAGAGAACAGTTCAGTATTTTAGTTGGTCTTAAGGTCTGCAAGAGAGCAGTCCAGTTGTATGGGTGTAGAGACCCTAGTTAAAGTTGGAAGAGTCCAGGGGTTTATAGAGGTTTAGTGGAAACCCTATAATATATCCCCATTGTGTTTTGTGTAACAGAATAAGTTTGTGCCTCTGAGGAAGTATAAAACCAACCAAGATTTGTACCCATTTGTGTCATAATAAATTGTTTGCATCTTAAAAGAAAAACACCTCTCCTAATTCTTTTATTGGTGGTGGCCCTCAAGCTCAGGGGTCGGACAGATAAATGGTGGCAGCGTGGTCAAGTGGATACTGAGAAATTTAAAATCTCTGCAGTTCAATGGGAGATAGTCTACCCTGCCATAAGACGGAAGTTGCTGAAGTAACTTCGAGGTCCCCTTGCATTGAGGGTCAGCAGTTTGGATATAGAAAGGTTGTCCAGTCTGAGGCCGGTCAACAAGGGGTTGTCACAACCACGTTCACAGATCAAGTTGAATTTTAAAGTTTTAAAGGGCTATGTGATTTGTATGTATGTATTTTGGTGCTTTATGTTTCTAATATATTGTTGTAACAGGTTTTTAATTTGTATAGCATTGAATTTTGCTGTAAGCCGGTCTGAGTCCCTCTAAAGAGGTGAAAAGGTCGGGGTACAAAAATTTTAAATTAATAAATAATAATTCAATAATGTCACCCCATGCGATTTATGGCCAGCATTCTCCATTCCTTAAAAAGTAACTTTCCAAAGATCTGCAGAAAAAGGACAAAGGCTTATCTCATGAAGCTGGAACTGAGGATGGTGAAGGCATAAGAGTGAGGGCACGTTTGCTTTTTTGCAAATGGAAAAAAGCTACTAGAAAGGGGGAGGAAAACATTATTATTATTATTGCAGATCTGGTTGCTGTTCCTGGACAAAGGCCAAGGAGACTCATGAGGCAACGGCAGAGGGAGTGTGAACCTGGCAGAAGCTGGTTCTTCTGATGTTTTATCAATCCCTCGACGCAAGAGTGTTGGCACCAAGGCCGGCGCGAAGAGGATGGAGAAGCAGTGCACTCAAAAGCTCTGAAATGCCACATCAGCAGCGGCAATGAAGGCCACGGGCAGCCAAGCCACGTGGGTCGTAATGAAGACCAGATTTGTCTCCTGGCTGCCTTCCAGTTCGCTCTCTCCCAAGTCTTTGGATGCAGAAGAGAGGGGCCTGTGGCCGGGGGAATCCCCAGTGTTTGGGGCCGAGAGAGGAAGAGTCAGATATCAAGTCAGATTGAACCCCAGGCTATTATTATTATTATTATTAGCAGTAGTAGTAGTAGTCAAGTCAGATACGGCGATGCTCTCTCGGAGCCCTTTCTAATAACTAATGGAATGAAACAAGGTTGTGTTCTTGCACCAACCCTATTTACAATCTTCTTCAGCATGATGCTCCAAAGGGCTACGGCAGACCTCGAAGAAGAAGATGGCACACACACACACACACACACACACACACACACATATATATATATACGCTATCGTACTGATGGTAGCTTGTTCAACTTAACCCGTCTGAGGGCTCGCACTAAGAGTCTAAACTATCTAGTCCGTGAGCTGCTTTTTGCTGGCGATGCTGCCCTTGTCACCCATTCAGAAGCAGCCCTGCAGCGCCTAACATCCTGCTTTGCAGCAGCTGCAAAGCTGTTTGGGCTGGAAGTCAGCCTGAAGAAAACGGAAGTCCTCTACCAGCCCGCACCACAGGAAGAACACCGTCATCCCCACGTCAGCATAGGCACATCTGTCCATAAGTCCGTTCAGCAGTTCCCCTACCTGGGAAGCATCATCTCTTCAGATGCCAAGATTGACAAAGAGATAGATCACAGATTAGCAAAGGCATATAGTGCATTTGGAAAGCTTCACAAAAGAGTCTGGAGCAACAAGCATCTGAGGCAAAGCACCAAAATCAGTGTGTACAGAGCCATTGTACTGTCTATTCTCCTATATGGGTCTGAAACATGGGTCACCTACCGCCAACACCTACAAGGCATGGAAATGCACTATCCACAATGCTGCGGCCTCTTTCGAGAAGACACGCCGAATGGGTCTCAAAGAGAAACGACAACGCAGAAAGAACCGCAACTTGGAAACATCACCCAAGACTTTCTGCTGTACTTTCTGCAACAGAACTTGCCTATCTCAGATTGGCCTTTTAGTCATCAATGCGCTTGTAAAAAGCGTGGGATGAGTCCTTCCTGGATCTTCGTTCGCGAAGTAATGCCGAGAGAGTAGTAGTAGGTGTGGGAATATCTCAGAAACCCCTGAGGATGGGAAGCCAGACAAAACTTGACTGATGCTTTATGATTCCATTTCTAATCTTGGTTCTTGGCAACCCTCAAACACTCAGACCTAGGTCTGAATAAGATGGGTCCCTCCAAACTCAGTTAACTATTCAAGAGCCAGGATGAGAAATCTAGACCTTCTGCAAATATTGAGGAGACAGTATGGTCTGAGTGTTAGGTGATGGCTCTGGAGACCAGGGCTCGAATCACCACTCGGCCATGGAAACTCACAGAGTGACTTTGGGAAGTCACACTCTTCGCAAAAAGAATTCCATTCCATTCCAAACAAATATTTATTTAGTTATTTATTTATTTATTGCATACTGCTCTTCTCACCTCTTGGGGGGACGGGGACGGGACAGAGCAGTGTACAACATGATAAAGGTAAAGGTTTCCCCTGACATTAAATCTAGTCGTGTCAAACTCTGGGGATGGTGCTCATCTCCATTTCTAAGCCGAAGAGCCAGTGTTGTCCATAGATGCCTCCAAGGTCATGTGGCCCGCTCCCTGTATTTGAGCCACCAACTTTTCAGTCAGCAAGTTCAGCAGCTCAGGTGTTTAACCCACTGCGCCAACAAGGGGGCCGTACAACATAATAAAATGGCAAAAATTCAATGCCGAACATACATATAAAAAGCAATACATAACATAACTAAATCAATAACCTATACATATGAATTAAAACCATTGAACACTATTCAAAAACACATTATAACATCAACATAAAACCTATTAAACATTGCATCAGTCCCATTGTTATCATTTAGCTGCTTCAGTAATACTATCACTCACCAAACGCCTGCTTGCATAGCCAGGTTTCAAGGTTTTTTTCTGAACACCAGGAGGGAGAGGGTCAATCTAATCTTGCTGGGGAGGGAGTTCCATAGCCAAGGGGGCACCACCAAGAAGGCTCTGTCTCTCGTCCCCACCAGCCGTGCCTGCAAAGCCAGCGTAACTGAGAGCAGGACCTCCCCGGCCAATCTTAGTGCTCAGACTGGTTCAGAATGGAAGATATGCTCTAAAAGCTGGACCAGAAACATTTAATTTATAAGCACTTTGAGTACTCAGTAGCAGACCAGTCCTGCGTGCCAATCTTAGTGCTCAGACTGGTTCAGAATGGAAGATATGCTCTAAAAGGGAAGCTGGACCAGAAACATTTAGGGATTTATAAGCACTTTGAATTGTACTCAGTAGCAGACTGACAGTCGGTTAAGCTGACAAAGCAAGTGGGTTGTATGCTCCCTGTATGCCGCTCCAGTAAGGAACTTGGCTGTCGCCCACTGGATGACTTGGAGCTTCCAAACAGTCTTCAAAGGCAGCCCCACATAGAGTGTGTTGCAGTAGTCTATTTGAGATGTCAATCTTGCCAAGAAAATTCCTTGTTAGGTTTGCCTTGGGGTCACCATTACAACTTGAAGACAGAAAAAAAATACAAAAAATGCTGTCATGTCAACTCTTGAATTTTGTCTCGTCTTCTTAGCCGGATTCCTTTTCCATTTGCCTTTACCAGTCTGACTTGTTCAAGGGGTTCCATAACTGAGCAGGGATTCAAGGCTTTGTCTTCAGGGATCTTAATCCAACACTCAAACTGCTACACCACATTGGCTCTGATTGGCAAGATGTATCCGGCAAAGGTTCCCCATTGTCCTTGCTGTCCTTTTCCAAACTCAGAAAACCCGAAAACCCAGTATTCTTCCTATGGTGTTCCCAAAGAAGTCCTTGCCAATGGCCCACCTCCCTTCCTCCTCCTAGTCCTCCCATTCTCCAAGCCAAAGATGGTTTTATGGCCCATAAAATGAGGCAGCCTTTGTAATCCTCTTCCTTGATATCCTTCCCCATTGCCTCTTCCTTTTCTGAATGCCCATTTTATAAATCACTTTAATTAGGTTTTTATTGCACTTGGGTGACATTTACATGACTCCAGATTGCTTTGATTATACCTACCTGATCCTTAGATTATAGTTATGGGGCTGAGAGTAAATTGGCATGGCTTCCCCCCTTTCTCCTAGATATCATTTTCCCTAGATACACAATATATTATTTTTGTTAGGTTACTATAACTTTAATGAGATTTATTCTGGATCATTTTTGAAGTTTTTAGCTACTTTGTCCCCCAAATGGTATTAAAAAGCAGGGTACAATTTATTATTATTATTATTAGTAGTAATAGTAGTAGTAGTAGTAGTAGTAGTAGTAGTGGAAACACAACAAGATGAGTCCACAGCAGACACTCAGCTGGCTGTTGTATTGGATCACACGTCGGACACTTCCCAAGTATCTAGGACTGTGTGATATATTGGTAAATAATGTGTGCAGATCCCAGTAAGGTGGCCTTCTGCAGCTTGCAGATGGTAATTTTGTCAGTACCGATTGTGTTTAAGTGCAGGCCAAGATTTTTAGGTATTGCACCCAGTGTGCCGATCACCTTGACTGGCTTGTCCCAGAGTCTTTGCAGTTCGATCTTTAAATCCTCATATCGTGTCATCTTTTCCAGTTGTTTCTCCTCAATCCTGTTGTCGCCTGGGATTGCAACATCGGCAATCCATACTTTGTTTTTTAACACGATCGTCAGGTCAGGAGTCTTGTGCTCCAAAAATCTCTCAGTCTGAATTTGGAAGTCCCAGAGAAGCTTGACGTGTTCATTCTCTGTAACTTTTTCCGGCTTGTGATCCCACCAGTTCTTTGTCGCAAGCAGATAGTATTTGTGGCACAAGTTCCAATGAGTACAGTAACAAATGCCGAGGAGGGCTCACCAAACTGCAAACAGGCAACCACAAGGTGTGGTTTCAAACAACACAACAATGAAAGTATAAATCTTAGAAATAATTCAAAAGATATTCATAGCAAAATTATATATTCATACAGTGTAGTTATAGTACATATATCCAGTCAAAGCACTCTCCATGGAATAGTCACATTATATTGGTAAGTACCCAAAGTATAGTCTCATACATATTTTGGTGAAACAGTTTCATCCAGTTAAGGCAGATAAGAATGTACATACGTGTGTCCTCCGACTCACATCCACAGCTGATAAACAAAAGATAATAATCCAAATGTCTGTGGGAAGTCGTACTGAAAGAAATCCCAAAGGACGCTGTAATCTCCCAAGTTGTATTCCTTTAGCAGGAAAAAAGGGAAACCGCTGAGTTCCCAAAGGCGCTGTTCTGGGCTAAAAAATAACATAGAATTAAAGTTATAGCTGATACGGAGCAAAGTATTTGAAGATAGCATCCAAATAGATCAGTGCAGATGGAATAGTAGATCAATCCAAGCGTCTGTGGCATATGCCGAGAGTCGATTCCAATACATGGGAAAACTGTGATGTGAGGAGGAGTGTTTTCCTTTTTACAGGAGGGAAGGAGCCTGGAGGTTCCAAAAGCTGCTGCTCCTGGCTGGATGGTAAGTTCCAATGAATCATCTGAGCAACGGTGTTATGACTCTGCTTATAGTCTGTGCACAATCTTCCTGCAGCAGCTGAGGATCTGATCTATTGTTTCATCTGCTTCCTTGCAGAGTCTACATTTGGGATATATCATCGACCTTTCAATTCTGGCTTTGATGGCATTTCTTGTTGTTGTTGTTGTTTTACTATTATTATTCTTTACTACTGTATTATTACATTATTTCACATTATTATTATTATTATTATTATTATTTTACTAGCACAAGCCAGTAAAGGTGGTCCCAGTAGTGATTGGCAGATTGAATGCAATGCCTAAAGATATTGGCCTGCACTTAAAAACAATTGGCACTAACAAAATTACCATCTGTCAGCTGCAAAAGGCCATCCTACTCGGATCTGCATGCATTATTCACCAATACATCGCATAGTGCTAGACCAGGGGTGCTCACACTTTTTCAGCATGCAAGCTACTTATAAAACAACCAAGTCAAAAAATATATAACCTACCCACTACAAAAATGTGAGACATATGACACAGTATCTGCTTTGACCTGGGTTTTGTGAGTCCACACTGCCATATAATCTGATTCAAAGCAGATAACATGGGATTTTATTCAGATAACCCAGGGCCGGCAGCACTTGGGCGGCGGCGGGAGCTGCGGGGCGGGACTGAGCCTTCCTCCCACCCTGCCTGTGATCTACCAGGACGCCCTATGCGATCTACCAGTAGATCGCGATCTACCTAATGAGCACCCCTGTCCTAGACACTTGGGAAGCGTCTGATTGATATGTGATCCAAGATAACAGCCAGCATAGTAATCTTGTTTGCTGTGTACTAATCTTGTTGTGTATTTACTACTACTAATAATAATAATAATAATAATATCCCCTAAAGACAATGTGGATTCCATTATGGATACATAACTCTTGACATCTCATTTAGTAATTCCATACTTCCAGGTATCCAGTTTAGAAGAGACAGTTCCATTTAATCCTCTTGTATCCTGTTTACTCGGTTGCTTTTAAAATATCCCAGTTTCTTCCTCTTTTACTTTTTCCTTTATTCTCAGCACCATTGTTTGAAATTACCTTCAAAATGCAAATGTACTTTCCATTCAGTGAACTCAGCAAAGGAAAAAGGAGAGAAGCAGGGAAATCTTGCCCTTCCCAGTTGGCTTAGGGAAAAGAAAACTGCAGCAGCCTCTCCAGCATTAAAACGTTTCCCATGCTAGATATACTCTGATGTTTGTCCATATACGCCCGAGTGTTTATTTGCAAAATGTTGAAGAGCATACAATCAATTGCACAGGGAGCAATGAATAAGACAGAGGCTGTCATACACTGTAAGGAAACATGATCTCAGTGCAAACCTCCAAATGAAGTAGAGCTTGTTGGTGTATTGTAATCCTCCCATTATCTCAACCTAAACAGCAATTAAACATCCTTCCAAAATTTGAAATCAGGGGGAAGGCCAAGAGAGCAAAGCCTGTTCAAAGGGGAAAATGGACTGAGGCTGTTGGCAACGTTTTTTCTGCTTTGGACCCAAAGGACCAAAGGGAATGATATCACAATTCCGGGAAATCCAAGTGTCATGCTGATGGAGACTTTTTGGAATCTGGGATTTGCAAACAAGAAACTGGCTGGATGAGGCTCCACATCTGGGCTCTGCATCTCCGGGGACATTGGGGAGCGGGCCTCCTCCCCAGTTTGAGCAATTACATCTCGCTTCCGGAAAGTTTGCTCTGAAAGATGAAGGGGTTATGCAGAGGACAGTGGCTGTTTCAGCTTCCCTGCATTTTGTGTTACTGATCGGGGAAAGGGAATAAAACATGTTTCTGCTTTTTACATGGGAACAAGCCACAGTTCTTGGAAAACTGGAAACATCTGTTTCTTTCCTGATGTTTTTTCCCAATACCTCCTTAAATTGATTGAGGTCACTCTTTACTGAAGTTGCTTACTGCCTCTATCTTGGCATTGAGTCTAAATCCAGTTTTGGACTATTCTAATCCCCGGATTAGAATAGTTTAATCTCACCCTTCCATTTCAAACTGGGACACCAAAGGCAACTGAGACCAGCAATTAAACATTATCACCATCATCATCATTATGAAGAGCAATTAGAGATACAACTAGTCTTAGATGCCCCGCCCCTCTCCTTGGCTTCCGCTCTCCCACAGCTTCTCCAGCCTTGAGGGGGCAATGCCAAGCCAGCGGTGGCAGACCCAGCACAATGCTGGCTTGGCACTGTCCCCTCAAGGCTGGAGAAGCTGTGGGAGAGCGGAAGCTGGAGGAGGGAGCGGAGCCAGGCCCCGCCATGCCCCACCCCTCCCCCGGCTTCCTCCTCCACGCGGCTTCAGCGAGCGAGGGGCGAGAGTCATGGCGGGAGTCATGGCGGATTGGAGGCTGGCTGGGGAAACGGCCGAAGGAGGCGGCGCCCTAGCCCCTTCTTCTTTTTCTTCATCGCCGCCCAGCCCTTCCTCCTCCCCCCCCCCCTAAGCAGCAGGAGTTCGGCAGGAAGAGTGGGGAAGGAAGGGGGGCAGAGAGCTTTTCTCGCGGCACAGCAGGAGGTCTGTCACGGCACACTACTGTGCCGCGTCACAGCGGTTGGGAAACACTGTCTTAGATCAATGGGTCAGGTTTATCAGCCCACTGAAAACAGTGAGACAATCTTGTTGTTATGGTGACCCCAAGGTCACCACAGCTATCACAGGGTTTTCTTGATAAGGTTTCTTCAGAGAGGTTCCCCTTTGCCATCTTCTGAGGTTGATACAGTGTGCCATGCTAAAGGTGACCCCATGAGTTTCCATGACTGGACAGAGTCATAGTTCAGCACTCAAATTACTGCACAAATGTGGCTTTTTGGACAATAAATACATGGCCCTGGTTTCAAATCAAAGAGAGTCCGTGCAACATTGTCTTTTGTGAGCTGCGCTCTCGCTCTTATATATCTTGCTCCCCTAATGCCCTGTCCATACATTATGTTGGGCCTTTCCATGCAGCAAACTATCTAAACCAGGGGTGCCCACACTTTTTCAGCATGTGAACTACTTATAATAAAACCAAGTCAGAAAGATCTACCGAGAGAAAAGCAGGGCGGAGCAGGGGGAGGGGGCGGGGCTTGGCGCGGTCTGGCTCTGCCCCCTCCCCCCTGGCTTTAGCGCTTCCACAGCTTCTGCAGGCTAGAGGAGGGTAATGCCAAGCCAGTGGTGGCATAGATAGCCACTACTGGCTTGGCATTACCCTCTTTAGCCTGCAGAAGCTGTGGAAGCACTGGAGCCTGGGAGGGGGCCTGTCTCCGCCCCTCCCCCCTCTGGCTTTAGCTCATTCCACAGCTTCTGCAGGCTAGAGGAGGGTAATGCCAAGCCAGTGGTGGCATAGATAGCCACTACTGGCTTGGCATTACCCTTCTTTAGCCTGCAGAAGCTGTGGAAGCGCTGGAGCCTGGGGAGGGGGCCTGTCTCTGCCCCTCCCCCCTCTGGCTTTAGCGCTTCCACAGCTTCTGCAGGCTAGAGGAGGGCAATGCCAAGCCAGTGGTGGCATAGATAGCCACCACTGGCTTGGCATTACCCTCCTCTAGCCTGCAGAAGCTGTGGAAGCACTAAAGCCGGGGGAGGGGGCGGGGCCTGACGCGACTTGGCTCTGCCCGCTCAGAAGCGCCCCATCCAGCTGGGATCGACCTTCTTTGGTCCCAGGATTGACCAGTCGATAACGATCTACCTAATGAGCACCCCTGATCTAAACTATCTAAAGAACTTGACAGTGGCCAAATACTGTTGCCTATTTTCCAAAGCAAGATGCAGTATGCTCCCATCTGAATTGTTGCGTGGGAAAGTTGCAGGTATAATGAAAGACTCTGTCCATGTAACAAACGAAAAGTAGAATGCATCTACCACATTCTACTGCAATGCAGTTTGTATGAACAGGCCCAAACACACATAATCAACCGCCTACTAAGAGACTTACCAGCAAGTCCAGTGAAGTTTTATGTGACATTTCTACTTAGTGACAACCTTCCCCATATGACCTTGAGGATTACCAAGTTTCTTTCTGAGGCAGCCAGGATTAGACAATTCCCAGTTTTAGACACAGACTGAAACACTTCTTGTGGTCTTTTTACCTATGCTTTTAGCCAGCATGTATCTTAAGCAGTTTTAAATTGTTTGTCAATTTTATCCATTTGTGTTTAATCAACCGGATGTTCATAACCTCATTACCTGCATACCCTGAATGTACACCTATAGTGCAATAAGGGTCTTTCGCCATAATAATAAAAAATAATGGGAGAAAAAGAATAAAATAATAATAATAATACACTTTATTTATATTCCGCTCTTCTCACCCTGAAGGGGACTCAGAGCAGATTACAGGTACACATACTTAGCAGACAATCCCTGCCATTTTCCACATATACACATATAGACGAACAGAGGCAAACTCTGGCCACCAGGGGGAGCTGAAGTGAATAAAATATGAAGTGAATTCATTCAAAGCTTCAATTTGTCACATTGTGGTTCAAGAGTGTTACTAATGCTTTTATTTTATTTCATTGTTATATCAAGCCTGTTCCTTTGCCTTGAACACATAGATATCTTGCAGCTGAAAGCTTCTGCACGTTTCTGATAGAAACAGGGACGATTTCATGCAGTTCTTGGCTTCACACCAAACTACTGTTAAAAGCATGGAAGCAAGCATCCCCTTAAAAGATGGCTATCATACTGCAAACTCTTTGCCCAGAATCCACCTTCTCCACCATTTTTGCAAAAACACCTTTTGGACTGCAGCTCCCATTATCCTTCCTAACATTCGGGGAAATGTGCTTCATAAGGACGACCAGACTCCGTACCCTCTTGTTTCCATCAGTGCCTTGAGGCCGTCACTGGATGGCTGCGTGCCAGTAGATTGAGGGTGAATCCAGCAACGACGGAGATACTGTGGCTGGGGCGTCCGGTTGGTGGGGCAGTCTAGCTGCCTACCCTGGATGGCAAGGCATTATGCCTGTCATCTTCTGTAAAGAGCCTTGGGATTACTTTAGACCCTTTGCTGATGATGGAAGCTCAAATCTCCAACGTCAGCAAAACCGCTTTATTCCATCTGCAGCAGGCTAGGCAGCTGGTTCCCTACTTGTCCAGAGACAACCTAGCCATGGTGATCCAAGCCATGGTCATCTCGAGACTGGACTACTGTAATGCCCTTTACATTGGTCTTCCCTTGTCTCTGATCTGGAAACTTAAGCTCATCCAGAATGCCGCTGCGCGACTTCTTACTGGAACTCTGGTGAGAGGTCACATAACTCCCATCCTTCTCCATTGGCTTCCGGTCGAGCACCGGATCACCTTCAAGGTGATGGTGTTAACCTTCGAGGCCTTGCATTGTCTGGGGCCATTGTATCTGAGGGACCGTCTTATCCCCTACCAACCCCAGAGATCACTCTGCTCTGAACATCTGAACCTCCTCGAGGTACCTAGCATTAAATCTATCCACCTGGCGTCCACCCGGCACAGAGCCTTTTCTGTGGTGGCACCATCAATTTCCAAATGAAGTCCGTACCTTGCAAGACCTACCATCATTCCGCAAGGCCTGCAAGACTCATTTCTTTCAGTTAGCATTCGACTGCTAAATTGTATAACTATTTTGCTAATTTTAAATGCTGTTTTGATTGTATTATGTTTCTATGTGACTGTGAGCCGCTCCGAGCCCTCGGGGAGTGGCGGCATACAAGTTCAAATAATATAATAATAATCTATTACATATAATAAAAGTCAGTGTTTGCTGGCGGTGGGTGGGTGGGCCGATCGAAGGGAGGAATATGTGCCAGGGTTTCGATTGGCTGCCACTCAGGGATTATTTGCATAAATGGCTCTGACTGGTCAGCCTCAGAACTCCAACCCTCCAAGGCACCAGACAGAGGAGATTGGTTGCCACTGAGGGAAAATTTGCATAACGGACTCTCCATGGTCAACATTCCAACATCCAAAATCGCAAAGGTGCCAGAGAGTGCACTTTGAAAAAGGCTTCCTTCAGCTGATTTAACAAACTAGGCCTCAGCCTGATTTGGCAGTAAGGCTTTCTCTACTTGATTTTCCAGACTAGGCCACAACCTGATTTGACAGTAAGGCTTCCTCAACTTCATTTTCCTGACTAGGTCCACAACAATGACAGAACAAGACCAAACTTGGCCCACAGACCCCCAAAGATGCACTCTAAATCTTTTGGTGCAGTTTGAGGTAGGCTGCACCATGGATGACGGAAATTGCAGTGCTTTAACTCACTTGCTTAGAGCACAGTGGCCCACACCAATGACGGATCAGGACCACACTTGCCACACAGAGGCCCAATGCAATACCAAGCTTGACACACAGTGCCCCTATGACCCACACTACATTCTACTGTCGTATGGAGAAGAGTGGGACTTGAGGTACCTCCATGGATTATGGGATTTGTAGTACTTTCAAAGCCTTCATTTCCCACAGACCACTGCAGCCCTGAACAAAGACCTAAAAGGTCTACACTTGGCACCCTGTGCCCCCATGACCCAGTCTCCATCCTTCTACAGTTTACAGGAGGGTGGCCCATGGATGGTGGGACTTGAAGTACCAAATACCAACCTTGGCACACAATGCCTTTCTCAAATAACCCGGGCACCGCCGGGTCCCCAAGCTAGTAAATAATAAAAGTCACCTGCCTCCAGCAGTACTTTCAGGTAAGCCACATTGGTGTGATGTTTTGCTATACAAGTTTCTCTGGAAGGCAATTGGAGCTCAACCATATCACTTGCTAGAGAAAACCAGCTATTTATAGATTCTGCATAATGGGCAGCTTCAGAGGACTTTGGACTCTTTTATGGTCTTTTCCTTGAGGGTGAACTCCACACTTCTTTGGAATGCTGGACGTATTTGCCATAAAATAATAAAGGGACACTGCCGTTGGTTTAAAGAGGGAAGGAGCATCGAGTTTACCTTGACTTTGTGCAAGTTCTTTGAACTCCATAATTCTGGCGGTAAAGGAGGAAAGAGCTCATTGCAACAGAAAGGAGCCAATTGCTAGATAGTTAAATCCAGATGGGTGAGAAGAAGATCCCAAAGTACAATGCTGAGTTGGGTGGAACTGAGCAAAACAGAATGCGAACTATATTGTCCCTGGCACAAAGATCACTGCATTCTTCAAGGGTGGAACGTGGTGTGCACAAAGGGAACTCAAGAGTCACCTAGTCCAACCCCCTTCCATGCAAGAATACAGAATTAAAGCATTCCTGAAAGATTCCCACCCAACCTCAATTTAAGGTTTTCCACCACCTTCCAAAGTGTCAAACCCTTTTATACATAGGAAAGAAGTTGCTCCTTATGTCTCAGTGGATTCACCCCTCATGTCATTTGAATCCACTTTGTGTCCTAGTCTCTGCAGGAGAAAATAAGCTGGCTCCATCATCTCCAGATGTTTAAGGACAGATATCATGTCTCCTCTCAGTCGTTGCTTCTCGAAGCCAAACATACTCAAGTCCCCGAGCTGTTCCTCCTAAGGCAGTGGTTCTCAACCTGTGGGTCCCCAGATGTTTTGGCCTTCAACTCCCAGAAATCCTAACAGCTGGGAAACTGGCTGGGATTTCTGGGAGTTGTAGGTCAAAACACCTGGGGACCCACAGGTTGAGAACCACTGTCCTAAGGCTTGGTTTCCAGAACTTGGATCATCTTGGTCCCTCTTCTCTGGACACATTTCAACTTGTCAATATCTTGCAGTGATGGAGATAGAGAGAACATGAGCAAAAATGAGGCAAACTGCCCATCAGATCTCAAAAAGATACCTTTTTTGGACTACAAGTCACAAAATCTTCCAACCAATAGAAGGATCAGCACTTTGGATAGCTCCCTTAAAGGTCAGACTAGGGCAGTGTTTCCCAACCTTTTTTGAGCTGCAGCACACTTTTAACATTAAAAAAATCTGGGGGCACACCACCAATCAAAATGACACAAAATGGCACTCTAACACAGTAATACATATAGTTAATTGATCTTGAGTTTTGGAGTTGTAGTTCACCTACAACCAAAGAGCACTGAGGACTCAAACAATGATGGATTTGGACCAAACTTGGCAAGCGGGCCCCTCAGGCAGTAGAGCAGGCCGAGGGCCGCCACCAAGCCCAGGCTTCCGCCGCCAGCCTTAGCCGCTCCCATTGCCACGGGTAGCGGCTCACGGACAAAGGGGGCTGGGGGGGGAGAGACGGAGAAGGCGGCAATTCCCCGTCCCCAGTGCCGCTCTCCGCCATGACTCCGGCCCCTCGCTTGCTGAGGCCGTGCAGAGGAGGAGGAGCATGAATAGTGGACAGGCTTCAGCCTCGCCCACTGAAACCCGTCCACCACTCATGCTCCTCCTCCTCCGCGTGGCCTCAGCGAGCGAGGGGCCAGAGTCATGGCAGAGAGCGGCGCCGGGGACGGGGGCCGCTCTCCGCCATGACTCCTGCCATGACTCAATCAGGCATGAGCAAGCTTCTGCCATTGGCAGGGCCAGAGTAACATCACCCTTCCCTCCTCCCTCCCTCAATTGGAGGCTGGCTGGGAAAACAGCCGAAGGAGGTGGCGCTCCGGCCCCTTCTTCTTTTTCTTCGCCGCCGCCCAGCCCTTCCTCCTCCTCCTCCCCCAAGCAGCAGGAGTTTGGCAGAAGGGGGAGAAGGGGGGGAGAGACGTTTTTCGTGGCACATCAGATGATCTGTCACGGAACAGTAGTGTGCCGCAGCACAGCGGTTGGGAAACACTGGACTAGGGGAGTGTCTAGAATTGACCAAAAAGACGAAAACTCACCCCTGAATGGAAGGATGGCTACCCTTATGATGCAAACCTATTTCTGGACAAATCTATGTGATAGATAGATAGACAGGCAGGCAGGGAGGCAGACAGATATCTCTATCTGTTTTTGATGCAGAAGAGCTACCCTGCAAAACATTATTATTCCTGATAGAGTATCCTGATTGTCAGAAAACTGGTTTTTTAATCTGGGAAAAAGGAATAATGAATACATTTTACATTTGGAGATACCTACAGTACACTTATATGCATACATTATTTAGCTATTTAGCAATTTGATACTGCTTTATTTGCTGTCAGGGGTGCCCACACTTTTTCAGCATTCGAGCTACTTATAATAAAACCAAGTCAGAAGGATCTACCTACCTCCTCAAGGCTGGAGATGGGAGGGGCAGGGGGCGGGGCTTGGCGCAGCCTGGCTCCGCCCCCTCTGGCTTCAGCTCTACCAGCAGCTTCTCCAGGCTTGAGGATGGCAGTGCCAAGTCAGCCTTGGCATTGCCATCCTCAAGCCTGGAGAAGCCGCTTGAGAGCGGAAGCCTGAGGGGGCAGAGCCAGGCCGCGCCAAGCCCCGCCTCCCCTCTGGTTTTGGAGCTCCCAACAGCTTCTCCAGGCTTGAGGATGGCAATGCAAGCCAGTGGTGACATAGCCTGCACAAGGCTGGCTTGGCACCACTGGCTTGCATTGCCATCCTCAAGCCTGGAGAAGCTGCTGGTAGTGCTGAGCCAGAGGGGGGTGGAGCCAGGCCGTGCCAAGCCCCACCCCCTCCCCTCTGGCTTTGGAGCTCCCAGCAGCTTCTCCAGGCTTGAGGATGGCAATGCCAAGCCAGTGGTGACATAGCTAGCACAAGGCTGGCTTGGCATTGCCATCCTCAAGCCTGGAGAAGTTGCTGGTAGTGCTCAAGCCAGAGGGGGGTGGAGCCAGGCCGTGCCAAGCCCCACCCTCTCCCCTCTGGCTTTGGAGCTCCCAGCAGCTTCTCCAGGCTTGAGGATGGCAATGCCAAGCCAGCCTTGTGTTAGCTATGTCACCACTGGCTTGGCATTGCCATCCTAAAGCCTGGAGAAGCTGCTGGGAGTGCCGAAGCCGGGGGAGGGGGCAGGGCTTGGCATGGCCTGGCTCCGCCCCCCTCTGAGAAGTGCCCCATCTGGCTGGGATCGACCTCCTTCAGTCCCGGGATCGACTGGTCGATCGGGATCGACTTCCTGGGAAGCCCTGCTAGATCCATCCTATGGATTGCTGGGATGTTTTAAGAAGGGACTTTGGGTGAATTTCTACACCATAGAATTTAGTTTGATACCACTTTAACTGTCATAGCTCAGTGCTCTGGAATCATGAGAGTTATAGTTTGACAAAGTCTTGAGCCTTCTGTGCCAATGCGTGTGAGTGACTCACCAAACTACAAATCCCAAGATTCCAGAGCATTGAGTGGAGCCAAACTGAGTTCACGCTTCAGTGAAGACAAATCTTTACAAGTCTCTGCCTTAGTTCGAAACAGTAATAGAGAGTTCTAAATACCTCTCCAAACTACAAATCCTGGATTTGGAAGTCTAATGCCCCAAATCAGTGGCTGAAAAAGACTTGAACGTGGAACAAAAACAAGACAAAACATGGGAAAGTCTGCATATGACACGAAGCACGTGTTCTCCCACTGAGGTTGGCTTTTCCACAGATGCAACTTCCTTCCTTGAGTGAGAAAATCACTCCAAAACAAAGGATCCTGGCTCCACTTCTCTTCTGTTGCTTTTTGTTCTGGCTCCTATCTCTTCAAACGAATCAGTCAAATGGGTGTAAACAGGAAAGGGGTGGGTGGGGAGCACGTGGCTGGTTTAATTTTGTGGAAGAAAATTGTGCCTTGCTCCAAACAGCCCGAGAATGAGGCCCTTTTGGACTCCTATATCATTAAGGATGAGAATAACTATATTCTTTGGTACAGGATGCAAGGGATAAGCAATCCGCCCTCAAAGCTTTGGAGGAATCCAACTTTGGAACAGTTCTGGGAATGGAAAGAAATCATGCTTTATCCTCTCTTTGGAAATTACCATATGGTATATATTAGGCCTGGGTAGGTTTGTCGGAATTATCCTAAAATCGGAATAAATTCGGATTAAATTCACTTTTGAAGCAGTTTCGAGGCGATGCAAGCTACCTGGAATTTGCCATTTCGAAGCCACCACTGCCATTTTTGGAAAGCATTAGATTACCGCCCCTCTCGCAGTTCTTTCCCCTCATTGGCTGTTTAACCCAGTTTGGAGGGGGATGTCCTTCCCTCCGCGTCAGAACTGGGGTGAGAGCCATGCCCAGATTACCCATAAAGCCAACGAGGCCATTGCCTAGGGGCGCAAGCCGGGGGGGGGGGAGCGCAGATCACGGACCAAAAAAACCTGGTCTGCGCCCCTCTTTCCCCCTTCCTCATGCCCCTCCTCGCTCCTTCTCCCGGCAAAGTTTCTGCTCCATCCCCTCCGTCTCTCGCTCTCTCTCTCTCACGTGTGCGCTTTCTCTGCTCTCTTTCTCGCTCGCCCCTATCTCTCTCTCACGCGCGCGCCCTCTCTCTCTCGCATGCGCCCTCTCTCTCATGTGCACTCTCTCGCACTCTTGCGCATGCTCTCTCTCTCTCTCTCGCACCTTTGGAGCGAGTTTGCACCTGCTGCGCTCTCCCCAAGCCTCCCGATTCCCGAGGAGACCTTCAGAGCATAGCAGAGCTTTCCGGCTGGTGGGAATGGGGACCTTGGAGGTGGCAAGAGGTTGTCTTAAAGGGGGCGTAATTTCAAAGTGTGGCGCAAAAAAGTGTTAATCCGGGCCTGGTGAGAGCCACATCCAAACTGGGTTAAACACAGCTGTCGCCCCAGTTCTGACACTGAGGGAAGACATCCCAATCCAAACTGGGTTAAATATGTGTGTCTGCCATTAACGAAGCAATTCCAAAATTTTGGAATTATTTTGGGAAATTCTGGAACTTTTCCAGAAAATTCCAGAAGACATTCAGATTCGACGTGTTCCCCCTACATCCGGAACAGGTTTTGCACCTTTGGGGTAGGGGGATCGAACAGGCCTAGTATATATGAAGGTTTTGCCTCCTACAAATAAGAATTGGTTTCATCTACAAATGACGTTTACAAGGTTAAAGACCTTATAAAACTACAACTCCCATGATTCCTCATCACTGAACCATGTCCAATTTAAGGAGTATCAAACTGCATTAATTCTACAGTGTAGGTGCACCCTTAAGAACTCCAAAATATTATTTTCAAAGGTCTGGTGACAATGAGTCCCATATGTCAAGAAAGGAAGAGCTCTTTTCTTCTCTGTCCGGAATCTCCTGCCAAGCGACTTAATTGGTGTGGAAACTCCAAACTCTTTTAACGTTGTGGTGCACCAAAGTAATTGTTCCAAGGCCTTCTCGTGATGAGTTCCACATGTTCATCATGCAACAAAATATCTTGAATATCCTGCCAAGTAAGTTGATGCCTGGAGAAACCTAGGACTCTCAAGTGTTGCCGTTTGCTATCACGCTGACCTCAGCTTATGGTGACCCATTGAATGAGAGACCTCCAAGAAGGATACTGTCATTGACGGCCCTTGCAAACTCAGGACTGTGGCTGCCTTCATTGACTCCATCCATCTGGAAGGCAAACTTCCTCTTTTGTGACTGTTTTCCCCTTTATTCTCCTTTCCAGTGAGTCATATCGTCTCATGAGATATTCAAAGCATAGCAGCTGCCGTTTAGTCATCTTGACTTCGAGGGAGAGTTCAAACTTGGGTTTGCTTTAGGATTTCTTTATTGAGCTTTTTGGCACCTTGTGTTATCCATACTCTATTCCAGCGCCACATTTCAGGTCAGCACCTGAATCAAATCCATGAATGAATTCAGTCAAAATAAATCAAACCACGAATAAGTCAAAACCACAAACGTGGAGGGACAACTCTATATCCTGGCTGTCTCCTCCCCTTGGGTGAGGAAGGCTCTTCCAATCCACTAATGTTTGGTTCCACGTTGCCTCCATCTGGGGATGCTCAAGCCCCACAATCTCTCTCGGCATTTTACTTCGCAACCGAAGATTCTTAGGAACGACTCATCCCACGCTTTTTACAAGCGCGTTGATGACTAAAAAGGCCAATCTGAGATAGGCAAGTTCAGTTGCAGAAAGCACAGCAGAAAGTCTCCTTGGGTGATGTTGTTTCCAAGTTGCGGTTCTTTCTGCGTTGTCGTTTCTCTTCGAGACCCGTTCGACGTGTCTTCTCGAAAGAGGCCGCAGCATTGTGGATAGTGCATCTCCATGCCTCCCGATATGAGGCCAGGGTAGACCATTGTTGGTGATCAATCTGGCCGAGCCTGAGAGGTTTCAGGGAGTCCTTATATCTCATTTTGGGGGCGCCTCTCTTGCGTTGACCCGTGGCGAGTTCACCGTAGAGTAGTATCATAGGGAGGCGATGGCCCTCATTCCTAGAGACGTGCCCTGCCCAGCGCAGCTGTGTTCTCAATAGCATGGCCTTAATGCTGGTGATCCCTGCTTGCTCAAGGACAGCAACATTAGTCACATAGTCAGTCCAGTGTATGTTTAGGATTGAGCGAAGACAGCACTGATGAAAGCGTTCGAGGAGTCGTAGGTGACCCATGTTTCAGACCCATATAGGAGAATAGACAATACGATAGCTCTGTGCACACTAATTTTGGTGCTTTGCCTCAGGTGCTTGTTGCTCCAGACTCTTTTGTGAAGCTTTCCAAATGCACTATATGCCTTTGCTAATCTGTGATCTATCTCTTTATCAATCTTGACATCTGAAGAGATGATGCTTCCCAGGTAGATGAACTGCTGAACAGACTTAAGCACAGATTTGCCTATGCTGACGTGGGGATGATGGTGTTCTTCCTGTGGTGCGGGCTGGTAGAGAACTTCCGTTTTCTTCAGTCCAACTTCCAGCCCAAACAGCTCTGCAGCTGTTGCAAAGAGGATGTGAGGCGCTGCAGAGCTGCTTCTGAATGGGCGACAAGGGCAGCATCGTCGGCAAAAAGCAGCTCACGGACTAGATAGTTTAGAGTCTTAGTGCGAGCCCTCGGACGGCTTAAGTTGAACAAGCTACCATCAGTACGATAGCATATGCCGTCTTCTTCTTCGAGGTCTGCCGTAGCCCTTTGGAGCATCATGCTGAAGAAGATTGTAAATAGGGTTGGTGCAAGAACACAACCTTGTTTTACTCCATTAGTTATTAGAAAGGGCTCTGAGAGAGCATCGCCGTATCTGACTTGACCATGCTGGCCCTCATGTAGCAGGATAATCATTTTGAGGAATTTGGGGGGACATCCTAGACGTTCCAGGATCTGCCACAGACCTTTTCCACAAATGCGGAGGGACAACTCTATATCCTTGCTGTCTCCTCCCCTTGGGTGAAGAAGGCTCTTCCAATCCACTGATGTTTGGTTCCATGTTGCCTCCATCTGGGGATGCTCAAGCACCACAATCTACAGAGGGGTAATAAAGTTATCATCCCATATATCTGATATTGATGTATTTATTTATTTACCCTATTGATACCCTGCCTTTCTCAGGGGACTCAAGACAGCTTTACATATAGGCTATTGTGCAATGCCTTAAAGCAGCATACAATTCAAATGAACACTTTAATTAAAATTAAATGCATATTAAAACATTTTAAGACATTACATTCAGTATTAAAAAACCACACCATTCATAATCATAATCCAATAGTCATTGCATATATTCCATATCTATTATTTCACTGCAATTGGAGCTCTTTAAACCCTTGTGCTGGCAGGACTGAGGTTCTGTGATTTGAGGTTGGAGGATTTGGGGTGGAGATATTTGACTGATTTGTTGGAATCCAGGTTGGAGGTTCAAATCCAGATGAGCTCCCTCTGTCAGCTCCAGCTCCCCATGCGGGGACATGAGAGAAGCCTCCTGCAAGGATGGTAAAACATCAAGACATCAGGGTATTCCCTGGGCAACATCCTTGCAGACGGCCAATTTTTTCACACTAGAAGCAGCTTGCAGTTTCTCAAGTTGCTCCTGACACACACAAAAAAATTTCCCGAAGGCTTGATCCCAAAGCCACAATTTCACTTTCCTTCTGAAGGCCAGGAGAGAGGGGGGATGATCTAATGTCCCTGGGGAGGGAGTTTTTCATCCAAGGGGCCACCACTGAGAAGGCCCTGTCTCTTGTCCGCACTAGTCACACTTGCGAAGAAGTTGGGACCAAGGGCAGGGCCTCTCTACATGATCTTAACCTCTGAGGTGGTTCATAGGAGAGACATATTTGGACAGGTAAGCTGGGCCGGAACCGTTTAGGGCTTTATAGGCTAAAGCCAGCACTTTGAACTGTGCTCGGTAGCAGACTGGCAGCCAGTGGAGATGGCGCAACAGGGGGGATGTCCTCTCTCTGTATGCCGATCCGGTGAGCAAACTAGCAGCTGCCTGTTGGACCAATTAAAGCTTCCAAACAGTTTTCAAAGGCAACCCCATGTCAAGCATGTTGCAGTAGTCTATACGGGATGTAACAAGTAGTAGAATTACTGCTTACTTTTATAAGAATTTTATAACATGAGATATATGAGAAAGAAAGAAAAGAGAAAAGAAGGAGGACAGACAGAAATAAAAATAAGATTTAATAGTAAAACTTTATTTATACCCTGCCCTCTCTCCCCGGAGGGACTTGGGGCCGTTTCCAAAGTATAACAAAAATGGCAAACATTCAATGCCCGGAGCAAATAAACAACAGTCGTAACAAAATATGAAACAAAATCAAATAAATACAGCTTAAAAACAATAGAAATTAAACCAAATATAAGCTAAATACCAGTTAAAACACAATGCATTAATACATTAAAAGCCTAATAAATTATGTCATAGAAAAAATTATAGAAATAATTCATATAACTAGTTAAAAAAAAAGAAGGTAAGCAGCAAGAAGGAAAGGGAAGGGGGGGAGGGAAACAGGCAGGCAGAGGAAAAGGAAGAGAGGGAGGGAGGGAAAAAGAAAAGAAGGAAGGAGGAGAGGAAAGGAGGAAGGAAAAGGAAGAAAAGAGGCAAGCTGGCAGAAGAAAAGACAGTAAGAAGAAGGGAAGGAAGGAAGAGGAAAGGAAGGAAAAGGAAAGGAAGAAAGGGGGAAAGAAGTAGGAAGGGGATGGGAATGGAGAGGAGGCAGAAGAAAAGGGTGGTTGGAAGGGAAGAAGAAAAGAAGGAAGGAGGAAAGGAAGGAATGAAAGAGAGAGGAAGGAAGGGAAAAAGAGGAGGAGGAAGGACGAAAGGGGAAGGGAAGAAAGGGAAAGCAGGCAAAAGTAAAGGGTGGATGGAAGAGAATGAAAGGAAAATAAGAGAAGAAGAAATGGAGAAAAGGAAGGAGGGAAGGGGGAAGGAAGAAAGGAGAAAAGAAGGAGGGAAAAGGAAGGAAAGAGGGAAGGGAAAACAGGCAGAATAAAAGGGTGGATGGGAGGGAAGGAAAAGAAAAGAAATGAAGGGAAGATGGAAAGAAGGAAGGAGGCAGACAGAAGAAAAGACAGTAAGAAGGGAGGGAGGGAGGGGAAAAGAAGTAGGAAGGGGGAGGGAAGGAAAGGGAAAGCAGGCAGAAGAAAAGGGTGGTTGGAAGGGAAGGAAAATAAATGAAGGGAAGAAGAAAAGAAGGAAGGAGGGAAGGAAGGAAGGAAGGAAAGAGAGAGGAAGGAAGGGGAAAAGGAGGAGGAGGAAGGAAGGAAGGGGAAGTGAAAGCAGGCAAAAGTAAAGGGTGGATGGAAGAGAAGAAAAGGAAAATAAGGAAAGAAGAAATGGAGGAAAGGAAGTAGAGAAGGGAGAAAGGAGAGAAGAAGGAGGGAAAAGGAAGGGAAGAGGGAAGGGGAAGGGAAAACAGAAAGAAGAAAAGGGTGGTTGGAAGGGAAGGAAAAGAAATGAAGAAGAAAATAAGGAAGGGGGAAAGGAAGGAAGGAAGGAGGAGGAAGGAAGGAAGGGGAAGGGAAGGAAGGGGAAGCAGGCAAAAGTAAAGGGTGGATGGAAGAGAAGGAAAGGAAAATAAGAGAAGAAGAAATGGAAGAAAGGAAGGAGGGAAGGGGAAGGAAGAAAGGAGAAAAGAAGGAGGGAAGAGGAAGGGAAGAGGGGGAAGGGGAAGGGAAAACAGGCAGAAGAAAAGGGTGGTTGGAAGGGAAGGAAAAGAAATGAAGGGAAGATGAAAAGAAGGAAGGAGGAAAGGAAGTAAAGAAGGAGAGAGGAAGGAAGGGGAAAAGGAGGAGGAGGAAGGAAGGAAGGAAAGAAGGAAGAAAAGGAAGGAAAGGGAAGCAGGCAAAAGGAAAGGGTGAATGGAAGAGAAGGAAAGGAAAATAAGGGAAGAAGAAATGGAGGAAAGGAAGGAGGAAAGGGGGAAGGAAGAAAGGAGAAAAGAAGGAGGGAAGAGGAAGGGAAGAGGGAAGGGGAAACAGGCAGAAGAAAAGGGTGGTTGGAAGGGAAGGAAAAGAAATGAAGGGAAGATGAAAAGAAGGAAGGAGGAAAGGAAGTAAAGAAGGAGAGAGGAAGGAAGGGGAAAAGGAGGAGGGAGGAAGGAAGGAAGGAAGGAAGGAAGGAAGGAAGGAAGGAAGGGAAGTAGAAAAAGGAAAGGAAATGGAAGAGAAGGAAAGGAAAATAAGGGAAGAAGAAATGGAGGAAAGGAAGGAGGGAAGGGGGAAGGAAGGAGAAAAGGAGGGAAAAGGAAGGGAAGGGAAAACAGGCAGAAGAAAAGGGTGGATGGGAGGGAAGGAAAAGAAAAGAAAAGAAGGGACGATGAAAAGAAGGAATGAGGAAAGGAAGGAAGGAGGCAGGCAGGCAGAAGAAAAGACAGAAAGGAAGGAGGGAAAGAAGGGGCAAGGAAGGAAAGGAGGAAGGAATGAGAAGGAAGGAAGGGTAGAAGAAGGAAGGGGAAAGGAAAGAAAAGAGGGGGAAACCGAGGGAGGAAGGGACACAGTTCAAGGTAAAGATCTTTGAAAAGTCCAGTGGCACCCCATTATTTCTGCAGGGGGCCTGAGCCTCGATGGATGCCCTCTTTCTCCGGGACCCCTTCTCCCAAGACAGCAATGATGCCAGCCAACTTCCTCGTGCTCTCTGGGCCCCTCCGCCTTCTCCTCTCCCTTTCCTTCTCCCCCGCCCGCTGGCTTTGGCTGCTCCTGTCTCTTTAAGGCCGGTCCCAGGGCTCGAGGAGGGGGTGTGAGTGTGTATGTGTGAAGGAAGTGACGGGGCCACTGAATGAAAAAAGGAGCCAAGGCAGAGAGAAGAAGCAGCAGCCCGCGAGGAGGAGGGAGAACTGGCTGGAGACCGGAGCCAGGATCGCCTTTCCACAGGCAAACCGGGGCGGCAGCAAAACTTCGATTCCTCTCTAGACTGGCCGTCCCTGCTTTCGAGCCGCCTGAGGACGAGCGGTGGGTGGAAAGAGGGACACGAGGGAAACTGGGAGAGGCTCGGATCGGGTCCCTGGACTGGGAGAAACTTGTGAGGGAAAAGCTTGCAAACTTCTGGGGAAAGTTTGGAAAAGTTTAGAAAAGTTTGGAAAAGTTTAGAAAAGTTTGGAAAAGTTTATCAAAGTTTCCAAACTTCGGGAAAAGGCGCAGAGTGAAGAGGGAGGGATGCGGTGGCAAAGGAGAAGCCCCGGAGGCCCCTTGCTGACCCTGTGGGTCCTCTTCTTGGCCCCCTTCTTGCCGTGCTGGCCCCTCGGAGGGGCCGCCCCCGCTGCGCTGCCGTCCGAGCTGCGCGTCCGCGTCCGGCTCCCCGACGGAGAGGTGACCGAGGAGACCCTGCAAGCCGACAGCGGCGCCGACTGCGTCACCCTCGAGCTCCGCAAAGGCGACGGCACCCTGGTCACCCTCACCGCCGACTTCAAGCAGGTCAGAAACAGCCTTCAGTGACATCCTTTGGGGACTCTCTTACTGTGTCAAGCGTTCTCTGGCTTCGAAAAATGGCATTGGGCACTCTATGTCCCATCATCCTGTAGCCTGACCCACTTTTAGCATCCCAAGTCCCAGAATCGCCCAGCTATGGTCTTGGGAATCCTACTTTGTGGATTCTATTTCCCATCATCCCACAGCCAGCCCAATTTTGGCATCCCAAGTCCCAGAATCACCCAGCTATGGTCTTGGGAATCATACCTGGGGGACTCTATATCCCATCATCCTGTAGCCTGACCCACTTTTAGCATCCCAAGTCCCAGAATCACCCAGCTATGGTCTTGGGAATCATACCTGTGGGACTCTATATTCCATCATCCCACAGTCTGACCCACTTTTAGCATCCCAAGTCCCAGAATCGCCCATCTATGGTCTTGGGAATCATACCTGTGGGACTCTATATCCCATCATCTTGTAGCCTGACCCACTTTTAGCATCCCAAGTCCCAGAATCACCCCAGCTATGGTCTTGGGAATCATACCTGGGGGACTCTATATTCCATCGTCCCACAGTCTGACCCACTTTTAGCATCCCAAGTCCCAGAATAACCCAGCTATGGTCTTGGGAATCATACCTGGGGGACTCTATATCCCATCATCTTGTAGCCTGACCCACTTTTAGCATCCCAAGTCCCAGAATCCCCCAGCTATGGTCTTGGGAATCATATCTGGGGGACTCTATATTCCATCGTCCCACAGTCTGACCCACTTTTAGCATCCCAAGTCCCAGAATAACCCAGCTATGGTCTTGGGAATCATACCTGGGGGACTCTATATCCCATCATCCTGTAGCCTGACCCACTTTTAGCATCCCAAGTCCCAGAATAACCCAACTATGGTCTTGGGAATCCTACCTGGGGGACTCTATATCCCATCATCCTGTAGCCTGACCCACTTTTAACATCCCAAGTCCCAGAATAACCCAGCTATGGTCTTGGGAAACGTACTTTGTGGACTCTATTTCCCATCATCTTGCAGTCTGGCTCACTTTGAGGATCCTAAATCCCAGACTCACCCAGCTATGGTTGTAGGAAACATACCTTGAGGATTCTGTATCCCATCGTTCCACAGCCCGGCCCACTTTTGGGATCTCAAATCCCATCGTTCCACAGCCCTGCCCTCTTTAGGCATCCCCAACCACAGAATCATCCAGCCATGGGCTTAGGAATCATACTTTGGGGACTCTATTTCCTATCATCCCACAACCCGGCCCACTTTTAGCTCCCTAAATTACAAACTCACCCAAACATGGGCTTAGGAATCATACTTTGGGGACTCTATATCCCATCATCCTACATCCTGGCCCATTTTTAGTATCCCAAATCCCAAAATCACCCAACGATGGGCTTGGGAATCCTACTTTGGGGACTCTATTTCCCATCATCCCACAACCCAGCCCACTTTTAGCACCCCAAATTACAGAATCACCCAACCATGGGTTTAGGAATCATACTTTGGGGATGTTATTTCCCATTATCCTGCAGTCTGGCCCACTTTTAGTATCCCAGATCACAGAATGACCCAATTATGATCTTGGGAAACATACTTTGGGGACTCTATTTCCCATCATCACACAGCCTGACCCACATTTAGCATCCCAAATCCCAGAATCACCCATCTATGGTCTTGGGAAACCTACTTTGGGGACTCCACATCCCATCATCCCATAGCCTGGCTCACTTTGAGGATTCCAGAATATCCCAGCCATGGGCTTGGGAATCAAACTTTGGAGGCTCTACTTCCCATCACCCCACAGCCTGACCCACTTTGAGGACCCCGAATCACAGACTCGTCCACCTGTGGGCTTGGGAAACATACTTTGGGGTCTTTAATAACTACCATCCCTCAATCGGCTGTTGAGGATGCTAAATCCCAGAACCAACTAGTCAAACTTTGTGGTGTTGAATTCCCATTACTGCAGCACAACATGGGAAAATGCTTATAGGATTGTACTCTGGGGACGCTTAGTTCTCATCATTCCGCAGCCTGGCTCATTTTGAGGCTTCTAGATCCCAGTATCATGGGAAATGTTCATGTGAGGACTCTCTAATTCCCATCACCCTTCAACCTGAAATAAACTCAGTTTTAGGACTCTAAAGCAGTGTTTCTCAACCAGTGTGCCGTGGCACACTAGTGTGCCGTGAGCGATCATCAGGTGTGCCGCGAGAAAAGCTCTCTGCCCCCCTTCTTTCCCCCCTCCTCCTGCCAAACTCCTGCTGCTTGGGAGAGGAGGAGGAAGGGCCAAGTGGTGGCGAAGAAAAAGAAGAAGGGGCCTGGGGGGCCGCCTCCTTCGGCCGTTTCCCCAGCCAGCCTCCAATCCGCCATGACTCCCACCACGACTCTCGCCCCTCACTCGCTGAAGCCGCACGGAGGAGGAGCCCGTCTACTGAAGCCCGTCCACCTCTCCTCTGTGGGAGAACAGAAGCCGGGGAGGGCGGGGCATGGTGTGGCCTGGCTCTGCCCCCTCCCCCAGCTTCAGTGCTCCCACAGCTTTGCCAGCCTTGAGGGGGCAGTGCCAAGCCAGCATTGTGCTGGCTCTACCACCGCTGGCTTGGCACTGCCCCCTCATTTTGGTTGGTGGTGTGCCCCCGGATTTTTTAAATGTTAGAAGTGTGCCTTGGCTCAAAAAAGGTTGGGAAACACTGCTCTAAAGGACGGAAGTCAACATTTGTCCCCCAAATACTATACTCTGCTTTGCAGCCCTCCTGACTTGGCACACATCTCCTCACTGCCTACAGCAGTTAAAGTGATGTCAAACTATGTTCATTCTACAGCAATGTTTCCCAACAACTGCGACGCGGCACAGTAGTGTGCCGTGACGGACCTCCTGCTGTGCCGCGAGAAAAGCCCCCCTTCCTTCCCACCCTGCGGCTTCAGCGAGCGAGGGGTAGGAGTCATGGCGGAGAGCGGCACCGGGGACAGGGGCCATGACTCCCGCCCCTCTCAAGGTTGGAGAAGCTGTGGGAGAGCTGGAGCCGGGGGGAGGGGCGGGGCATGGCTCCTCCCCCTCCCCCGGCTTTGGCACTCCCCGCAGCTGCTCCCAGCAGGCCACCATCCCCCAGCCGTTCTTTACTGTGTTATAGTGTCATTTTGTGTCATTTTGGTTGGTGGTGTGCCCTCGGATTTTTTTAATGTTAAAAGAGTGCCGCGGCTCAAAAAAGATTGGGAAACACTGGTCTACAGTGTAGATCAGTGCTTCTCAACCTTCCTAATGCAGCGACCCCTTAATCCAGTTCCTTATGTTGTGGTGACCCCCAACCATAAAATTATTTCTATTGCTACTTCATAACTGTGATTTTCCTACTGTTATGAATCGTAATGTAAATATCCGATATGCAGGATGTACTTTCATTCACTGGACCAAATTTGGCACAAATACCTAATACACCCAAATTTGAATACTGGTGGGGTTTAGGGCGGATTGATTTCGTCATTTGGGATTGATAGTTCACCTGCAATCAAAGAGCATTCTTTACCTTACTAACGATGGAATTGAACCAAACTTGGCACACATAACTTCCATGACTAACAGAAAATAATTGAAATGTTTGGTGGGCACTGACCTTGAGTTTTGGAGTTGTAGTTCACCTACATCCAGAGAGCACTGTGGACTCAAACAATGTTACATCTGGACCAAACTTGGCACGGATACTCAATGTGCCCAAATGTGAACACTGGTGGAGTTTGGGGAAAATAGACCTTGACATTTGGGAGTTGTAGTTGCTGGGATTTATAGTTCACCTACAATCAAAGAGCACTCTGAACACCACTAGTTCTAGAACTGGGCCAAACTTCCCACACAGAACCCCTGTGACCAACAGAAAATACTGTCTTTTCTGATGGTCTTTGGTGACCCTTCTGACACCACCCTCACAACCCCTCCCCCCCAGCAGAGAAACACAGGTATTGATAAACCTCCAAATGACAACTGTAATCCTCCAGATTTCTTAAGGAGGAAAAGGTGGAATAGATCCTGGGCGCCTCCGAGATTCGTAGCGCTGGGATTTCTCTGTCTGGAAACACCTCTGCTTGCAAATGAGGCGAAATCCACACAACGCCTGAGGACGTCTCCCAAGATTGCATGCATGGACGTCTTTTGTGCTTCCTTGTCTGATGCCACAGGTAGAATGGTTCATATCGTCTCTGATCATCTGGTAGCGTCAGTTTCCACAGTCAGCACCCAGACATCAAAGATTCGTACAGACATTCCAGAAACTATTTATTTAAAAATCACAATTAAATCCGTCTTGACTCTCCATGGACCTTGTCAAAGGGAAAGGGTGTACCAACACGGCAGTGTGCAATTTTTTGCATTTGGGCTGATAGATAGACCAGTGTTTCCCAACCAGTGTGCCGTGGCACACTAGTGTGCCGTGAGCGATCATCAGGTATGCCGTGGGAAATTGGAAACTCCAATACCCTTTCTTCCCCCTCTAGCCGAACACTTTTTCTTCTCCACTCGGGCTCCCTTCTTCCCAGCCTCGCTCTAGGACTTTATGACAGGGGATTGTGTCATAAAGTTTTCCCATGGCTGTTTTAGGGACCTTAAAGTGGTGAGCCTCCTTCCAACATTGTGATTCTGTATGGAAAACAAACAACAACATAACATAACATTGTTTGAATCCACAGTGCTCTCTGGGTGTAGGTGAACTACATCTTCCAAACTCAAGGTCGATTCCCAAGCAAACCCTTTCAGTACTTTTTGTTGGTAATGAGAGTTGAATATGCCAAGTTTGGTTCAATTCCATTGTTGCAAGAGTTCAGGATGCTCTTTGATTGTGTGTTAACTATAAATCCCAGAAACTGTAACCCCCAAATGTCAAGGTCTATTTTCCCCAAACCCCATCTGTGTCACATCTGTGTTCACATTTGGATATAGCTATAAATCCCAAGGCCAATGCCCACCAAACTCTTATAGTATTTTCTCTTGGTTATGGGAGTTCTGTGTGGGAAGTTTGTGTCTTTCTGCCCTTCCTGCCAGGATATCTCTGTTGTGTTCATTGAAACAGGGCCAGGTTATCCACAGTGGTCTCTGGATATAGGTGAACTACAACTCCAAAACTCAAGGTCAATACCCACCAAATTTTCTCTTGGTTATGGGAGTTCTATGTGGGAAATTTGATTCCATTCCATCATTGGTGGAGTTCAGAGTGCTCTTTGATTGCGGGTGAACTGTAACTCCCAGCTGTTGAGCAAGACCTTTGTGTGTGTCTTTCTGCCATTCTTGCCAGGATATCTATCTTGTGTTCATCGAAACAGGCCCAGGTTTCACACTGAGTGTATAAATACATTTAAAAACATTTTAACTATACGTACTACTGTGTTAGAGTGTCATTTTGGTTGGTGGTGTGCCCCAGGATTTTGTAAATGTAAAAAATGTGTCGCGGCTCAAAAAAGGTTGAAAAACACTGAGATAGATAGATCAAATCTGTGACTAATCAAACCCACAGATAATGCAGATCTTACTATACACTACGTTGTCAAAATGCACAGGTTATACTTTCTGGATTACGATCCTCAAAGGTCACACTATGATCAGTCTGAGTCTTTCTTGTGCCCGAATATGATCCAGATTCAACATTGGAAAGAGGGAGAAAATGTCCATTTCCTATTCATCTCGGTCACCGAACCAATAAAGAGAGATTCAAGATAGAGAAAGAGGCAGATAATTCACACAGTGGGTCACTATTTCATGGAACTCATTGCCACAAACTGTGCCGATGACTCTTAACTTACGATGTATCTACACTGCCCTATAATCCAGTTTCAGCATGTGGATTAACTGTGTTGATTTGGAATATAGGGCAGTGTAGACAGATATAATCCAGTTCAATGCAATTAATCCACTATCTGAAACTGGGATATAGAACAGTGTAGATCCAGCCTTGGCTGCACTTAAAATAGATATGGGATATTTGGGGGGGGGACTTCACCGTTCCAAGTGGCTCTCAACGTCTGCAATGCAATGTTGGCAATCCTCTGCATTGTGTCCCTGGGATGTGATGAGTAAAGATGTGTTTGTATCTATGCTGGAACCAGAAGTTTACATCGCGCCTGCCATGCATTCAGATGTTGAGGCCGCCTGAAAAGTGGGTCTGTCTCTGAACTGGTGGCCTCTCACAAAAGGCCATCACGCTGGAGTAATTGCCGTGTGGTCCCTGACGCATCTCTATACAAGCGGGCCCTTCTATGCACCAGGCGTGTGGGAAGCAGCCTGCCTCTGGGCAAGCCAAGGCATTGTCTTGTCTGTTCCGATTAAGCCTGTGGGATTGTTGATGGCTCATAACTCCCTGGGTTCATAGACCCTGGCATGTTTAGCCTGACCGGTGTTGTGACGCTTGTGTGGGGGAAGGACATCAAAGAGGCCACAGCCTGGGAACACCAGACACTGAGGTCTTCTCATGGACGCAGAGGCAGAGCCGTTGTTTATGGAAGATCTTGAACTTATGATTTCTAGCATGAGTAGGAGAAAGCAGAAGAGGAGGAAGCTCTCCTGTTGGTCTCCACAAACTCATAAAGGAGGAAAGAGTACTAACACAACATGAAAGACCCCCCAATTCCGTTCTTTTATCTCTCTCTGGACTTTCCCTGATCCAAAGTCCAGAAGGTTATCTGTCGACACCCTACTGCAAACACAGGGAACTTCCTGGCTTGGGAAAGTTAGTGCCTTTGGACTACAAATCCCAGAACATATCCCAGTTGTAATCCTCAATACCTCAAAAGAAAAGAGTTTAAAGCTCTGGATCTGAGAGAAGGCTCAATAGAACAGTGTTTCCCAACCAGTGTGCTGTGGCACACTGGTGTGCCGTGAGCGATCATCAGGTGTGCTGTGGGAAATTGGAGAGAGGAGGAGAGAGAGAGAGAGAGAGAGAGCCCTCCTGTCCTACCGGGAAGCCCTAGCCGGGGCTCGATCCCTTGCCTGAGTCCCACAAACACAGCCTCCTTTTGGGAAGCCTTGTGCCGCCGGACTCACCACGTGCCTTCTTGGGCTTCCTCCTCCCCTTCGCTCCTTCCTTGGCCTCGGAAGGGTTCGAGCCGAAAGGCGGGGACTGCGTCAGGCGGAAAGAGCCGCACTGAGAGATAGATGATCCTGGGATGGGACTTCCCCTGGTCCCCCGGGTGCCTGGGGGCGGATCTACACCGTAGCAGTCATGCAGTGAGGCACCCCTTGGTCTTCCAGGGCTCAAGGCTGGGGAATACCGGGATTTGTAGTTTGGGGAGGCTCAGGATGGTGTCAAACTACAACTCCTGTGATTCCCTCGCACTCAGCCAAGGCGGGTCAAGGGGAGTTCGGGACACAGGGTGGAGGCACCTTTAAGCAGGGGCTGAAAACTAACAGGGTTTGCTCACTTAAGGCAGGCGTGGGCCAACTTGGGCTCTTCCTCCAGGTGTTTTGGCCTACAACTCCCACCATTCTCCCTTTCTGTGTAGGTTATATGTGTTGTGTGCGTATATACATCATATATGTACTGTGTATATTTATTATTATTTATTAATTCACATTTCTGCGTCGCCACTCCCAAGCGGCTCGGGGCGACTTACAGCAGCAAGTTAATATATACATATTAACTATATGTATTACTGTGTTAGAGTGTCATTTTGGTTGGTGGTGTGCCCCAGGATTTTGTAAATGTAAAAAATGTGCCGAGGCTCAAAAAAGGTGGAAAAAAACTGCGATAGAAGGATACACTTGGGCTAAGACGTAAGCGAAGATAAAAGGCATGGACCTACATCCAAATTTTGTAGGACTGTTTTCTAACCATGTAAGGCAGATTTCCCTAAATCAGTGTCCTTTGGATCAGCTGGACTACAACAGCCATAATCCAGATCAGTTAAGACTGCAAGGCCCATCATCCACAGCCATCTTGAGAAAGACTGGGGATTGGAGCAGGCTGGGGGAGTTGTTTCCGTGCAGATGTTGTTGACTTTCGGCTCCTATCAATTCTAGGCAGCCTCACCAGTGATAAAGGACTGATGGAAATAATAACTCCTCAATATTGTGGAGCAATGGACTTTTCTCAGGGATGAATGTCTTCATTGTGAAATTGAGAAAGCTAACCTTTGGCATCCTTAAGAGCAGTCAGTTTCAGATAGTATTCCCAGGAGTTCCTTCGAGAATGATCAGGACTCCTTCAGACATCCAGCAATGGTAGTAAGAACCTTGGAATACTCTGCTATAGAGTGTTCGACTGGACAATACAAGGACCACGCCAAACTACAAAGCCCAGCATTCCCTAGGATAGTGTTTCCCAACCAGTGTGCCGCAGCACACTAGTGTGCCGTGAGCGATCATCAGGTGTGCCGTGGGAAATTGGAACCTCCAATACCCTTTCTTCCCCCTCCTGCTGAACACCTTTTCTTCTCCACTCGGGTTCCCTTCTTCCCAGCCTCGCTCTGCTCACTTTGCCTCGCTATGCTCACGCTGCCACTTCTGCCGCCATTTTGATCCAAGGGGGCAGCGTGAGCGTGTTCAGAAGGGGAGGGGGAGGAAGACGTGGGGCAAGTCTGCGCATTAGCGCCCGCATGTGTCATGGCAAAGCGAGGCAAAGCGAGCAGAGCGAGGCTGGGAAGAAGGGAGCCCGAGTGGAGAAGAAAAAGTGTTTGGCAAGAGGGGAAAGAAAGGGCGTGAAGGGAAAGGGGGAGGAAGAGGTCTCTGTCGAAAGCTGGCATGGGCAAACTTGGACCTTCTAGGTGTTTTGGACTCCAACTCCCACCATTCCTAGCAGCCTCAGGCCCTTTTCCTCTCCCCCCCTCAGCCACTTAAGCAGAAAAAGGCCTCAAGCTGTTAGGAATGGTGGGAGTTGGAGTCCAAAGCACCCAGAGGGCCGAAGTTTTCTCGTGCCTGTTTTAGGGACCTTAAAGTGGTGAGCCTCCTTCCAACATTGTGATTCTGGATAGAAAACAAACAACAACATAACATAACATTGTTTGAGTCCACAGTGCTCTCTGGGTGTAGGTGAACTACAACTTCTAACTCAAGGTCAATTCCCAAGCAAACCCTTTCAGTACTTTCTGTTGGTAATGAGAGTTCAATATGCCAAGTTTGGTTCAATTCCATTATTGCAAGAGTTCAGGATGCTCTTTGATTGTGTGTTAACTATAAATCCCAGAAACTGTAACTCATAAATGTCAAGGCGTATTTTCCCCAAACTCCATCTGTGTTCACATTTGGGCATATTGAGTATTCATGCCAAGCTTGGTCCTGATCCAACATTGTATGAGTCCACAGTGCTCTCTGGATATAGGTGAACTACAACTCCAAAACTCAAGGTCAACTATATGTATTACTGTGTTAGAGTGTCATTTTGTGTCATTTTGGTTGGTGGTGTGCCCCAAGATTTTTTAAATGTAAAAAATGTGCCGCGGCTCAAAAAAGGTTGAAAAACACTGCCCTAGGATTGTGCTGTGGCAGTTGAATGGTATCAAACCACTCTCAAAATGTAGCAAGGATATTTTGAATCGAAATTTCTCCATGTTCCTGCATGTCAGCTGGGGCTGATGGTCACTGTAGTCCAAAACATCTGAAGGGTTCTTAGGGTTCTCTTCCAGATTTATGTGGAGATGCCTGGGATTCAACTTGGGCTGTTTTGCAGACAAAATACAGACTCTGGTGTAGAATTACAATCCCTGGAAAGAGAAGGTTTGGAAAACATTATCTGAGACATAGATAGGGGGACAAGTGGAGCAGAGGGGATGCCTCTGTTTTGTCTCCGTTTAGCTACTTCTTTCGCTTCTAGGCTGTAGTTATCTTAGGAATTTTTCCTTTGGGTTGAAGGAGACCAGATGAAATCCTTGAATTGAGTAAAGTCCTGGCAACTTTCCCTCTCTTTTCACCAAGAGATAGTGGTGATGGAATTGCCCCATGCAGTAAAACTTGCTGCAAGATTCCTAAGAGCAGTGTTTTTCAACCTTTTTTGAGCTGCAGCACATTTTTTACATTTACAAAATCCTGGGGCACGCCACCAACCAAAATGACACAAAATGACACTCTAACTGTCATTTTACTAACTGTCACCCTCCCCCCTCGTGGTGCCGCTGCTTCCGCCAAACCCCCCTCTCGCCCCTCCCCGGGAGGCCCACGCACAGGAGGCCCGTCACCGTCCCGTGGGGGAGGGCTGCACTGAGTGTCCGAAGCGTACGCGGGCTCGGCTGAGTAGGACGAATAAGAATTGAGCACATGCGAGTCTCAGAGCAAATTGCAGCGGAGGCTCGCAGCTGTCGCCACCCCCAGCTCTCCTTCCCGAAAGGATTCAGCCCCCAGGAGTGCCCCCCCCCGTGTCCCTTCGGCTTCCCTGCTTTTGCCTTGGGGCCAGATCAGGAAGGAACCAAGCTGGGCTGTGGAGCTGCGCATCCCTGCCTCTGCTTTGCTCTGCAGCGAACCCGGAGCCCAGCCAGGAGAGGCCAGGAGATGAGGGGTTGCTCCCCTTCCCCGGTGTGGAGAGGCTAGAGGGCAGAAAGCCTTGCCTCGAGCCTCCGGGACTCCTCCTCCCTCTCCTCGTCCTTGCTGTCAGAGGGGAGGAGGGCAGACAAGCGCCCAGGAGCCAAGAATCAGGAGAAGCCGCAGCCCGGCCAGGTAGCCCTTGGCGTGCAGAGGAGGAAGGAAGGAAGGGAAGGAGAGAGAGGAGGGAGGAAAGTTCTGGATGCCGAGGGCTCTCCCTGACTGCAGCCAGGCTGGCTGGCATTGCTGCTTCGGCCAGGAAAGCCTCATTTCCGCTGCCTGAAGTTTCCTACTAGGCTCGCTCTCTCTCTCTCTCTCTCTCTCTCTCTCTCTCTCTCTCTCTCTCTCTCTCTCTCTCCCCACTGTAATTTCCCACTGCACACCTGATGATCGCTCACGGCACACTGGTTGGGAAACACTGCCTTAAAGAACATAGGATCTGGGGGGAGTAGAAATATCAAAAGAGTGCCACTGGACAAGAAATGATCTAATGTGAACTCTTGCAGCCAGAATGGCTGATCTGAGGCTATTGCACTTGGACATATCATGAGACAACATTGGAAAAGATGACCAGGTTTGAGAGAGATGAAGTCCGTAGGAAAAGAGGGAGCTTGCATTGCGGTTGGATTGATTCAGCCAAGGATGCCACATTCTAAGCCAGGGCTGTCCAACTTCTACCAGGCCAGGGGCCTGAATTCCGGTCACTGATGACCTGGGGGGCCATAGGGTCTGCCCCCGCCCCCGGCTCCACTCCCTCCCAGCTCCGCCCTCTCCCCAGCGCCCTCTCCCCTTATTTTTATTTAATATTAAATATATTTAATTCCATCCTCCCCTCTCCCCTTATTTTTATTTAATATTAAATATATTTAATTCCATCCTCCCCTCTCCCCTTATTTTTATTTAATATTAAATATATTTAATTCTATCCTCCCCTCTCCCCTTATTTTAATGTATCCCATCTCCCCTTATTTCATCTTTAAATATATTTAATTTTATATTTAATACATATGGGGAGATGGGGGGAGGGAATGAGGAGCCCCCTGAGGAGCCCCCTGCTTCGGCCTACCTTTTCCAAACGCGCAGGATCCAGGAGTACCCGGACGACGAGAGAGGCAATGACCGACTGAGTCGAAGAAGGTCCTAATTGCGTCTGTGGACCTCAGCGATCCAGTAGTAGAGTAGCCGAAGAGTATCGCGAGAATACGCAATCCACACGGGATTTCGCTGTCACCGCCGGCGTGATCTCGCGTTGACAGCAAAATCCCGTGTGGATTGCGTATTCTCGCGATACTTGCTCCGAACCTGGAAGTAGGGGTTTTTTTAATTTTAATTTTTATTTTATTTTTTATTTTTTATTAAAAAGCTTAGGGGGCCGTAGGGAAGGGGCTGGGGGGCCGTGTACAGCCCCCAGGCCGTCAGTTGGGCAGCCCTGTTCTAAGCAATACAGTTGAGAACTTGGTCTCTTAATTCAATGCTGAATTGACTTAATGCTGTGTATGTTTGCTTTCAAGTTACCTATGAGCTTATGCATACCCCATAAATACCATGGGCTTTTCTTAGACAAGGAGCAATCAGAAATGGTTTTGTCAACACCTTCTTCTGAAACAGAGCCTCCAGCACATGGCATTTGTTGGCATTCTCCTATCCACATATTAACCAGAGCTGATCCTACCTAGCTTTCAAGATCGAACTGGATCTGATGCCTTTGGTCTGCTCTTCAAAACAGAGCTGTCTTGTTGCATTAGCTCATTGTGTGTATGAGGGGGAATTGCTCATGTTAATTCAACCATTGTGGAGTTATAAGGAGTTGGTTCAAGAGGCAGAGGAGGGAAGTGTCCTTTGGGAAGAGCCAAAGCAGAAGATCATATGCGTATGAGTTCTAGCATTTCCAGATGTTCCTTCCCTCCCTCTTCCAACACACAAAGAAAACTCAATTGAATTCCATAGCCCTGATGTTGTTGCTCTCAAACTTTCCTTGATCTGACTTCTGATGGATCCTGGGAGCGGATGAAGGAGGAAAGATGTAGGGAGAGATCCTGCAAGAACCTAAATACAGACATAGGTGGGAGCAGACCCTGGGAGAAGGAGGACTCTAAGTTTGGGAAATGCTAAATCATAGGATGTGAAGCCATTTTGATGAGTGAGGACTCCGGTAGGCAGCTGAGAATCCATGAACTGGACCTGGCCTGTGGATCATGATGATTATGAGTATTAGTATTTATATCCCACTTTTTCTTTTCCAAAGGAGCCTCAAAGTGGCTTTAGATGATGACCAACTTTCTTTGCAGTAGCTATTTATTTTCTCCTTCTCCAGTAAAGTTGACATCTATATGATAGTAGAGGGTTCCTCGACAGAGATGGAAAAGATGTCAAAGATCTTGCCAAAGATCTGTTAAAAGTCCCAAGAAGTTAACTTATTTACATTATTCCTGCTCCCCTCCATATCAGAAGATCTTTGGATGGCTGACGGCAAAATCAGCGGAACAATCTAAAATCCAGAACAATAACATTGGAAGCCATAAAAATAATTACTGAAACAGTTTAAACATACCGAACAAATTGCACAGTTTATAGAAGTGTAGTCATGCCCGGATTACCCATAAGGCCAATGAGGCCATGGCCTAAGGGTGCAAGCCGAGGGGAGGCGCAGATCACGGACCAAAAAAACCTGGTCTGCACCCCTCTTTCCCCCTTTCTCATGCCCCTCCTCGCTCCTTCTCCCGGCAAAGTCTCTGCTCTCTCACCTCCGTCTCTCGCTCTCCCGCACGCGCTCTCTTGCTCTCTCTCTCTCTCTCACACACACTCTCTCTCACGTGCGCACTCTCTCTCTTGCTCTCTCTCTCTCGCTCGCACTCTCTCTTGCTCTCTCTCGCATTCTCTCTCTTGCTCTCTCTCGCACTCTCTCTTCGCTCTCTCTCTCTCTCTCTCTCTCTCTTGCTTGCGCGCGCTCTCTCTCTCTCTCTCTCATGCACGTGCATTCTTGCTCTCTCGTGCACTCTCTCTCTCGCGCGCACTCTCTCTCGTGCATGCTTTCTCTCTCACACTCTCTCTCGCGCTCTCTCTCTCGCCCTCTCTCACACGCTCTCTCTCGTGCATGCATTTGGAGCGAGTTTGCACCCGCTGCGCTCTCCCCAAGCCTCCCGACTGCTGAGGAGACCTTCAGAGTACAGCAGAGCTTTCCAGCCAGTGGGAATGGGGACCTTGGAGGAGGCGGGAGGTTGGCTTAAAGGGGGCCTAGGGTGTAAAAAAAGTGTTAATCCGGGCCTGAGTGTAGTTGAGACTATCTAAAATGCCGTGCTCTCCGAACATCCCAATTTGGTAGGGTGGTCCCCATTAAACCTCTCTCGTCACATAGTATGGCATTGTTTTTTCAGCCACTTTTAAAATATCCTGGCGTTGGGGCTTGAATGTTGGACTATGACTCTGAAAAGCTGGCTCGTTTAACATCCACCCGCCGGAGGGCGTTCTCTGTGATAGCTCCTACGCTATGGAACGCCCTCCCGGTCGAGGCCAGAGCCCTGAGGGACCTACTCCCCTTCAGACGGGCCTGCAAAACCCACTTGTTTAGGCAGGCCTTTGGGAGTAGGCCCCTTGCATCTGCAATGGACCGATTTTTCGGCCACTGTTCATTGTTTACTGTTTTAATTGTTTTAACCGTTTTAACTGTTTTAACTGTATTGCATGTTTAAGTGATGTATATTCCCTGTGTTTTTATGCTGAACCTCTGGCACTGTGCCATTGGCCTTGTGAGCCGCCGCGAGCCCTCGGGAGTCGGCGGTGCAAAAATCCAAATAAATAAATAAATAAATAATAAATAAAACCAGAATTCAAATCCCCGCTTGGCCATGGAAAACCCTTTGGGTGAGCTTGGGCAAACGACGCAGCCTCAGCTTCAGACAAAGGTGATGGCACTTACATGGAGGGTGTTGTTTCTTCAAAGATCAATGTTCCAAGCCATATGGCTTCTCCTAGGGCCAAAGATGACCTCTGAAGATCTCCTCTTCCACTCAAATTAAAGGGAGGCTGAGAGGACATTAAGCCCTCACCATACAATGTGAGTCCTGCTGTGTGGATTTTATACAGCTGTGAGGAAGCGTCCCCAAACAGTCTTTAAATCAGGGGTGTCAAACTCATTTCCATCAAGGACCACATCAGCCTTATTGTGGTTGCCTTCAAAGAGTTATTGAATCCACGGACAGAGAATTCGTGGATACAGAAAGCCAATTATATATTCTTTTGCATACTGGTTGGTGCTGTTTAGTTGGGTTTTTTTACCCAGTTTAGGTCCCCAGATATTACTGAATGACCGTGCCCATTAGTTTTGATGATCCACCATGTGGACTGCGAATCATGGGATTTGCAATCCAACAGCATTTGTGGCTCTGAAGTTAGGAGAAAGGTTAAAGGGCACCTTAAAGTCAGATATCGTATCTGCAAGCTTTGGATTTAAATTCACAGCTCACTCTCCTGACTCAACAGAACAAAGCGCAGCCTTCCAGAAGTGACCGTATCAGAGCTGTGGTTTGTGCAGTCTCCACCCAGGCCCCAAACTAATTCCACGATTCCCAGTCTAATCTTCTAGACTCCAAAATCACTTTGTTTTGCCATGGTTTAAAACTGACCGAAGTGGTCAGTGTATCCTAAATTAATAGGATTTTCCTTAATCCCTCCTTATTATCCAACATTTTCGCTTATCCAACATTCTGCTGGCCCGTTTATATTGGATAAGCGAGATTCTCCCCCCCCCCCAGGCATTACTTCGCGAACAACGATTCTTAGGAAGGACTCATCCCACGCTTTTTACAAGTGCGTTGATGACTAAAAAGGCCCATCTGAGATAGGCAAGTCCGGTTGCAGAAAGCACAGCAGAAAGTCTCCTTGGGTGATGTTGTTTCCAAGTTGCGGTTCTTTCTGGGTTGTTGTTTCTCTTCGAGACCCGTTTGGCGTGTCTTCTCGAAAGAGGCCACAGCATTGTGGATAGTGCGTCTCCATGCCTCCCGATGTGAGACCAGGGTGGACCATTGTTGGTGATCAATCTGGCCGAGCCTGAGATGTTGTTTCAGGGAGTCCTTATATCTCTTTTTGGGGGCGCCTCTCTTGCGCTGACCCATGGTGAGTTCACCATAGAGTAGTATCTTTTGGAGGCAGTGGTCCTCCATGCTAGAGACGTGCCCTGCCCAGCGCAGCTGTGTTCTCAATAGCATGACTTCAACGCTGGTGATCCCTGCCTGCTCAAGGACAGCAACATTAGTCACATAGTCAGTCCAGTGTATATTTATGATTGTGTGAAGACAGCGCTGATGAAAGCGTTTGAGGAGTCATAGTTTGTTGGCGATAGGTGACCCATGTTTCAGACCCATATAGGAGAATAGACAGTACGATAGCTCTGTACACACTGATTTTAGTGCTTTGCTTTAGGTCAGTGGTTCTCAACCTTTTTTGTGATGTGACCCCTTAATAAAGTTCCTAATGTTGTGGTGACCCCCCAACCATAACATTATTTGTGCTGCTACCTCACAGCTGTCATTTTGCTACTGTTATGAAGTGTAATGTAAATATCTGGAATGTAGGATGCATTTTCATTCACTGGACCAAATTTGGCACAAATACCCGATACGCCCAAATTTGAATACTGGTGAGGTTGATTTTGTCATTTGGGAGTTGTAGTTGCTGGGATTTATAGATTAGCTACAATCAGAGAGTATTCGAAACTCCAGCTACGATGGACTTGAACCAAACTGGGTACACAGAACTCCCATGACCAACAGAAAATACTGGGTTTGGTGGGCATTGACCTTGGATTTTGGAGTTGCAGTTCACCTACATCCAGAGAGCACTGTGGACTCAAACAATGATGAATCTGGACCAAACTTGGCACAAATACTCGCTATGCCCAAATGTAGACACTGTTGGAGTTTGGGGAAAATAGACTTTGACATTTGAGAGTTGTAGTTTCTGGGATTTATAGTTCTCCTACAATCAAAGAGCATTCTGAACCCTACCAAGGATAGAATTGGGCCAAACTTCCCACACAGAACCCCAATGACCAACAGAAAATACCGGTTTTCTGGTGGTCTTTGGTGACCCCTCTGACACCCCCTCATGACCCCCCAGGGGTCCCGACCCCCAGGTTGAGAAACGCTGCCTTAGGTGACTCTACTGTATTGCTATCCATACAGTGGTGTTTCTGTGTTTTCCATCTCTGTGCTTAGCTCAGTACAAATCTGGTTAGAGTTGTAGTTGCTGGGATTTATAGATTAGCTACAATCAAAGAGTATTCGAAACTCCAGCTACGATGGACTTGAACCAAACTGGGTACACAGAACTCCCATGACCACCAGAAAATACTGGGTTTGGTGGGCATTGACCTTGGATTTTGGAGTTGCAGTTCACCTACATCCAGAGAGCACTGTGGACTCAAACAGTGATGGATCTGGACAAAACTTGGCACAAATACTCACTATGCCCAAATGTAGACACTGTTGGAGTTTGGGGAAAATAGACTTTGACATTTGAGAGTTGTAGTTTCTGGGATTTATAGTTCTCCTACAATCAAAGAGCATTCTGAACCCTACCAAGGATAGAATTGGGCCAAACTTCCCACACAGAACCCCAATGACCAACAGAAAATACTGGTTTTCTGGTGGTCTTTGGTGACCCCTCTGACACCCCCTCATGACCCCCCCCCCCAGGGGTCCCGCCCCCCAGGTTGAGAAACGCTGCCTTAGGTGACTCTACTGTATTGCTATCCATACAGTGGTGTTTCTGCATTTTCCATCTCTGTGCTTAGCTCAGTACAAATCTGGTTAGAGCTGTAACTTCTTTTCATAGTAGATGTGTTTTTAAAATGTGGTTGGAATGACAGAGTAACCTTTCTGCCTCTCCATGCTTGGCTTTGAGAAAGAAAGGGAATTAATCCCTGAAATTGCCTGGGCCTCCCACTCTTGCTGACCACTGTTTACATTGAGTTGGCTTGTAACTCTCCATTCATTGCAGAGGAGACAGAAGAGGGGCATAAAGGCCAGGTGCCAAGAAACAGGGAGGTCTGGATCGTAGGCAGTGTTTAACATTCTCAGCAGCAGGGTGAGACAGCAAGGCACCTTTTTAGGGTAAAGCTGTCGTCTGGCATTAATGCTGCTGATAAAAGCAATCCAAAATGTCCAAGTAAAATTCTGCAAATCTATACACATAATAAAAGTGAAGTATTCATGTCTCTGTGTGGCTGGGGTGTCCACTTGCACAGACAAGCTCCTGCCTCCAGAAACAGCTATAGCTCCCACTACTCAGGAAACACCAAAAGCCTTTATTTATTTATTTCATTTATATTCTGCCCTTCTCACCCCACAGGAGATTCAGGGCGGATTGCAATGTACACATTACATTTAGACACACAAACACACAAGACAGACAGAGGCAATTTAACATCTGGCCACCAGGGGGAGCTGTCACACTCCTTCTGAAGGCCATCCCTTCAGTGACATTGCAGGTTATAGAGAGTGCTGTAAACATGGGTAAGAGCCCTGCCAATGCCCTCCCCAAACACAATACTGCCCACCACCCAAGTGAATGCTTTCTTATGGGGACAATTTCATCCTAGATTTTATGTGTTGGCTCCACCACAGACATCCCAGTGTTTCTTACTCTCTTCATTGGGGTTTGTGAGGAACTGAACTTCCTTCCTGGGAATTGTAGTTCACCCCACAACCAGAGGAACTGGGACCTCCACTGAGGATGAACCTGGACCAAACTTGGCACACAGAAGCCCCCCACCCCCCTTTACTACCTCGACCTACTGACTCACCGTAGTGGGAGTTGTAGTTTACCTTACAGTCAGAGAGCACACTGAACCCCACTGATGATGCATCTAGAACAAACTTGCCCAGCATAACAAACTTTTATTTATTTATTTATTCATTTATTTATTTATTATTCAGTTTTATATGCCGCCACTCCTCGAGGGCTCGGAGTGGCTTACAATACAGAAAATAGATAACTTAGTCAAATGACTCCCGATTACAATTTAAAATCACACTTAAGATCACACAGTGTAAAGAAGTTAAGAGCCACATTCAAAAGCCAGCCGAAACAAATAAGTTTTGCAGGCCCTGCGAAAAGGCAGTAGATCTTGCAGGGCACGTACTTCGGCTGGCAAGGAGTTCCATAATGATGGTGCCACAGCAGAAAATGCTCTGCATCTAGTCAATTCTAAACGGATGGTTTTAAGGCTAGGAGCTTCCAGAAAATTAGAGTCCTCAGAACGGAGTGATCTCTGGGGTTGGTAGGGGGTTAGACGGTCCCTCAGATATGCCGGCCCTAGACCATGTAAGGCCTTGAAGGTTAATACCATCACCTTGAAAGTGATCCAGTGCTCAATTGGTAAACAATGAAGTTGCTGCAAGATAGGTGTAATATGACATCTCATTCGGAGCCCCCATGAGAAGTCGGGCAGCAGCATTCTGAATGAGCTTAAGTTTCTGGATTGCAGACAAAGGTAGGCCAATGTAAAAAGCGTTACAGTAGTCTAATCTTGAGATGACCGTGGCTTGGATCACCGTGGCCAGGTCGTATCTGGACAGATAGGGCGCCAACCGCCTAGCCAGCCGCAGATGGAAAAATGCGGCTTTGCTAGCAGCAGAGGCCTGGGCCTCCATTGCCAGGAAAGGGTCCAAGAGGACTCCTAGACTCTTTACCAGGGGTGACAGGTGTAGTGCCTCGCCATCCAGGGTAGGCAACTGGATTACCCCACCACCCGGACGATCCAACCACAAGATCTCCGTCTTTGCTGGATTCACCCTCAAACTTTAAGTACTAATGGAGTTTTTCAGGGTTAATCTACCATGATGTGAGTTGTAGTTCACCCACAACATTATGCATTTTGTACTAATAAAAATTTGAGTCCAGAACTCCCAAGCTTTGAACCATTGACCGAACCATCTGCACATGCTGGTTATTTAAATTGCCAAATGAGAGACTGGGGTTGGATCTGCTCTGCCTTATAAACCAGTTTCTGAATCCAGATTATCTACTTTGAACTCTGTTATATGAGTCTACAATGGCATATAATCCAGTTCAAAGCAGATAATCTGGATTCGGAAACTAGACTATAAGGCAATGTAGATGGGGCCTGATGGTGCATTTACACTGTGGAATGAATGCAGTTTGGCCTCACTTTTAACTGCCATGGTTCAATGTTATGGAACTATGGGAGCTGTAGTTTTATAGGGTCTTCTCTTTAGCTTTCTGTGCCAAAGAGGACTGATGCCCCAACAAGCTACGAATCCCATAATTCCATCACATTGAGCGATGGCAATTAAAGTGGTGTCAAACTGCCGTTCGGTTCGGCTGTTGTTCAGCCATCTAGGGCTGCATTTTAATTAATTGCCTCTTTCCAGGCAGTGGGGAGAAATGGATATCGTGTCTAGAATATCTGGAATTCCTGCAAACCCAAAACTGGCTGGGGAAAATGCCAAACCAGAGTGTGCGTTTGCGGGTGGGTGGTTGAAAACCCGATCTTCTAAGACCGCGGGTGCATCTGCACTGCAGAATTAATGCAGTTTGACACCACTTGAACCGCCATGGCTCAAAGTTATGGAGTCCCGGAACTGTCATTTGGAGAGACACCCACACTCTTTGGCAGAGAAGGCTGAAGAGCTTGTCAAACTACAACTCCTATGATTCGATGGTATTGAGTCATGCCACTTAATGTGGTGTCAAACAGTGTTGATCGGGCATGGGCAAACTTCAGCCCTCCAGGTGTTTTGGACTTCAACTCCCACAATTCCTAACAGCCTACCGGCTGTTAGGAATTGTGGGAGTTGAAGTCCAAAGCACCTGGAGGGCCGAAGTTTGCCCATGCCTGGTATACAGATGCACTCCTGGTGTCAAATAGGGAGAAACTGTCTTTGAATTAATCTGGAACCAAACCGGTAGGACTTTGAATTCTGCCCTTTGAATCAGGGCATTGTTTCTGCGTTGCCTCTTTAAGGAAAGATGATAGGTTTTGGTAAAGCACAAAAGCACCTTGGTTCGATTCTGGGAATCTCCTTCTTGTTTACGGATCAGGTAGCAGGAAATGCCGCAAGGTCCTTTGTTTTCTTTTCCTGGACAGCAAGTTCTGTTTTTGTGGAAGAAATCTTGCATCGAGGCATTAAAAATTTGGACCTTTATTTGGAGCCATGTGTTCCCTATTAATTTATCTATTAAATTGACATGGAAACTACCTAATGGTGGGAACAGATTAGAGATTTTTTTTAATGCACCTGTGAGTTTATTAGGCAAGCTTTACTGTCCAATTGTGGACTCCAAATGTTTTCCCATGGACTAGTTTTCGCTCAGCATGGATCAGATCTGTAATCTGTTTGCTTTTTTCAGGAAGTGGTCTTGCAAACACATAGAAAAGAATGTGGCAATCGCTAATAGTCAACACGGATTTATCAAAAACAAGTCGTCATGCCAGACTCATCTGATTTATTTTTTTGGCGCAGTGGGTTGAAACGTTGAGCTGCTAAGCTTGGTGACTGAAAGGTCACAGGTTCGATTCTGGGGAACGGCGTAAGCTTCCACTGTTAGCCCCAGCTTCTGCCAACCTAGCAGTTCGAAAACATGCAAATGTGAGTAGATCAATAGGTACCACTCTGGCAGGAAGATGACAATAATACACTTCATTTATATTCCGCTCTTCTCACCCTGAAGGGGACTCAGAGTGGATTATAGGTACACATATTTAGCAGACAATCCCTGCCGTTTCAACATACACACATATAGACGGACAGAGGCAAACTCTGGCCACCAGGGGGAGCTGACACACTCCTCATCTCTCAGCATACTCAGCGTCCCTTGTTGGTCCTTCCGCATTCCTCAGCATTCCTGGAGTTCTTTAATGGCCTCATAATTCAGTCAAAATTTGTCACGGTGCTCTATGCAGTCATGCCAGCCACATGACCTTGGGGGTGTCTACGGACAACGCCGGCTCTTCGGCTTAGAAATGGAGATGAGCACCAACCCCCAGAATCGGACACAACTGGACTTAAAGTCAGGGGAGAACCTTTACCTTTACTTTACAAACTGGGTAGATGCGGGCAACACAGTGGATGGAGCATATCTGGATTTCAGGAAGGTCTTCGACAAGATCCCCCATGACCTTCTGGCAAGGAAACTTGTCCAATGTGGACTAGGCAAAACTATGGTTAGGTGGATCTGTAATTGGTTAAGTGAATGAACCCAGAGGGTGATTCTCCACAATGGTTCCTCTCCATCCTGGAAAGAAGTGAGGAGTGGAGTGCCACAAGCAGGGTTCCGTCCTGGGCCCGGTCCTGTTCAACATCTTTATTAATGATTTAGACCAGTGTTTCTCAACCGCTGTGACGCGGCACAGTGGTGTGCCATGACGGACCTCCTGCTGTGCCGCTAGAAAAGCTCTCTGCCCCCCTTCCTTCCCCCCTCCTCCTGCTGAACTCCTGCTCCTTGGGGGAGGAGGAGGAAGGGCCGGGCGGTGGCGAAGAAAAAGAAGGGGCCGGGTCGCCGCCTCCTTCGGCTGTTTCCCCAGCCAGCCTCCAATCCGCCATGACTCCCGCCCCTTGCTTGCTGAAGCCGCGCGGAGGAGGAGCCCTGCCCACTGAAGCCCGTCCACCACTCATGCTCCTCCTTCTCTGTGTGGCCTGGCTCCGCCCCCTCCCCCCGGCTTCAGCTCTCCCACAGCTCCGCCAGCCTTGAGAGGGCAGTGCCAAGCCAGCGGTGGCAGAGCCAGCACAATGCTGACTTGGCACTGCCCCCTCAAGGCTGGTGAAGCTGTGGGAGAGCTGAAGCCGGGGGAGGGGGCGGGGCATGGCACAGCCTGGCTCCTCCCCCTCCCTGGCTTTGGCGCTCGCAGCAGCTGCTCCCAGCAGGCCACCATCCCCCAGCCGTTCTTTACTGTGTTAGAGTGTCATTTTGTGTCATTTTGGTTGGTGGTGTGCCCCCAGATTTTTTTAATGTTAAAAGTGGGCAGCGGCTCAAAAAAGGTTGGGAAACACTGACTTAGATGAAGGGTTAGAAGGCAGGATCATCAAGTTTGCAGACAACACCAAATGGGGAGGGAGAGCCAATACTCCGGAAGGCAGGAGCAGAATTCAAGACAATCTCAACAGAATAGAGAGATGATTGGCCAAAACTAACAAAATGAAGTTCAACAGGGACAAATGCAAGATGCTCCACTTAGGCAAAAAAAATGGAAATGCAAAGAGACAGAATCCGGGGGGGGGGGGGGCGATGCCTGGCCCGACAGCAGGATATGTGAAAAGGATCTTGGAGTCCTCATGGGGAGTCAATTGGAAAGTTAAAAGCCAAAAAGTTTTTGGCCTTTAAGTTTTTGGCCTTTAACGTTCCAACTTTCCATGACCTAGCCACAGTGTTCCAAGCCACTTTCATCTCAAGGCTGGACTACTGTAACACTCTCTACATTGGCCTTCCTTTGTCAGTGATCCGGAACTCAAGCTAGTGCAGAACGCTGCAGCTCGGCTGCTGGCAGGCGTCCCAACATGCCGCCACATTATTCCCATCTTACACGAACTGCACTGGCTCCAAGTGAAATTCCGGATTACCTTCAAAGTGCTGGTATTGACCTTTAAGGCCTTAAATCAGTGTTTCCCAACCAGTGTGCCGTGAGCGATCATCAGGTGTGCCTTGGGAAATTGGAACCTTCAGGAGGGAAAGGGGGAGAGTCTAGTGTGTTGAAGTATAAAAACCCTAAGAAACCTACCTCAATAAAGGCACAAAATTACAAACACCCCCCTCCCCACCTGGAGGGCAAAAATGTTGCGATGTGAAGTGTTATTGATTAAAGTTATACTACAAAGTTTCAGGTTGAGTGAGGTACGGAAATAGAAGGTTAGAAATGGCTTGAAGTCTCCTGAGTCGCAGTCCCATCCTTTTGTTCTTAAAGATGCTAGGCTACACGAAGCCTGCAGGAACGTTGGAACTCCCTGCTGCAATTCGAACCAACTTGGATGCAGAGGGGGGTCTTCTGGGGCTCACTTTCATTTTGATGTCTGTGGTGGAGCATCCATTAGCCTGTAGAGCCCAGTTGAGGTGGTTTAGTTTGCCTTGGAGGAGGTGGAGTGCGCAGATCCTGTTTGCACAGTCTGCTTAAATGGTCTGGGGCCAGTGTACCTAAGGGACCACCTCGCCCTATACTGTCCCACTAGACTACTGCGTTCAGAGTCACACAACCTTCTGGTAATCCCAAGTTGTAAGTCCTTCCATTTGACTTCAACACGGAGAGCTTTTCGTATTATTGCACCAACACTTTGGAATGCGCTCCCTCCAGAAGTCCGTTCTCTTCCCAACTTGTTGGCCTTTCGGAAGACCTGCAAGACTGTTATCCCAACAGGCGTTCGGCCTCTAAACTGCAGGCCCTCTGCCAGGCATGTAGCCAGGGGGGGCTAAGGGGGCTTCAGCCCCCCCCCCCGAAATTCTCAGGGTGGTCCGCGAAAAGGCCTTACTGGTACATTATTTAAATTGTTATGTTTATTCATATCATGATCTGATCACCATGCTCATTATATCCCACATTAATGGGGTTATTGGGATAACAATACAAAAGGTTTGCTAGGGTAGACCCTCTTCGGCCCTCTGCTATTGGAAGCCGCAGGCTCTCTGACACATACTACTATGTGTGTTCGGGTTGTTGTATTGTTTTATGATTTTTTTAATGTATCTTTTAATGTATTTTATCTATGAGGTTTTAACTATGTTTTATTATGTGTAAGTCGCCCTGAGCCGGATGGGAGTGGCGACGGATAAATCCAAATAAATAAATAAATATATAAATATCCGTATCTGTACTCTGTTCTTTCTTCTTCTTTCCTTTGTTCCATCTCATTAAAATCACATTTCCCGCCCCCCTCTAAATCATGCAGTCCATTTGGGCAAGCTGTAAACATTGAGTCACACCAGGCAAGAACAGAGTAACGGATGTTGACTTCTAATTTGTACAACACCCAGTTTGCCAATTTCTAATTTGCACAAAGTTCGCTCGATTATAGAATCTGGAGTTTGGGGAGTATTGATTTGTGAGGCTTTTCCTTAGTTACGTCTCAGCATTTTGAACTCACAGCGAGTTTAGATAAACCTAATTGGCTCCTGTTTAACTACCAAATCTGAAAATATTTGATGATTGCCACTTTCCCTTGCATCATCATGTAAGCGTCATGTAAGCCGCCCCGAGTCCCCGTTGGGGAGATGGTGGCGGGGTATAAATAAAGTTTATTATTATTGTCAATGTCCCTGAATCCATTCCCAGAGCAAGGTTTCCCAATATTCTTCCTCTGGGAGGTTGAATGCCGAGAATCCCCCGTCACCTCTAGCCAGAATATCTGCGGAGGCGTTGATGTCACGCTGGAACCTGTTGCCAAGTTGGGAAGTTTTGCGGAAGACCTTGGACACCGGCTGCACCTCTTGTTTGCTCAGCCAAGAACTTGCTCAGGGCTGATCACCTGGAAGGGAATTAGTGTTGGAGCAAAGGGCTTTGCAGTGAACTGAGTACATAATCCCTAAGGTCAACCTTGCTGAGAAAACACAGGAATAGGACTCTGGAGAGCTGGGTTCGAATCTCGACTGGGGCATGGAAAAGTGTTGAGTAACATCGAGCAAGTCTCACCCTCCCAGCCTCAAAGTAAGGCAACCCTCCTTCACATTTCATAGGGTTTTCGTAGGCAAATGTGGTTTTTGTCAGTTTCTTTCTCTGAATTTCAGCCTACAGATCCTTTACAGGTCTCATCCAAATCCTAACCAAGACTGACAGAAATCTCTCTCTCTCTCTCTCTCTCTCTCTCTCACACACACACACACACACACACACACACTGTTTCTCTCCTTTTGTATGAAGCCATTTCTCCACCCAGAGATGCTTTGTTTGGATAGCGGTTTGGCTTTGGGGTTTAACATGCCAGCTCGAAATAATAAAGGGGATCTTCCAATGTTGCTGATGGGGCATTTTGAAAGACAATGTTGTGCCAGCAAGAGTGAAGCCTTGCTCAGATAGGAAGGGAAACTTTGGGGAGGTAGAAAGCAGGGAAGTTAATGCTGCCTGAATGTTGGATAGATGGAGAGCTGGCATTTGTATTTTATTTTTGCAAACAAAATCCAGTTGCAAGGATGTTTTATGATCTAGGCTGCTTCCATGTGTTGGAATTCCTGTCTCGGTTTCCTCAGTTTTGTATCCAGAATCCCTCCCAAAAAAATTGCTTTCCTAGAGTTCTGATGTCTGAAGTACCACTAGTTCAGTATTGTCTACAAATCAATTACAATGCAATGACATAGTAAACATAAATTGAGATGACATGTGTATTTTATGACCTGTAAAGTGGCAAGAAATTTCCCCCCTCTTCTCCATCATTATTTATTGATCCTCCTAAGTGTGCATGACATTTCACAAAATAAAACAATGGACAATGCTGGCTCTTTGGCTTACAAGTGAAGGTGATCACCACCCCTCAGAGTCAGATACGACTAGACTTAAAGTCAAACCTATACCTTTACTATTTATATCCTGCAAAGTGAATCACTGTATTAAAAAATTCAGTCGACACCAGTGTGTCCAATCAAGCCTGATTCCTTTCCATTGCACTACGCAAACAAGCGTTACTACCGTTTGTTTCATTTTTTAGGAGCCCCCAGTGGCCCAATGGTTTAAACCTGTGGTTCCAAAGTGGGCAGTACAGCCCCCTAGTAAGCAGCGAGGCAAACCAAGGGGGCGGTGGGATGCTCAGGAGAATTTGGGGGGCACTGAAGCCCTGTAAAGTTTAGGAACCACTGGTTTAAACCCTTGTGCCAGCAGGACTGCTGACCAACAGGTCAACAGTTCGGAACCAGGGATAATAGGTTGAGTTCCCTCGTCAGCTCCAATTCTCCATGCGGGGACATGAGATGAGCCTCCCGCAAGGATGCTAAAACATAATAAGACATGGTAAAAACATCAAACATCCGGGCATCCCCTAGGTCAGTGTTTTTCAACCCTTTTTGAGCCGTGGCACATTTTTTACATTTACAAAATTCTGGGGCACACCACCAACCAAAATGAGACAAAAGGACACTCTAACACAGTAATACATATAGTTAATATGTTTTTAAATGTATTTATACACTCAGTGTGAAACCTGGGCCTGTTTTGATTAACACAACATATATTTGACTTCTTCTCACATATTTATACATAGCTATCATGTCTTCTCTCAGCCTTCTCTTCTTCAAGCTAAACATGCCCAGCTCTTCAAGCCGCTCCTCATAGAGCTTGTTCTCCAGACCTTTGTGAAATTTCACCCTGAGTGAAACTTGCTTCCAGTTAACTATGGATGTCATGAAGCTGGGTTGGGAAACACTGATTAGATGAAGGGTTAGTAGGCAGGAACATCAAGTTTGCAGACAACACCAAATGGGGAGGGAGAGCCAATACTCCGGAAGGCAGGAGCAGAATTCCTGCCTTCCTGCCTAAACAGGTCTTTGGAAGGGGGCAACTCTAAAAAAATCCAGTAAGATAGAAAAAAAACATTTCCAAGTGGAGAGACTCAATTTGTTTCTTGAAAAACTGTGAGGGACTGCTAGGAGGGGGGAGAGTGCCAATTTCCCACGGCACACCTGATGATTGCTCTCGGCACACTAGTGTGCTACGGCAGTGTTTCTCAACCAGTGTGCCATGGCACACTAGTGTGCCGTGAGTGATCATCAGGTGTGCCGCGAGAAAAGCTCTCTGCCCCCCTTCCTTCCCCCTCCTCCAACCGAACTCCTGCTGCTTGGGAGAGGAGGAGGAAGGGACAGGCGGCGGCGAAGAAAAAGAAGAAGGGACCGGGGCACGGCCTCCTTCGGCCATTTCCCCAACCAGCCTCCAATCTGCCATGACTCTCACCCCTTGCTTGTTGAAGCCGCGTGGAGGAGCCCCGCCTACTGAAGCCCGTCCACCACTCATGCTCCTCCTCTGTGAGAGAGCTGAAGCCAGGGGAAGGGGGGGGGCATGACGCAGCCTGGCTCTGCCCCCTCCCCCCGGCTTCAGCACTCCCACAGCTTTGCCAGCCTTGAGGGGGCAGTGCCAAGCCAGTGATGGCAGAGCCAGCACAATGCTGGCTTGCCCCCTCAAAGCTGGCGGCTGTGGGAGAACTGAAGCCGGGGAGGGCGGGCATGGCGTGGCCTGGCTCCACCCCTCCCCAGTTTCAGCACTCCCACAGCTTCACCAGCCTTGAGGGGACTGTGCCAAGCCAGCGGTGGCAGAGCCAGCACAATACTGGCTTGGCACTGCCCCCTCAAGGCTGGCGAAGCTGTGGGAGAACTGAAGCCAGGGGCAGGGGGCGGGGGCATGGTGTGGCCTGGCTCCTCCCCGGCCCGGCACTCCCAGCAGCTGCTCCCAGCAGCTCACCATCCCCAGCCGTTCTTTACTGTGTTACAGTGTCATTTTGTGTCATTTTGGTTGGTGGTGTGCCTCCGGATTTTTTTAATGTTAAAAGTGTGCCGCGGCTCAAAAAAGGTTGGGAAACACTGTGCTACGGCACACTGGTTGGGAAATACTGACCTAGGTAACGTCATTGCAGATGGCCAATTCTTTCACAGAAACAACTTGCAGTTTCTCAAGTCACTTCTGAAATGGAAAAACAATAATTCCATTTTATACTCTCCTTCCCTGGATAGTGTTTCCCCTTCTCTTCCAGTTGTCCCTACATTTTTAAGACCATTATGGTTCATATTTCTCTCACATACACAAGACACTCTATTTTTCCTCCTCCAAGCCCCACTGCCACTAAAGGAAGGTGCTGATCCAAACCTACCCCACCAAAAGACCAAGCAAGGACCATTCCTTTCCTCACCAAGCAGAGTGAGAAATCTAGCACCTTATAAATCACTCCAAACATTGAGAGGGAGAGAAGGTAAATATTGAAATTTGCTCAGCCACACTTCTTGGTCACCAGCTTGCCTACGCAAAGCTAACTCTGAGCTCACAAGGGAAACTATGGCTGAGATGAACCCACACCACAGAAAGGCAAACAGGCTTGGGATTTCAAACAAATCTGGAACTTATCTGTGGGACTCTCTGTGTCTACTATTGGTCCGAAGCTTGGAAAACATAGCTGGAAGAAAGTTATGGCCATAACTCTAATATTCCAAATCTCTGGTTGGAAACAATGTCAGGAGACTGCAGGGGCATCTACACTGTAGAATGGTTTGGCCTGACTGTAACTGCTTTCGCTCAATGCTGTGGAATCCTGGGATCACATCTTTCCTGCCAGAATGAGTTTTCACATATTATTGAAATTGGAAAAATGTCTACCTGTTGAAAATAGGACACCCAATTCGAAAAGATGTGGCCTTCCAGTGTTGATGGCTGGCAAGTCCCATCCTATGCAGTAGTTGGGAATATTGGGAGTCACAGTTCAGCAACAGTTCAGCAGTCCCACTCTGCCCAATGGTGGACTAGGTAGGGAAAGTATTGGATTGTGCAGGCCCAGATTAACACCTTTTTGCGCCCTAGGCCAAACTTTGGAATTACACCCCCTTTCGCGCGCCGCCGCACGCTCCAAGTGCGCTTGCACGGGCCGGGTGCCCCCCCCCCCTTTGCTCTGCTGCATTCCTCCTCCCTCCCTCCTTCTGAGGCCACGGCAAGTTGTCCTAGAGGCAGCAGCAGCTGCGCGGCGCCCCTTCCACGCGACGCCCCATTCACGCAGCTGCCGCTGCCTCTGGGACAACTTGGCGTGGCCTCAGAAGAAGGGAGGGAGGAGGAGTGCAGCCCGAGCATCGTCACTCTCTCCGGCGGCGGGACCCGAGTGATGTCGCTCAGGCCCCGCCCGCGGAGGGAGTGACGTCGCTCAGGCTGCACGTCTCCTCCCTTCCTCTTTCCGAGGCCATGCTGAGTGAGTCATTCCAGAGGCAGCGGAAGGTGCGCTGCGTGAATGGGGCACTGCGCAGCTGCCGCAGCTTCTGGAACAACTCAACGTAGCCTCAGAAGGAGGGAGGGAGGAGAAGAGGACCGGCGGTGAGTCATCACCTTTTTTTTTGGCCATGATCTGGCGCCCCCCTTGGCTTGCGCCCATAGGCCATAGCCTATGCTGGCCTAATGGATAATCTGGGCCTGGGATTGTGTCTGCACTGTGGAATGAATGTAGCTTGATGCCACTGTTGATGTTTGGAGAGGTACCAGTTGCTCTCTCTGGCAGAGAAGGCTCAAGACTTTGGATAACGGCGGCTCTCTGGATTCCGTAGCATTGAGCCACAGAGGTTAAAGTGGTATTGAACTGTATTAACGCTGCATGGGAATGCACCCTATGTGGGACAAGTATAGGGCTTTCTTGGGATCCAACTTTTTATTTCATTTCTTAAACATTTGCAGCATGATTGAGATCCAACACCACTTTCGACCTCCATATGGAGACACAAAGATGTGCAACTGAACGAGTAAGCATTCACAACACTGTGAAGCCAACCAATTTTTCTTTCTTTCTCTATCTCTTTTTTTTTATTAGGAGGTGAAGATCTTCCGAGCCCTGATCCTGGGAGAACTAGAGCGGGGACAGAGCCAATTCCAAGCCCTCTGTTTCATCACCAGGCTCCACCGCAATGAAATAATCCCCAGCGAGTCCATGGCAAAGCTCAGGCAGGTGAGGCCAAGGACGGGGTGAAGAGCAAACAGAAATGTTCACATCTGTTTGGAAAAATAATAGTGATGTCAAGCTAATTCTGCAATGCAGAGGCACACAAAGTTCTTTTGTTTCTAGGAAAGGCAACACAATGATGCCGGGCCACATCATTGCAGGATGAAAGCAATAGGGCATGTTTTTGATTTCAAAGCTCAATGCTATGGAATGCTTGTAGTTTCCTGTGGCTCCATTGCTCCCTGATAGAGAAAGCTAAATAGCATACTGGTGCCAAACTGCTATAATTCTGCAAAGTTGTCGTTCTGCAAAATTGCATTTCCTCTCCACTTTTCCCACTGGCAACTGTCTGTCTACACTGTGCAGTTAATGCAGTTTGGCACCACTTTGACTGCTGTAGCTTCATGCTACGTACTCCTGGGATTTGTAGTTTGATGAGGCATTAGCACTCTTTTTTGACAGAGAAGGCGAAAGACCTTGCAAAACGACAGCTCCTATGACTCAATAGCACTGAGCCATGGCCAGGGGTGGGCAACCTACGGCCTGCGGGCCGGATGCGGCCGAGCAGGCGATTCTGTCCGGCCTGGGGAGAAGGGCGTCGGGGGCAGGGCCAAGAAGAAGGGGTGCCGCTGCCGCCATCCCATTGCGGGCTCTGTGGGGCCTGTGTCGGCAGACAGGCCGGAGGAGCGGCGGCTTTGAAGTGCCTGCAATCCTTGGAGGCGATCCAGGCCTGCAGCGGGAGCACTCGGCGACCTGCGGGGGCTGATCGCCCTGGCGACCCGGAAGACTTGATCGTCTTCCGGGTCGCCAGTCCAAATAACCCACCTCAGATTGCCGACTGCTCCCCCTACAGGCCCGGGGATGGCAGGCACTCCATAGCAGGGCAATCAGCAGGAGAACGGCTGGGGGCAAGAGCGGGCAGAGGCCTGCAGCCTCCGATCACCTGCTGCTCTGCTCTGCTGCGGCGGCGGCGGGGTCCGCTTTGCCATCCTCTGGGCTGGGGCCATTGGGCCATTCCATCTTGGGATCCTTCCTCTCTTGAGGATGTCAGCCTTCATCTTGAGGATGTCAGCCTTCGCACCTTGTCTTCTTGAATTTAATTTAATTTTATTGGTTTTTATTATTATTTTATAATAATATAATTAATAATGTAATATAATAATGTTATATTATATTATAATTTCAATATATTATAATGTCTATATGTACTATAATATAATAATTATATTAATACTAATAATATATGAATATTTCTTGATATATTAATATGTTAATATTAATGATGTGTAACATATAGTAAATATAGTAAATAAATAAATAAATTACGTAGATTAGAATGTAGTTCTGCCTTTAGGTGCGGCCCTCCATAATATTTTTTGGCTCTCGTGTGGCCCCTTGGAAAAAATAATTGCCCACCCCTGGCCATGGCTGTTAAAGCCTCTGAGGATGCATGCCATAGATGTGGGCAAAACATCAGGAAAGAATGCTTCTGGAAAATGGCCAGACAGCCCAGAAAACTCACAGCAACCCTGTTATCAAACTGTATTAATTCTACAGATGCACCCGGAGACATGCAAAAACAGATTAGACTCGGCAGAAAGAAAACTGGACAGAACTCCTAAACATTTAATGGTTGTGTAGAAGCGGGAAATTCAGGCACTTGCTGAAATTTCCATTTCTACGTGCATTGGGATGGTGCTATATAAACAATAACAACAATAAAAATGTTAAAAGTACAGCAGCCTTCTCCAGTTTTCATTTAGGCAAACCAAGTTTTGATGTCTTTCATGCTTCCCATCAGCCACAGTTTGCTCAAGTCTTAAGTTTCAATACCTCACTTTGATCTCTTGTTTCATAGCTCGGAAAGGTTCCTTTTAGATCCACAAATCCCAATATTCCCCAGGCCAACATGGCCACTGACCATATTGCCCGGAGCATTTTAGGAACGGTGGCACAAACCCTAACCTTTCCCAGGCTCTGGTTTGAACAAAGTGTCCTTTGACTCTCTCTCTCTCTCTCTCCTTCAATACCCCTCTGTTTAAAAAGAAATGAGTGTCCCAAGGAATCAATACAAATACAATCCCACAACACGCACCCAGAGAACAAATGCCCTACAGTCCTTAAAGAATCCGATGTATTTTATCTGGTGAGACTATTTAATATTTTGTTAATTTGTCAAATAATGATAATTTAATATTTGCACAAAATTATTTTAAATATATATTGTATTTAAAGTTACCTTCAGGCTTCGTGCATATGAAACATAAACAAAGTTTGTATTTAGACTTGGGTCCTGTCTCCCAGATATCTTGTTATATATAGCAGGCCTTCCAAACTCTAAAAAAGACCCAAAATACAAAACACTTATGGCCCCAAGCATTTCAGATAAGAAATACTCAACCTGTATTTTCACTTGATAGTACAAAAATGTCTTAATATTTACTTGCTGATTGTTCATTCTTCATGTCAACTTTACCTTCTTGCTCTTTTGAGAATGGTTTCCAGTCCGAGGAGGAGAAACCTCAGGGTGAGAATGCTGCCTTTGAAAAGTATGTTTTCCTGACATGGCAGACATAGTGTATTCAATATGAACAGCATTGTCTATATCGTGTTCACTGACATCACCAGGTCACTCCTTGGAAAGTCATTAGATCAGGGGTGGGCAATTATTTTTTCCAAGGGGCCGCACGAGAGCCGGAAAATATTACGGAGGGCCGCACCTATTTATTTACTATATTTACTACATATTACACATCATTAATATTAACATATTAATATATCAAGAAATATTCATATATTATTAGTATTAATATCATAATTATTATATTGTAGTGTATATACAGTATATATAGACATTATAATATATTTAATTAATTAAACATGATATCTTCCACACTACATTCCCATGCATAAACCAGTTAATTAAGCAGCTTGCCAGTTCAAATCTGGGGAGTGGGGGGAGCTCCCACTGTTAGCCCCAGCTTCTGCCAACCCTTTTAGTCCCCGTGTGTTTACTAGGGGGCATGCCTAGTAAACCACACACAGAGCCTAGTATACCAAGGTCACTAAGTCATAATACATAAGCACATTTAAATTGAAAAACATACGGTTGCTTAGGAAATCTGCAGGAGGACAAAGTTTCTCTTCCTCTTCTTTCCACGGTGAAGAGAAGGAGGACCGGGCAGTGCGCCTTCCCTGGCGAAGAAAGGGAGCCGGTGGCAGCGCTGCTTACCGAGGGAAGAGAGGGAGCCGGTGGCAGTGCTTCGGCGAAGAAAGGAGAGGCCGGGCAGCTACAAAGCCACGTGTAGCTTTGTGTCCGGAAAAAACAAGGAAGGGGGCAGAACGCGTTCTCCCTTCCTTGCTGCTGCTGCAAAAGAAATTCCAGCAGAAGCCCCGTCCCCAGAGAGTCTCTTCCGCGATGCTGGCTGTGACCTCATCGCAAAAAGACTCTTTGGGGGGCGGGGCTTCCGCCGGAATTTCTTTTACTCCAGCAGCGAGGAAGGGGAGAAGGCGTTCTGCTCCCTTCCTTGCTTTTTCCGGACACAAAGCTACACATAGCTTTGTGGCTGCCCAGGCCTCTCTTTCTTCGCCGAGAAGGCGCGCTGACACCGGCTCCCTTTTTTCCCCCGGTAAGCAGCGTTGCCCAAGGCTCCGCGGGCCGGATGGCATCGCCCAAAGGACCGGATTCGGCCCGCGGTACGTTGTTTGCCCATCCCTGCATTAGATCCCACTTACTGTGACATTGCAAGCAGTCATCCCTAATGCATGTTGCACTAGAGCCCTGAAAAACCTTTTCACCACAATTCACATTCTCTGTTCAGGTAATCCAGTAAGTAAATGTTTATTAAGAGTATCTAAAAATAAGCAAATCTATAAAGGAGAATCAAAGTTCAAAAAGTTATTTCCAAAATAGCCAAGATTTCAAAATACTTTCAAATACAGTCTCAAGAGTCAATCCACAGGTATATTATCCATAATTGCATGATTGCATGAATCCAAGGCAGGCAACCTATGCAACTTATGAAACTACAAACAGGAACAAACTTAGAAACTTGAATAACATGAATCCAAAAGCATAGGACCAGGAACTGAGAGCTGTTCCCCTGAATATAATATTACTTTCACAAAGGATTGTGCTAGAACAGGGCTGAACTGAGCTCCGTTCCCCTATGCCCTCAGCCGCCATTTTTAAATTTTAAAAAAAAAATCTAATTTTTTTTACAAAATGGCGGCCGGGGGGAGGGGGGCGCCGAAAAGGAGGAGTAGGCGGTTCACGCCAGGCCTGTGACGCGCTGCTCTTGGCGCCGCCTTCTGCCCTTTTCCGGGAGGGGCGGGGCCTGGGTGGGGCGGGGGAGCCTGGGCCGAGCGGCCCCCAGGTCATCAGTGACCTTTATCCGAACCCCGTAATCACAGCACTGTGCTAGAAGAAAATCACTTAAAAGGCCTCAGTCCCTCCCATGACATCATTCCTCACACACCTGCTTTTCCTCTCCTTATCTCTAAGCTGCTGGTAAAAGTGAGTCTGTCTCTGTTGTACACTCTGCCTCTGAAGTTCCAAACACCTTGATCTGGACAAACATTCATCTCCCACATTTCTCCCAGCCCACACTTCTGATATCGCTTTCTCCAGTCTCACGGGAACTGCCAAGAGATTCCAAAACAACTCTCTCCAGGCCACTTCTATCCTCCTCTGGCCCTCCGAATTTATCCCAGCACCCTTTTCCTTATCTTCTGAGCACTCAGACTCTGGCTACAACAATGTACTTGATCCAGGTTGACCATTCAGGTTCAGTCCAATGGCTTCTACTTCTCGCTTTGTCGTTTGACAACTTCAGGATCCCTCCCTAAATAGATCTAACCTAACAACAAAGAAAATGATGTCTCCCTTGATTTCCTCTTTGCCAGAAAAACCCACGGACGGTGCGCCAGGCGGAAGAAGTGCGTGCCCTCGAAAATCTCAGCATGGATGTGGCAGTCAACTTTAGCAAAGGGGCCCAGCTCAGCTCCCATATCTATAATGTGTGTTCGGAGGCAAAGGAAGCCATCTACACCCGGGAAGAGGATGTGAAGTTCTGGCTGGAGAAAGGTAGGAGGCCCTGCTGCTTAACAATAGAAAAGGAAAGTTTGCTGATAGGTTTGGTTGACTGAAAAACAGAGAGGGCTCCTGTTCCATTTATGGTGGTTGAGATGCTTGCTACCTGGTTGCATGACAACCAACATCTGCTGAGTGTAGCTTCAGCAGCCCTCTCCATTTCTCAGTCTTGAGAGCAGCAGGAGTGTTCTCTTTTTATCACCTCTTCAGTCTGCAAAGTCACCCAAGACTGCCCTTAAAGATGGCTTGGAAGTGACAAAAATTTGCAAAATTGTTGACCAGAGTATCAGACAGACAGTATCATAACACCTGTCTGAAAAGTGCTGCTCTGGCTGGCAATCTCCTCCTGGTCTGGATTCAAGGTGGTGATATTTAAATTAGCATGAAACTTGGATACTTGAAGCAGCAACTCTCTATATACCGTATACATCTCCTTAGCTGAGCAAGGATTTGAATCCTGGTCTCTTGGAGTCTTTGTCCAACACTGAACCTGTCTGTGTATCTGGTTTTAACTTTTTCAGTTTTAAATTAAATTATTCTGTTCGACCATGCTTCCTGGAAATTTGAGAATTTTTAGTCTAACTTTTCAAAAATCGGAGCACCTTGTCACATATATTGGGCTAGAACTCCTATAGTTATTTGGGGGGGGGATGTAAACCATCTAGAACAGTGATTTTCAACCTTTTTTGAGCTGCGACACATTTTTTACATTTGCAAAATCCTGGGGCACACCACCAACCAAAATGACACTCTAACACAGTAATACATATAGTTAATATGTTTTTAAATGTATTTATACACTCATAGCGGAGTTGGTGCCTTCGCATCCCCGGTGAAAGTGAATCCAAATGAAAGATAGCTTTCGCTGTATTGCCTTGAGCTCACCGTCTTTTCTTATTTCTTTTGTCCACCACTCATATTAGGGCCTTCATCTGTGTCATAATTTTGTCCAGGGCCCTGTTCGGCATTTGCATTTTCCCTTCTCAAAAACTTCTCCATCACTGTCACTCGCTTGTCTTGCTGTGATCCCAAATTGACATGCAGCTTCAGCACTAACTCTAACTTTGTTTACTTAGCCACGTCTGAGCGAATTCAAGATGGCGCGACCATAGCACTCTCATGTCACTTCTTAGGTGATGCAAGAGTGCTATGGTTCCATTTCTTAAAGGAACAGATACGCCTTTAGTTTATATATGAATGAAGTTCAAAAATAATTTCTCACAGCACACCTGATGATCTCTCACAGCACACTAGTGTTCCGCGGCACACTGGTTGAAAACCACTGATCTAGAGAGCCACCTGTGTTGCATAGGAAGCTGAAGAATTACAAAACTAGGGGATAATTTTGGTGTAGCTTTTGACTTTCTCTGTCTTTTCTGTTCATTGCAGGAGTGGATGGCTCCATGTTTGAGGTCTTGCCCCAGTCCACTGACCTGCCTGACTTGCAGCGTTGCCGCCTGTGTGCCGATCGTTGGAAACCCTGCATCTGTAGTTACGGGCTGAGCATTGAGTGGTACCCCTGCATGCTCAAGTACTGCAAGAACCGTGATGCGGCTGGGAAGGTCTCCTCCTACAAGTGTGGCATCCGGAGTTGCCAGAAGGCCTACAGCTTTGACTACTACGTGCCACAGAAACAGTTGTGTCTTTGGGACGAAGAGACCTAGCAGGGTGCCTGAGTGGCCATTTTGACCCCATTGCCACTTCCCTTCCGCCTACTTGTACAGGACGCTGGGTTGCGCATTATCAAGATGGCTGCTCTGAAAAAAGAAGGAAATGACAAAAGACCTTGGAGGAGAGGGGAACAAGCAAGACTCCTTTCCGTGAAGTGTTCGTGCGAGTCTGCCCGTCTCCAAGTCTATGCAACTGGTGTCTCTCCCCAGACTTTGGGACACCAGCTTTATTTGCCTGTGAATTTTTGTCAAAGAACAAAGTGACCTGTTAATGTGAGGGCTGTGTTTGGACATGTCAGAACCAGCTCAAAATGTATTTGCCCATCAGCCGTCTTGACTGTCTGGATAACCAAAAAGTCTAAATGTGACCCATTGCTGCTTCATTTAATATAGAAAACTAAGGAAAGAAAATTGAAGGAATATATTAGGTGAGATTGAGAACACAATGCCTCTGAGGATAAGACTCTATGGGCGTTTCATTGGATTCATTGATGGAGGAATAGCAACATTCGCCTAGATGAGGTTGAACCATGCGCTGGATGTCATCCAACCACTAAAGGGAGACAAAGTGTCAGGATAAAATGGATGTACCCCAGCAGAAGTCCATGACTCTTGGCTATCATAGATGATATCAAACTAGAAGAAAGGATCCTCTAACATTACACTCTCTGGTTGCATAACATTTTCAGGAAGACAAGAACAACCAGGATGAGTGTGGAATCTACTCTTCTGGTGCAACTGTTCTTCAATGCCGACACCATCAGATCCTATGAAAACAGTGCTTATTTATTGGAATGAATGCTTGTTATGACCACTGCAGGACCTAGCAGTTGTCACCGAATATAAAGTATCCCATAACCCATACACCACTGGGGGGAAAACTGAATGAGTGTCATTGAGCTCCACCCCTAATTCGTCAGGAGTCCTGCCTCTTGGTTCCAATTGGTCCTCCTCAAAAAGGAGAGTATACCAATCATATCCTGGTTTTAATGTCTTGTTTTCCAAGTTTTCTAACATGTTTTAGGAGTTAAACATTGCCGCTGAAAATCACCGAAGCCAAAGTAGTGTTTCTGTGTCTGGAGATCCGTGCCAGCGTGCCTTCTGTTCTGGACCAAAAATGTATAATGTTTGTGTATTGTGTTAAAATCAGCCTCGAAATGTGATCAGATCAAACAGTGGCAATCCCTGATAGATATACCCACCTTCTGACTTGAGTGAGGTTTGACGGGACCTCACCTTACTCCATGATCTGTGGAGGGTTAGAGTTGTAAGAACTCTCCCTGTCAATTGACAGACTGGCAACCCTACTGCCACCATTCTCCATCCTGGATGAGAACAGGGTTGCCCAACTTGGAAGTATCTGAGCCACAGTCTGATAATGGCACAGATTTTAGTCCAGTGGTTCCCAACCTTTGATCCTCCAGTTGTTTTGGACTTCAACTCCTAGAAATCTGAGCCATCTTACCAGCTGTTAGGCAGAGCCGGACAAAGGTAATTTCAAATGGTACGCAAACCTTTTAGCGCCCCCTCACTCTCCGTGTGCACGCGCGCCGGTGGTGCGCCGGTGTGCACATAAGCAGGCCAGCTAGTTCTGCGCATGCGCAGGGCCAGCTAGTTCGGCACATGCACCATTCACGTGGGCGCAACACCAAGTGGATGGTGACGCAAAACGCACTCCAGGAGGCTGAAAAAGGAGGGCGTTTTGCAGCCGGAGGCGGGAGGCTCTGCCCCAGCTGCAAAAGGTCCTCCTTTTCAGCCTCGTGGAGTGCGTTTTGCATCACCATCCACCTGGAATCGCATCAGCATGCCGGCCCGCAGCAATGGCGGCCGCGGCCGAATGTGCCCCTAGCCCACGTGGTGCCCTGAGGAGGCCGCTTAATTTACCTCCATTAAGATCCGCCCCTACTGTTAGGAATTGTGGGAGCTGAAGTCCAAAACACTTGGAGGACCAAAGGTTGGGAACCACTGTTTTAGTCCCTCGCATGACTATTTGGCGACCCACTTTCTGGATGAATTAAACTGTTGGCCAAGCAACATGGAGGCATGATAGAGGAGCAAAGGTGGTTGTAGACATATACAGTTGCCTTCCATATTGGCGGATTTAACTTTTGTGGACGTCACCATTTGCAGGTTTCATTAATAAGATGTGTATAAACATTTGTAGGTCCTCCAGAGTGATTCTATGATCAGCTCAGATGTTGACCACAGTCACTCCAGAGGACATAAAGAGCCCTAAAGAGAACACTTTCCAAGCATTTGATTCTATGGTCAACTTCCTGAGGCCTATTACACTATGTAACACAAATTTTTGTTCCTAAGTTATCAATGACATTTCCTAATGGTGGGTTCCACTATAGAAACTGTTAGAGAAAACTACCCTAAATATAGCAGAGTATTCAAAAACAAACAGGATACAAAAGTTGAGCATCATCTCACTAGCAAGCAAAGTGTGAAATGCCATTGGTTGTGACTATAAATAATTCAGAACTTAGGAGGCAAACATGCAGAGTCCAAGCTTAAAAATCACAAAAGCTTTATTTACAATAATAAACAATAACTGTATTTATTAATAGTTAAGAACTGGGTCTGAGCTACTCTAAAACCCACCTCTTCTAAGGTTTTAAAGAAAGGGAAAAATATGCACTCTACTGACACACAAGCAAAGAGAGAGAGAGAGCAATGGCTTCAAACTACAGGAAAGGAGGTTCCACCTGAACAGTAGGAAGAACTTCCTAACTGTGAAAGGTGTTCAGCAGTGGAACTCTCTGCCCCAAAGTGTGGTGGGGGTTCCTTCTCTGGAGGCTTTTAAACAGAGGCTGGATGGCCATCTGAACGCGATTGTCCTGCTTCTTGGCAGGGGGTTGGACTGGATGGCCCACGAGGTCTCTTCCAACTCTATGATTCTATGAAACCCATAGTCTATACCAGTGTTTCCCAACCACTGTGACGTGGCACAGTAGTGTGCCGTGACGGAACTCCTGTTGTGCCGTGAGAAAAGCTCTCTGCCCCCTTCCTTCCCCCCTCCTCCTGCCGAACTCTTGCTGCTTGGGGAAGGAGGAGGAAGGGCCGGGCGACGGCGAAGAAAAGAAGGGGCCGGGGCGCCGCCTCCTTCGGCCGTTTCCCCAGCCAGCCTCCAATCCGCCATGACTCCCGCCATGACTCTCGCCCCTCGCTTGATGAAGCCACGCAGAGGAGGAGCCCTGCCCACTGAAGCCGATCCACCGCTCATGCTCCTCCGCGTCGCTTCAGCGAGCGAAGGGCGGGAGTCATGGCGGAGAGCGGCGCTGGGGCGGAGACCATGACTCCCGCCCCTCACTCACACTGCCCCCTCAAGGCTGGAGAAGCTGTGGGAGAGCTGAAGCCGAGGGGAGGGGGCCGGGCCTGGCGCGGCCTGGCTCCGTCCCCTCCCCGGCTTCAGCTCTCCCACAGCTTCTCCAGCCCTGAGGGGACAGTGCCCAGCCAGCATTGTACTGACTCTGCCACCGCTGGCTTTGCACGGCCCCTCAAGGCCGGAGAAGCTGTGAGAGAGCTGAAGCTGGGGGGAGGGGTGGGGCATGGTGCGGCCTGGCTCCTCCCCCTTCCCCAGCTTCGACACTCCCAGCAGCTGCTCCCAGCAGGCCACCATCCCCCAGCTGTTCTTTACTGTGTTAGAGTGTCATTTTGTGTCATTTTGGTTGGTGGTGTGCCCCAGATTTTTTTAATGTTAAAAGTGTGCCGCGGCTCAAAAAAGGTTGAGAAACATTGGTCTATACTAAACTATATCCAGTTTTGTTTATCCCAACCAAATATATTGTCTTCTATAGCAGGTATGTGCAGGTATGGGTCCTCTGGGTGTTTTGGACTTCAACTCCCACAATTCCTAACAGCCTCAGCTTAAGAAGCTGAGGGGGGAAAGGAAGGGGCCCGAAGCTGTTCGGAATTATGGGAGTTGAAGTGCAAAACACCTGCAGGGCCCAAGTTTGCCCATGCCTGGTATATAGGCATTTTGTAGATCCTCCAGTGCAAAGCTATGGTATTGGGCCAGAAGCAAATCCTTTCAATAGAACTGAAATAAAGGTAGCCATGCAATGGGAATGTGTCTCCCATGGATACAAGGGTTGCACTGTACTTGCAGGGATTCAGCAAATGAATCTTCCTATCCATTATCACCAAAACACCTTTAAATATGAAGAATCATAGGAACTTACTTCCAAGTAAATATCCAAAGGCAGATCCCAGGCACCTTTTATTATATCCAGGAGGACAATCACTGCCTTAAATATTTCTTACAGCTTGTTCATTTAGTATATATCTATGTGATATTGCCCAAAGAGGCTCAACTACATGGGAGCCTTCATGGCACACTTTTTTTTTAGTGCAACGTAAGCATGAGTTCCAAATGGTGAAACGCTGGTAAAAAATGTGCAAAACGTCTTGTAATTTTTCCCAATAGAAAGAAACTGTTCCTGTTGGGAGGCAAATGGGGTTTATATATCTTTGGGGTGGTGGGGCGATCCAAGGGGGCGCTGAGAGGCTCAGGAGAATTTGGGGGGCGCTGAACCCCTGTAAGGGGGCGGTGGAGTGAGCCAGGCTTGCCACTTGCAGGGTCACGCCCCTGTTGGAAAAAAGAGGCTGATACACAGGACTGCGCCCTGGGGCGGGGTTGATGAGAGGAAGAAGGCGCACTGTCGTTTCCACGGCAACACCTGCCTGGGGATTCCTTCTTTCTTTCCTTCTTTCTCTCCTCTCCCCCTCCCTCCTTTCTTCCTTCCGCTGCTTCATTCCTCCCTTCTTCCTTCCTTCATTTCTCTTCCTTCCTTCCTCCTTTCCTTTCTTCCTTCTTCTCTTCCTTCTTTCCTTCCCTCCTCCTTTCTTTCTGTCTTTCTTTCCTTCCTTCCTTGCCTTCCTTTCTTTTTCCCCTTCTTTCTTTTAGTCTCTTCCTTCCTTCTTTCCTCCCTTGCCTTCTTTCTTTCCTTCCTTCTTTCTCTCCTCCCTCCTTCATTCCTTCTCTTCTTCCTTTCCTTCCTTCTTTCTTTCTTTCTTTCTTTCTTTCTTTCTTTCCTTCCTTCTTCTCTTACTTTCCTTCCTTCTCTCCTCCTTCCCTCTCCTTCCTTCTTTCCTTCCTTCATTTCTTTCTTTCCTTCCTTTCTTCTTCTCTTCCTTCCTTCTTTCCTTTCTTCTTTCCCTCTTGTTTGCTGGAGGCAAGTGTGAATGTTGTAATAGGCCACCTTGATTAACACTGAATGGCCTTGCAGCTTGAAAGCCTGGCTGCTTCCTGGCTGGGGGAGTCCTTTATTGGGAGGTGTTAGCTGGCCCTGATTGTTTCCTGGACATTCCACGGATATATAAACCTCACTTGCCTAGTTTCCAGCAGACCTCACAACCTCTAAGGATGCCTGCCATAGATGTGGGCAAAACATCAGGAGAGAATGCTTCTGGAACATGGTTACACAGCCCGGAAAACTCACAGCAACCCAATATTTCCCATTTCTTTTTCGTACAGGGATGAAACAAGCAAGGATTTCCATCTCGGCTCTGGGATCTCCTTGTCCTTCCTCCAACCACAATGTGCCTTCTGTCTTTCCTCACTTGACGCTGGATATTTCAATCCATTGCTTCTGAAACCTTTGGGTCCCATTTCAAAACAACGGTTGTATTGAATCATGAGATTGCTCTTGTATGTCATCCTCCAGGGGATGGGGAAGAGGCTTGGTTTGCAACTGTTATTTTCTGGTTATTTGGAGGAAGAAAAAAACAAACAAAACGAGCTACATGAAGTGAATGAAATGCAAAACTTGAATGGAAACTATTTTTTAAAATGAATTATTTATCGTATGTTAAGGTGAATAAATTGAGAAATTGTTTTGGAAAAAAAGAGAACCCTTTCCAGGTGTCTATTTCTTAGAAAGGCCGAAGCATAATGAGATTCTGTACAAATAAGCGCTGCTGGCGAATAATATACGGTAACTGTGTAATTCCATAGTTGTTCATAAGAGGGCAGTGTGCACCAAGCATCTAGGCAACTGTATTGATGGGAGCAAAGAAAGCAACAAAAATGGGAAATGTCATTTTACACATCCCTAGATTCCACAGCCAGGGCTTTTTTTTTTTTTTTGGTATTGTGTCAGGAGCTACTTGGGAAACTGCAAGTCGCTTCTGGTGTGAGAGAATTGGCCGTCTGCAAGGACGTCACCCAGGGATTGCCCAGATGTTTTGATGTTTTACCAGCCTTGAGGGAGGCTTCCCTCATGTCTCCGCATGGGCAGCTGGAGCTGTCCTGCCAGCACAAAGGTTTAACCCATTGCGCCACTGGGGATCCTTTTGCCATGGCAATTAAAGTGGTGTTAGGTAAAGGTAAAGGTTTTCCCCTGACATTAACTCCAGTTGTGTCCGACTCTGGGGGTTGGTGCTCATCTCCATTTCTAAGCCAAAGAGCTGGCGTTGTCCGTAGACACCTCCAAGGCCATGTGGCCAGCATTACTGCATGGAGGGCTGTTATCTTCCCGCCAGAGCGGTACCTATTGATCTACTCACATTTGCATGTTTTCGAACTGCTAGGTTGGCAGAAGCTGGGGCTGACAGCGGAAGCTCACGCCGCTCCCCAGATTCGAACCTGCAACCTTTCGGTCAACAAGCTCAGCAGCTCAGCGCTCTAACCCACTGCACCACTGTTAAACTGCATTAATTCTGCAGTGTAGATGAACCCTAAAGGAACTATTTAAAAGATGGATTGTAGCATCTTTAGACTTTGAGGAACCATAATCCAGATTCCTTTTTAAAAATCAGAATGAGATTCTGGGGCTGGCTTCCCATCATTGGCATCTTACTTACTTAGGTGATCCCTCGTTGTCAAAGTATGATGGTCTTCCAAGTGTAGTGTCTTGGCAGTAGATACATCGGTGAGTGTGGAGCCCTATTCTTGATCCATATGTTCTTCCACAAGGGAGGACATTCAGTTTCCAGGTGGAAGGCGGTCCCGGTCAGTGTTAGTTTGACGTGCCTTCCTCTTGGCACATTTCTCTCTTTCTCCCTCCATTCGTGCCTCTTCAAATTCTGCAGCACTAATAGTCACAGCTGACCTCCAGTTAGAGTGCTCAAATGCCAAGGCTTCCCAGTTCTCAGTGTCCATGCCACACTTTTGAAAGTTAGCTTTAAGCCCGTCTTTAAATGTCTTTTTCTGTCCCCCAACCTTCAGTTTTCCATTCTTGAGTTAGGAGTACAGTAACTGCATTCAGACAACATGGCTATTCCAGCGTTGATGGCATAGGAGCATTGCCTCAATGCTGGTGGTCTTTGCTTCTTCCAGCATGCTGACATTTGTCTGCCTGTCTTCCCAAAAGCATAAGTGACACTAAACTCACAGATTGAACAATGGACTTATTCCGATTATTTTTTTGTCGTATCAGGAGTGACTTGAGAAACTGCAAGTCACTTCTGGTATGAAAGAATTGGCCATCTACAAGGATGTTGCCCAGGGGACGCCAGATGTTTTTGATGTTTTATCCTTGTGGAAGGCTTCTCTCATGTCTCCGCATGAGGAGCTGGAGCTGACAGAGGAAGCTCATCTGCGTTGTCCCCGGATTCGAACCTGCAACCTGTCAGTCCTGCCCACTGTGCCACCGGGGGCTTATTCCGATGACAGTGGTTGAAGCAGAATTGCACGTACAGCAAAGTTTGTGCATTGTAGTTGCATATCACACTTTGTAATAATGCATGGAACAATGGCTTGTGGATAGTTATGCTACTCTGAAGAGGATGCTGAATTGTAGCCTAGAGCTGTCCAAGACCGTGTATGATGCAAACTGGTCTAGATGCATCCATTGAAAATGAAAGGGATGCCAGATTCTACTTGGTCGGGCCAATTGTGGGATTTGGGACGTTGTCTAAAGCAGTGTTTCCCAACCTTTTTTGAGCTGCGGCACACTTTTAGCATTAAAAAATCCGGGGGCACACCACCAACCAAAATGACACTCTAACACAGTAAAGAACGGCTGGGGGATGGTGGCCTGCTGGGAACAGCTGCTGGGAGTGCCGAAGCCGGGGGAGGGGGAGGAGCCAGGCCATGCCATGCCCCGCCCCCTCCCCCACTTCAGATCTCCCATAGCTTCTCCAGCCTTGAGGGGGCAGTGCCAAGCCAGCAGTGGCAGAGCCAGCACAATGCTGGCTTGGCACTGTCCCCTCAAGGCTGGAGAAGTTGCTGGAGAGCTGAAGCCGGGGGGGAGGGGGCAGAGCCAGGCCGCACCATGCCCCACCCCCTCCCCCTGGCTTCAGCTCTTCCACAGCTTCTCCAGCCTTGAGGGGCAGTGCGAGCGAGGGGTGGAATTTATGGCCCCCGTCCCGGAGCCACTCTCTGCCATGACTCTCACCCCTCGCTCGCTGAAGCCGCACGGAGGAGAAGGAGCATGAGCGGTGGACGGGTTTCGGTGGGCAGAGCTCCTCCGTGCACCTTCAGCGAGCAAGAGGTGGGAGTCATGGCAGGAGTCATGGCGGATTGGAGGCTAGCTGGGGAAATGGCCGAAGGAGGCAACGGCCCAGCCCCTTCATCTTTTTCTTCACCGCCGCCCGGCCCTTCCTCCTCCTCCCCCAAGCAGGAGTTCGACAGGAGTGGGGGGGGAGGAAGGGGGGCAGAGAGCTTTTCTCGTGGCACAGCAGGAGGTCTGTCACGCCACACTACTGTGCCACGTCACAGTGGTTGGGAAACACTGGTCTAAAGGAACACATATTTCCCAAACTCCATGAATGTTTGTACGAATCTGCAATTCTCAGTCTGGCTCTGGAGCAATAATGAAATGAGGCATTTTCACTTCCTGTGCCAGGATAGGAACATGACGTGATGGACAGAGCTGTGGTATGAAGCCTGCACTTTTACAAAGATAATGCGGGGGGAAATTGGGGTGTGGCCCATTCACCTTTCTGGATTTCTTTTATCTTTGCACTGTCTCATAACAAGCTTCGGCATTGCTTCTTGAGCGAGAGCACAGCAGAATTGAACTTCTCCCTCCCTCATATTCCAGGCACTCTGGTGTTGCAGAATTTAGAGGGGAAGAGCTTGCCAGGAGTCCAGTTTCAGCAAGGATCGTCTGTGGGGAGATTTGCATAAAGCTGATGCAGCCAGCCAGCTTTGCATAATTTGCATACATCTCAGGTCGCAGCCATCCTCAGTTCATGTCCACGGCATCATCAATTCCTCCACCTTTGTTCACCCCTCTCTTTTAAACCTCAACACAAAATCCTAGATGGATGGATTGATAGAAACGTGGGGCTACCCTTGAAGACTGTCCGGAAACTTCAACTTGTTCAGCGATCAGCAGCCAGATTAATAACTGGGGCAAGTTACAGGGAGCAGTCAACCCCCCTGTTTAAAGAATTGCACTGGCTGCTCTTTATTTTCCAGTCCCAATTCAAGGTACAGGTGATCACCTATAAATCACCCTAAATCAGGTTCAACTGGGACCCACCCCCTTTTTTAATAAAAAATAAAATTGAAAAATAAAATAAATATTTTTTTAAAAACGTGACCAGATCTCCCTCCATGAAACAGCTCGAACCCTCCGATCCTCAGGGAGGCCCTCCTGTCGCCTCTGCCAGTCTCACAGACCCCATCTCCCTCATGTTTGGTGGGCACAAAAATAAGGGGGAGGGGAGGGCCTTCTCCTCTGTGGCCCCCCGACTCTGGAATTCCTTGGCCAGAGAAATTAGGAAAGCCCCCACTTTGGAGACATTTAAGAAACACTTGTGAACCTGGCTTTTCCGCTGTGCCTTTGGAGAGTAATTATTTAATTTCTCTAGTATTGCTCTCCTCAATGCTCCTGTTCTTGGAGTCTACACCACCCCCCACCTCCCACCCCGGTAAAGGATGCTATTTCGCTTATCTCACCCTGAGTTTTTAACACTTTATATGTGTGCCTGCGACCCACCCTGTCCTTGTGATTTTGACATCTAGTTGTATATTGTTTTTTATTTATATGTATGTATTTTTATTGTGTTATTGCTGATGTTTTTGATTTTATTTTATTATAATTTATTGTTTGGGCTTGGCCTCATGTGAGCCGCTTCAAGTCCGCATTGGGGAGATGGGGACGGGTACAAATAAAGTTGTTTATTATTAATATTATTATATATTGTTGAAAGCTTTCATGGCTGGAATCACTGGGTTGTTTTAGGTTTTGGAGGCTGTATGGCCGTGTTCTGGAAGCATTCTCTCCTGACATTTTGCCTGCATCTATGGCAGGCATTGTCAGAAGGATGCCTGCCATAGATGCAGGCGAAACGTCAGGAGAGAATGCTTCTAGAATATGGCCATACAGCCCCAAAAACCTACAGCAACCCCAGGCCCAGATTAACAGCTTTTTGTGCCCTAGGCCACACTTTGACATTACTCCCCCTTTAAGCCAACCTCTACCGCACCACCCCATCTCTCTCTCCCCCTCCCCCTTGCGCCACCGCATCCTTCCCATCATGTGCCAATGGGGCTGAGGGGAAAGGTGTGTGCATGCTGTCACTGAAGAGAAGGCAATGGGCCCCTTTGTGTGGCGGGGAGCGCGTTCGTTACCCCTCGGGAAGGAGGCAGAGGAGGGCAAGCGAGTGCCGCAGAGCCGAGGCCCAAAGGGACGGGGAAAGCTGGGCTGGGTCCAGAGCATGCTCTTCTTCCGGGCAGCAGCTTCAGAGGTGGCTCCACGTGCGTCTCATGGCCCAGCGGCTGCAGAGAGTCGGGACCTTCCTCTGCCTCAGGCTCCCCTCCAGGCCTCCACGCTGCACGCTGCTTTTCTTTCCTGCAGACTCCTCTTCCCTCAGCAGCCTGCGAAGGAAGCCGCATCGAGCCAGGCTATGTGCCCCCTCCCCTTTGCTCAGGCGCAGAATGAGAAGTAGTGGCGTAGATGGATGGGATGAGGCTGACGCAACGAGCACGAGCACTGCCTCCGCAGAGCCCGACCTTGGCTCCGCCTCTTTTTAGGTACCAGGCGGCAGGAGCCAATCACAGCACGATTTTTAAATTATTTTCTAACATTTTTATTTTTATTTTTTTGGTCCGTGATCTGCGCCCCCCTCGGCTTGCGCCTCTAGGCCATGGCCTAGGTTGGCCCTATGGATAATCCGGGCCTGAACAACCCGATGGATAGATAGCACCAAAAAAAAAACCAACAACACATTCCGCCAGCCCAGCTCACATGCACTCTATTGGTAAACCTACAAGACTAAAACTCTATGCTAATGGACTTTTTGAACTTTCTCAGATCCCTCCAGTCAGAGCTATCACTATTACCTGAATCACGTGGTTTCGCCTGCATGCACTACAAGTGTGCAACTCTTGTTTTCGTTGTTGGCGTTGGAGAAGGGAAAGGACAATGATCAAAGGTTTGGAAACCATAGACCTTTCTGAGGAGCATCTTAGGGAACTGAGTGTGTTTAGCTTGGAGAAAAGAAAGTGGAAATGGGACACAAGAACCATGTTTAAAAGGATCTCACATTGAGGAGGAGGTTGACTTGTTTCCTGTTGTTCCAAACTGTGTCATGATGCATTGGTGTTGTTGTTGTTGTATTTATTATATTTATACCTCACTTTATCTATCCTGCAGGAGACTCAAAGTGACTTAACATAAAAACATCAGTGTTGGCTGCAGTGTGCAAGTGTCACACAACTGTAACAAGGCCTGACCAAGTAGATTATGGCCCGCTTTAGCATAGCAGGTTAAACATCAGCTGTAGTCAATCTTGTCAGTCAAAAGCCTGTCAGTTCAAAGCCAGGTCAGGGTGAGCTCCTGCCCTTAGCCCAGCTTCTGACCACCCAGAGGCTCAAAAGCAAAAAACCAATGTGATTAGACAAATAGATACACACACACACACACACACACCTCTCATCTATGTATAATTGTCTGTCTCGTTTGTATAAAACGGCATTGAATGTTTGCTGCATATGCATGTTCTGTGATCCACCCTTAGTCCCCTTCGGGATGAAAAGGATGGGATATTAATTAATTAATTAATTATCAAGAAACTTCTAAGTATATGAAATATGCAACAAGCCATATATTTTTGGGAAACAATATAAATAAGACATAAGCTTTTCATGAGATACACTGCATGACCATACATTTCAGTATTACAATTTATGTACGTGTCCATATCTCTTGTAAGAAGTTGATTTGTACCTCCAGTTCACAAGTCAAAATGAATCACTGTGTTGCAAAATGATGCATGTCTCAAAAGGTGTGTCATCGACATGAAATGTTTGGAAAGTTCTGATCTACAGACTAGGACATGATTGCCGGAAAAGCGATTCAACCTAAATATTCGGAAGGACTTCTAAGAACTGTTCAGCAATGGAATATGCTGCCTGGAAGTGTGCTGGAGTCTCCTTCTCAGGAGGTTCTTTAGCAAAGACCTGGTGGCCATCTGCTAGGACTCGTAGGCATATAGCCGGGGCTTAGGGGCTTAACCCCACCCCCACCCCGAAATTCTCAGGGTGGTCCACGAGAAGGCCTTACTGGTACATTATTTAAATTGTTATGTTTATTCATATCATGATCTCCTCCCGTCACCCAGTTGCTCCATTCCTACAGATTGGCATCATTATATCCCACATTCATGGGGTTATTGGGATAACAATACAAAAGGTTTGCTAGGGTAGACCCTCTTCCACCCAGTCTCAGCCCCCCGAAACAAACTCAGCCCCCCCCCCCCGAATCAAAATCCTGGCTACGGCCCTGGGTAAGAGTGCTCTGATTCAGGCCCAGATTAACCCCTTTTGGCGCCCTAGGCCACACTTTGGAATTACACCCCCAAACCAACCTCTACCACACCCCCCCCACCTCCTCCCTCCTCCTCATCGTGGCGCCGCCCCCTTCCTTGACTCAAGGAAGGAGGACGCGCGCAAGGAGGAGGAAGGAAGGGAACCCCCGACCCTGGAGCTGGCATCGGCCCTGGGGGAAGGGCTTCCCTCCGCCTCCTCCTCTTCTCAGCACCGGCACGTCCTCCTTTCTTGAGTCAAGGAAGGAGGGCGCATGCGAGGAGGAGGAAGGAAGGGAAGCCCCGCCCCTGGGGCCGGCATTGGCCCCGGGGTGGGGCTTCCCTTCGCCTCCTCCTCTTCGCGGCGCGCCTTGCGCCCTTCCTTGACAAGGAGGCAGGGGCAATGGTGAGGGGGGCCGCCATTCCCTCCCCCTTCCCCCACGCAGCACACTCCCCCGCCCTCCCCCGAGAGAGAGAGAGAGAGAGAGTTGTGTTGCATTTTTGGGGGGTCCGTGTGAATTGCGCCCCTCTTGGCTTGCGCCCCTAGGCCATGGCCTAGGGCAGGGCTGTCCAACTGCCGGCCCTGCAGGTGTTTTGTCCTTCAAATCCCAGAAATCCTAACAGCTGGTAAACTGGCTAGGATTTCTGGGAGTTGAAGTCCAAAACACCTGCAGGGCCGGCAGTTGGACAGCCCTGGCCTAGGGTGTCCTTATGGGTAATCCGGGCCTGCTCTGATTGTGTGTTTCTGACTGAAAGGATGAGATTGGATGGCACTTGGGGTCTCTTCCAACTGTATGATTCTATGACACCTTCCACCCAAGAGCCCGGAGAAGGCACAAAGTGCTCCTGCCTCTGCCGCGGAGTCTCCCTGGGCAAGTTGTGTCTCCTCCCGTCACCCAGTTGCTCCATTCCTACAGATTGGCATCATCGAGGCTTAGTCACCCAGACTTTGCAATCAGGGGGCCCAGACTCTGCAGCACATACTGTTCCTGTCCTTGCACACCTCCGCACTGTTGGAGGTGCAAGAATCCCAAGGCCTCTTGGGAGATCGAGACCGAATGCTCCTCGGGGGGACTGTTGCCGGCCTGGGTGCTTTGAAGATCAAAGGCCTCTTCTCTCTCGGAGAGAAGAAACCTTCCTTGGAGGGTTTTGGATTGCACCTTCCAGCATGCCTGTGCAAGTGTGCCTTCTTTGGCCTGCCTGGAATCCCAGCTTTCCAAATGGGAAGGGAGCCAGATATGTTTCCTCCTAAATCCCAAGGAAGGCAGCTATGTTTCTGCCGCATCCCAAGGCCCCTTTAGAAAGCATCTCCGAGACGGACATCAAGTGGGGTACATCTGTCTGTCTTTCCTTCCAAAAGGCCACACATTCTCCTCCTCCATTCCTCTCCCACCACCACCCTTCTCCCAGGACTGAAATTACTAACATGCAAATTGCCTGCTTTGCATGGGATGCCGGCCAAATTTCCTAGGATGTAAAATGAAAGCACACACAGAAAGAGAGGCGAAGAGAGAGATACACACACACACACTAAAGTGTTTTTTTAAACCACCCAGGGGAAAGAAGGCGAATTAAATAAATAACCCGCCTTACCCAGGGATGAGATGTTCAAAGGGGGTGCGGCCCAAACAGCAGCCACAGCAGCAGCCCAGGTAATGTTCTCACCTGCCTCCATGTGGCAACCGGCACAGCCACGCCAAAGCCAGAGGTGCTAGCAGGGAAAACAGAGAAAGAGAGAGAGATAGGAAAGAGAAGTGGCAGAAGGAAGATCTACATTGACGTAAGGGGCAAAGAGAAGCTGGCAGCCCCACGGGCCCCCACTTTGGACCAGGGCTGGCCAGGTTGTGGCAGATATTTTTCCTCCGGCAGGATGGTGAATTTGGACCCAGTTCACACAGGTAAGCCCACTCTCACTCCTGCTTCTTGCTCACCTGTGTAAACTTGTTATCTGTCTCTCTTTCCCTCTTTCCTTTGGTAAATACCCCCCCCCCCCCTAAAGAACTCCTCTTAGAGCTGTCAGCTGTCCTACCTTGACACATTCCTATCTGCTCTCATCTTTCTGTGTTTGGAGTCACACGTGGCTTGGAGAGAAAACAACAAGTAGCAATGCAAAAAGTGGGATATGGAGGTGGCTTTGCAAGGAATTCCCATTCCCACTGGAAAGGGGCCCTAGGATAAGGGTGAGGAATGTTACAGGATCCCAAAGCTACCATTGACCAAAGCTCCAATTCGCCTGGAACTTTGTGCCGTTAGACTTGGAGGACTTTTCTGCCCCATCCATTAGTCTTCTCTTGCCTCCCAAGGGCTGGCACACATTCATAGTGAAGGGGCTTTCTGCACATACTTTAAATTAATAAATTAATAAATTAATAAATTAATAAATTAATAAATTAATAAATTAATAAATTAATAAATTAATAAATTAATTAAGCATACCCTCCTCTCCTAAGGCTGAGTTCTGAGACCAATATATTACGGCTTTGTCTGAATTTAGATAGATGTGAGAAGAGGCAGCAGGTGTTTGGAGACCACGAATCTTACAATCCGCTAGTCAGGTGGGAATCCGGACATTGCAGTCTCCAAACCCAATGTTGCCAAGTTCTGGATTATAGTAAGTTGCATAGAGAGAACGTGTTTGTTTATTTCTGTATGGCAGAGGGTTGGACTAGATGTTATTTATGATCCCTCCCAACTCTATGATTGGCTCCTCTACTACGCTTTTCCACCCCACTCCAAGGAAGCTTTCCAGGTCCTGGATCGGTGCCTGACAGCTGTGATGGACTGAATGAGGGCCAACAAACTGAGGCTTAATCAGACAAGACAGAGGCCCTCCTGGTCAGTCGCGGGGCTGATTGGGATATAGGATGGCAACCTGTGCTCAATGGGGTTACACTCCCCCTGAGGACACAGGTCCGCAGTCTGGGGATTCTTCTGGACCAGACCTGGGCAATTGCTGGCCCTCCAGGTGTTTTGAACTTCAACTCCCAGAAATCCTGGCCAGTTTACCAGCTGCTAGGATTTCTGGGATTTGAAGTCCAAAACACCTGGAGGGCCAGCAATTGCCCAGGTCTGTTCTGGACTCATCGCTGACTCTTGATGCTCAGGCGTCGACGGTGACTGGGAGGACCTTCACACAGTCAAAACTTGTGCGCCAGCCTGACTTGGCCACAGTGGTTCACACCTTAGTTGCATCCATAATGGACTACTGTAATGCACTCTATGTGGGGCTGCCTTTGAAGACAGCTTGGAAACTGCAGTTAGCACAAAGGTCGGCAGCCAGATTACTAACTGGAGCTAGCTATAGGGAACATACACGCCCCTATTAAAGCAGCTCAGCTGCCTTCTGATAAAGTTCCAGTCCTAATTCAAATTGTATGTTATCAACTATAAAGCCCGATACACTTCGGGTCCAAACCTATCTTCGAGACCGCATCTCCTTCTATGAACCAGCGCAGGCTTTGAGATCTGCCGGGGAGGTCCTTCTCTCAGTCCCACCACCGTCTCAAGCACGGAATGAGAAGGGGGGCCTTCTCGGTGGTGGTTCCCCAGCTCTGGAATCCCCTCCCTAGAGAGATTAGGTTAGACCCCACTCTCCAAACTTTTCATTCAAGCCTAAAAACATGGCTTTTAAAATGGGCCTTTGACCTTGAGTAGACTAAAATGGGTGCATGCGAAGACTGATTATTCACTCCAGCAATTTAGTTCATTAATTGATGACAGCCAGTTTTATCCACAGGCATCACTGCGTTTTATACATTTTAATCATTTTATTATTATGTGATGTTATGTGCATTTGTTGTAGTTGATGTTACAATTTTATGTTGTTATTGTTCCTTTGCATATGTATTGTTTATTTTATATGTAGCACTCTGGAGTGCTTTTGCGAGGCTCAAGTCCCTTCGGGGAGATGGTGGCAGGATATAAATAAAGATTATTATTATTATTTGATACATTACAAGATTGGTACACAGCAAACAAGATTAGTATGCTGGCATTTATATTTGATCACACTTGGGGCACTTCCCAAGTTATCAACCCAGTGCCGACAGGACTGCTGACCAACAAGTCAGTGGTTCGAATCCAGGGAGAGTGGGTTGAGCTCCCGCTGTCAGCTCCAGCTCCCCGTGAGGGGACATGACAGAAGCCTCTCACAAGGATGGGAAAACATCAAACATCCCCTGGACAATATCCTTGCAGACAGCCAATTCTCTCACAACAGAAGCAACTTGCAGTTTCTCAAGTTGCTCCTGACATGAAAAAAAATCAAGAATTCACCAAATGCTTCCTTACAAAAATACGAATTTAGGGTCATGGGGAGATATTTTACTCAATATACTGGTTTAAGGATTTCTGGAACTACATTCCAAAAATCCTTAAACTATTAAATAATAGGCACTACATCTCTGGTGCCTATTATTGCTGCACATTGTTTCTGTTGTCGATCATTCCCCATTCATAAAATGTCACCTTCCAAAGACATACAGTGGTCATTTCATTCAGTCACAGAGCTCTGGGACTCAAATTCTGTTTGTGTTTTGCACATGAGTAAGATCGAATACAGAAGCGGTAAGACATTTTTGCCCCATGAGGAACGTCCATATTCATGGCTGCAAAAGTGGAGTCCACATGTGGCCCTATTAGCCCAGTCTTGCTCATGGTTGCACATTGCGCATAGAGTTGTGAATGTGCATTCAATTGCACAACATCACACTTCAGTAACAAGGAAGTACTGCATGTGGCACCCTGCTCCATGTATTTTATTGTAGTATAGCAGTCATATGCAAGTGACTTCCTAGTACAAGAGTATAAAAAAATCTCAATTTGTGTTTTATTATTTGCTATGGTTTCCAAAATAATACTCTCGCTTTCCGTTCAAGGGATTGGTTTCTTATCGCAGGTATGTACACTAAATGAGGAAAGAGTTTTAGAGCCCTTTAAAGGCAACAGCCACAAGTCTACTATCCACATTGAACTTTTGGTATGTGCGAAGTTTGGTCCCAGTTCATGACTACCAACATCCATGGATGCTCAAGTCCCATAGTATACAATGGCATAGTAAAATGGCATCCCTAGTATAAAATACTTCCTTTTTCAGACATTGGGGGGGGGGGGATACTTTCAATTGTTGTATCCATTGTATTGATGGAGGACTGATTGTACTAAGCTACAAAGGGTATGGAACTTTTTTAATGAATTGCAAATACAGGTTGAATATACCTTATTCCAGTGTTTCCCAACCTTTTTTGAGCCGTGGCACACTTTTTACATTTGCAAAATCCTGGGGCACACCACCAACCAAAATGACACGAAATGACACTCTAACACAGTAATACATATAGTTAATATGTTTTTAAATGTATTTATACACTCAGTGTGAAACCTGGGTCTGTTTCAATGAACTCAACATAGATATCCTGGCAGGAGTGGCAGAAAGACACAAACTTCCCACACAGAACTCCCATAACCAAGAGAAAATGCTATAAGAGTTTGGTGGGCATTGACCTTGGGTTTTGGAGTTGTGGTTCAACTATATCCAGAGAGCACTGTGGACTGAAACAATGTTGGATCAGGACCAAACTTGGCATGAATACTCAATATGCCCAAATATGAACACAGATGGAGTTCAAGGGAAATAGACCTTGACATTTGGGAGTTGTAGTTGCTGGGATTTATAGTTCCCCTGCAATCAAAGAGAATTCTGAACCCCACCAATGATAGAACTGGGCCAAACTTCCCACACAGAACCCCCAGGAGGCAAGAGGAGGTCTCTACTTGGGGAAAGGGAGGCGGGCCTTCCCAATGCATGGAGAGGGAGAGACCAAGTAGGCAACGGGTGGGGGTATTTGTAATTTTGTGCCTTTATCGAGGTAGGGTTCTTTGGGTTTTTATACTTCAACACACTAGACTCCCCCGCCCCCCTCCTGGAGATTCCAATTTTCCATGGCACACTTGATGATCGCTCACGGCACACTAGTGTGCCCTGGCACACTGGTTGGGAAACACTGCCTTATTCAAAATGCTTGGGACCAGAAATGGTTTGGACTTTGATATCCTGGAGATGAGACTCAAGTATAAACATAAATATCATTAGGTTGTTGTGAGTTTTCCAGCTGTCTGGCCATGTTTCAGAAGCATTCTCTCCTGGCATTTCCCCCACATCTATGGCAAGCATCCTCAGAGCTTGTGAGGTCTGTTGGAAACTAGGCAAGTGGGGGATATATATATATATATATATATATATATATATATATATATCTGTGGAATAGTGTACATGGTGGGAGAAAGAACTCTTATTTGTTTGAAAGTGTGACTGTTGCAATTGGCCACCTTAATTAGAATTGAATGGCCTTGCAGGTTCAAAGCCTGACTGGTTGCTGCCTAAGGGAATTCTTTGTTGGGCGTGTTAGCTGGCCCTGGTATATTATTGTCTGGAGTCCCGCTGTTTTTTTTTAATGTTGCTCTTTATTTACTGTCCTGTTTTTAGAGTTTTTTTTAAAATACTGGTAGCCATATTTTGTCCATTTTCATGGTTTCCTTTCTTCTGTTGAAATTGTCCACATGCTTCTTGTGGATTTCAAAGGATTCCCCCAGGCAGGAAGCAGCCAAGCTTTGAAGTTGCAAGGCCATTCAATGCTAATCAATATTGCTATTGGCAATATTCACACAAGAACAAGAGCTCTTTCTCCCACCCTGGACATTCCACAGTTATATAAACCCCACTTGCCTAGTATCCAACAGACCTCACAACCTCTGAGGATGTCTCCCATAGATGTGGGCGAAATGTCAGGAGAGAATGCTTCTGAATCAAGGCCATACAGCCTGGAAAAGTCACAGCAACCCAGTGATTCCAGCTATTGAAACTTTTGACAACACATAAATATCATTCTTGTTCAATCCACATAGCCTGAAGGTACTTTTAGACAGTATCCTTAACAATTTTGTGTATGAGACAATGCTTGTGTGCATTCAACCATCAGACAGCAAAAGTGTCACTCTCTCAGTCACTCCTTTGGGAGTCTTTGGGATTTCAGGAATCTGGAGTAGAAATGCTCAACCTGAATGTTTGGTAGGGTATTGGCAACAGTATAGTGATGCACACTGAGCACTGAGAGTGCCTCGCCATTGTCCAGATGGCCACTGGGATTGCTCAGTGAGTACCAGTCTTAATACACATTAGAAGCCATTTCTTCTGACACTCATTGATCTTGATGCTCAATGGATTTCCTAGATAGTGCCTTGTGGAAGTCCTATGAATGGGGAAGTTGATTCTTTTTTCTAATGGGCGCAGGTCTGCCAGTGTAGACACAAGCGCCCTACTAAAATTGCAGCCAACATGTTTTGTAGGGTACTACTAGTAGTAAAACTTACAGAACACTTTGTCAGGTGCAGCTTTTCCCAATCAAAGTTCTACAACACAAATGTGATTAAGATGCCAGGCAAAGATCCAGAGAAAAGATAGGACATGTGTGCCATCCTTCCACCTGACCTGACCACAGTCCTTCTTCCTTTCTGGGAATGCTTAGGTTAGATTTCTCAATGCACTCAATGTGGGGAAGCCTTTGAAGATTTCTGGGAAGCTATGGTTCAAGAAAACAGCAAAGACGCTGGGGGCTGATGATGAGAGAAGGAAGCATGCCTTGCCAGTCTTCTAAAGGTTTTTTTGGTTTCCCTTCTAGGCCTGTCATCGACATATTAAATCCTAAAATGGCCTAAGGCGGTGCTTTCCAAACATCGGTCTTCCAGATGTTTTGGACTTCAGTTTCCAAAATTCCCAATTGTTGCCCAAACTGGGAATCGAAGTCCAAAACAGCTAAAGGTCCAAAGTTTGGGAACCCTTGGTCTAAATCAGTGGTTTCCAAAGTGGGAGGTACCGCCCCCTGGTGGGCGGTGGGGCAATCCAAGGGGGCGCTGGGAGGCTCAGGAGAATTTATTTATTTATTTATTTATTTATTTATTTATTACTTCGACTTATTAGTCGCCCTTTCCCGTAGGCTCAGGGCGACTCACATTTGCAAAAGCCGTAGAACAGAATAAAAACAGATCGTGGTTAAAATTGGCACAACCAGCGCGCAAGCATGGTTTGAGCACAGTTTAACATACATATACCTAAGCACCGAACGCTTGGGTGAAGAGGAGGGTTTTTGCAGGCCCTGCGAAATGTTAGCAGATCGGTCTGCGCTGGATTGTGGAGGGGAAGAGCATTCCACAAAGCGGCAGCGGCACTGAATGCCCTCCTCCGCGTTGAGCCTAGGTGGATGGATCGTCGACTAGGCACTACCAGGAGGTTTTGAGACTCGGATCGCAGTGGTCGTGGTGGACTGTAATGGGGGGAGCTGAACCCGTAAGGTGGCGGTGAAGTGAGCCAGGCTTGCCACTTGCAGGGTCGTGCGCTTGCGAGGACGTCCCTGTTGGAAAAAAGAAGCCGATACACAAGACTGTGCCTTGGCAGGGTTGATGAGAGGAAGGAGGTGCGCGCTGCGGTTTCCACGGCAACCCCTGCCTGAGGATTCCAACTCGCAGGGACACAGTCGCAAGCGTGCGATCCCCAGGCAGGCATTGCCGTTTGATCCAGATCTGTCATTCATGGGGATCTTAGTGGCCTGTGGAAGTCAGAGCTGAACTGGCTGAAGGTACTGCAAATCCCATCATCCATTGCTCATACTCCCCCAAACATATTGGTTTTGTGGTTATTTCTGGAATTCAGTGTTTGTAATTTACACCTTTCTTTACTATATTGTATGTAAAAGGTAGAAACATGAATACTCTTTCTGTTTAATTGCTATTAAAAATGTTAAAAAAAATTTCTAGGGGGGCGCTGAGTAAAAAAATTTCTGAAAAGGGGACAGTAGGCCAAAAACGTTTGTGAACCACTGGTCTAAACTAACAGAGTGGGCAGCACTAAAGTATCTAAGAGTCAGCTTCTTGCCTTAAGGAAACTTGGTTATGCAGTCAGTAAAAATGCAAGGTCTTTTGCCTTCTCTGACAAAATGGTACTGGTGCCCAACTAAACTACAGCTCCCAGGATTCCACAACATTGAGCCATGGTAATTAAAGCGGATCAAACTGAATTGATTCTACAGTGAAGATGCACCCCAAATCTAGCCGTTGCTTGAGTTTGTTCAGTCTTTCACAAACAGATCCAGTTCGAGGTGGTTATAAGTACAAAATAATCTATGTGATGGCACACCTGAGCCTTTGGGAAAACTATAGTGTCTGGCTTTACTCAAGGGCTATCTGTATACCTTCTGTTAAGATTAAGACCTTTAGCAGACAGAGGCACTTTAGGCAAGGTGAAAAGATAACCAAAATGAGTTTACTGCAAACAAGATGAATAAAGGGTTAACTTCATCTGGGACTATCATAAGGTAACATTAAAAATATTACAAAAGGAGTCTTTGCTGGCTGCAGTCATCTCTCTGGAGTCTTCTGCCTCTGGTGCAAAGCGATGGTTATAAACTGTCTTAATCTTCTTTCTTGTGAAGCATAAGCTGGTCATAAGCTTCTGTTGTCCTTTGGACTGGTGGTACAAAAAATACTGCTGAATGCAGGTGCTAAGGATACCTGTTTGAATTGCTTAGGCCTAGGATTACCAGACAATCCCAAGCCTAAATCACAGTAGCTCTGCAGTAGAAAAGAAGGAGGAGTCTAGCAAAGCAGGCCCGGATTATTCATAAGGCCACCCTAGGCCACGGCCTAGGGGCGCAGCCATGGGGGGGCGCCAGATCCAATTTTTTAAAAAGGTCGATCTTTGGGCGCTTCTGCGCGCGGAGTGCCATAGGCCCCTCCGCCTCTTCCTCGCTCACGTCGGGCACCCCTCCTTCCTTGAGTGAAGGAAGGAGGGGCACCCAATGCGACCGACGAAGAGGCGGAGCGTAGTCCCGCCCCTAGGGCCTCTGATGCGGCTTCGCTCCGCCTCTTCCTCGCTCATGCCGGCCCCTCCTTCCTTCACTCAAGGAAGGAGCAGCACCCGGTGCAAGCGACAAAGGCGCAGAGCGAAGCCGCATCAGAGGCCCTAGAGGCGGGACTTCGCTCCGCGTCTTCCTCGCTTGCATCGGGCGCCCCTCCTTCCTTGAGTGAAGGAAGGGGGGGTGCCCGACGCGAGCGAGGAAGACGCGGAGGGAAGCCCCGCCCCTAGGGCCTCTGACGTGCATGCTCAGCATAGGCCCAGGGGTGTGGCTTCCAATGTGTGGCCTAGGAGCACCACAAAGAGTTGATCTGGGCCTGTAGCAAAGAGCTCTATACAGGGAAATGGAATAGACCAACTAAGGCTGGGAGTGTTGTGCTCAAACCAAAAACTAATACAAAGAATGTATCCACACTATTAGGAAAATCTATGAACAGGAGGAACTAAAACAGAGGAGAGGAAAAAGCAGAGCCAAAACTTCACAGTCTATCTCTGGATCAACATCTTCTACCAAGCTGTCATCACATCTCCACATAAGTCTTTGATGAATGCACACTTGTATCTCAGCCATCAATTTATTTTCCTGTGCTTACAGATATTTTGCTATGCAGGGAAAGATTTCAACTGTTCTGCTGGTGCGCGCATTGATGTATCTGGTGCCTTTGTGCGGGATGGCTATTAGGCTCTGTCTTGGCACATTTGAAAGAAAAGGCAGCTAATTTATTTCAGTCCTGAAGGACCAAAGTTCAGCAGCATGATACAAATTGAAAGGAGGTAGGCATATTTTCACATTTTACAGGGATAGAAGATAGGCAATGTGACATAGTGGTTTGAGCATTAAACTACAACTCTGGAGACCAGGGTTCAAATCCCCACTTGGCCATGAAAACCAACCAGATAATCTTTGGAGAGTCACATACTGTCAGCCCTGGAAAACACTTAGGGTCACCATAAGTTGGAAATGACTTGAAGGCACACGACAACAGCAGTCTGACGTAACAGTTTGGCCCAGTCTTTAGTACTATGCAAAATTACAAATCCCAGAGACAGCCAGATAGTTGAAATAGAACCCTTCATACTATAATTGTGTAGATCAGTGTTTCCCAACCAGTGTGCCATGAGCGTTCATCAGGTGTGCCGTGGGAAATTGGAACCTCCAATACCCCCCCCTGCCGAACACTTTTCTTCTCCACTCGGGCTCCCTTCTTCCCAGCCTCGCTCTGCTTGCTTTGCCTCGCTTTGCTGCTTCTGCAGGAGGGGGAAGGGAGGAAGACGTGACCTGTGCGGGCACTACTGCGCAGACTCGCCCCACGTCTTCTTCCCTCCCCTCCACAGTGCTCTCTGGATATAGGTGAACTACAACTCCAAAACTCAAGGTCAATGCCCAGCCCACCAAACTCTTATAGTATTTTCTCTTGATTATGGTAGTTCTGTGTGGGAAGTTTGATTCCATTCCATCATTGGTGGAGTTCAGAATGCTCTTTGATTGCTGGGGAACTATAACTCCCAGCTGTTGAGCAAGACCTTTGTGTGTGTCTTTCTGCCATTCCTGCCAGGATATCTATGTTGTGTTCATCAAAACAAACCCAGGTTTCACACTGAGTGTATGAATACATTTTAAAACATATTAACTATATGTATTACTGTGTTAGAGTGTCATTTTGTGTCATTTTGGTTGGTGGTATGCCCCAGGATTTTGTATATGTAAAAAATGTGCCGCAGCACAAAAAAGGTTGAAAAACACTGGTGTAGATGGTCCAGTTTCCTTTCCTTTAGGGACATTTTGATCACAAGAGTGAAATTGGAAAGACGTAGAAGAACTAGAAATGGAAGAGCATGATGACATCTCCAGGATCCTTGTAAAATTCCCGGAACGAGGCAGGATGGTTATGCAACGAGTGCCTCATTCGGAAGCATCCAGTCTTTCACGGGAAAAATGTTACACACAGCTGCATGTAAACAAGTGAGACTCGCTGTGTGTTATGGCATGGAATGCAACACGACAAGTGCCACTCTCTTGGCCCGCCAAACCATGGTTCAAGTCATTTTTTCTGACTTACAATGCACCCAAGGACAGTTAGATGTTATATTGACCATAGATACTCTCAGACTATTGTGTTCCTATATCTGCTGGATCTCTTATTTGAGTTCCCAAGGAACTCTTTGATAAAAGAAGACGCTTCCTACTCCTTTATACAACATATGGTGAATCTGTGAGGCTCGCCACCACAAGATGTGCTGATGGCCACCAATCTTAAGCAGATAAGACAAATATATGTCAATCAGGGGGTGGCAGTCACTGTGCCTCTGTGCCACTCTTGTGCAACTAGGAAGCCTCCAGATGTGTTGCACTACAACTACAACCAACTATGTCACCATTGGAACTATGGGACCTGTTCGTAATGTGGCCCCAAATGTGTGTTCCTTCGGAGATATTGTTGGAACACATAATTCCCATTACCCATGACAAGCAAAGCCCACAATGATTGATGATGGGGGTTGTGGTCCAGTAACATCTAGGGCAGGGTTTTTCAACCTTTTTTGAGCCGCGGCACATTTTTTACATTTACAAAATCCTGGGGCACACCACCAACCAAAATGACACAAAATTACACTCTAACACAGTAATACATATAGTTAATATGTTTTTATTTATTTATTTATTTATTTATTTATTTATTTATTTATTAGTTCCGCTTGATATACCGCTATTTTATTAAAATACAGATAAAAACACACAAAACACAGTAAAACCCAATTAAAACCCCCAGCTAAAATCCCATTTTAAATGTATTTATACACTGAGTGTGAAACCTGGGCCTGTTTTGATTAACACAACATATATATGACTTCCTCTCACATATTTATACATAGCTATCATGTCTTCTCAGCCTTCTTCTTCTTCAGGCTAAACATGCCCAGCTCTTCAAGCCACTCCTCATAGAGCTTGTTCTCCAGACCTTTGTGAAATTTCAGCCTGAGTGAAACTTGCTTCCGGTTAACTATGGATGTCATGAAGCTGTTATAAACAATTCCGGGGGACTCTCAAAAATCCAGTAAAATAGTATTTTAAAAAATTCCAAGCAGAGAGGCTTAATTTGTTTCTTGGAAACCGGTGAGGGGGGGGAGAGTGCCAATTTCCCACGGCACACCTGATGATCGCTCATGGCACACTGGTTGGGAAACGCTGATCTAGGGTCACACATCTCCTCTCCCAGAGCAGGTACATTTCCCACTTTTTCTGGAGAAAAAATGGCATGCAAAATGCTGCTTGTCTCTTCAGCAGCGCCGTTGGATCAACGAAACATGGCAAAGGATTCCTTTATGGTAAAACTTCCTATTCCTGAAGGTCCTTCCACCCAGTCATATAACCCAGAATATCAAGGCAGATAATCCACAATATTTGAACGGGATTATCTAAGACCACACTGCCATGTAATCCAGTTCAATGTGGATTTTATACAGCTGTGTGGAAGGGGCTTGAGTGAAACTGTTTTTGAGTTTCAGCTTCCCACCGAGAAAACCAGCTTGTTCAAAGGGTTGCTCTTTGCGATAGTTTTGGCTCAGTGGCAGGGCTTTTTGCAGTCCCGTTGAAGGAGCAAAGATGTGTGGGAAAGTTACAATGGGTGAAACTTGCTCTGTGTAGTCATGAAACTGCCTCGTCTGGCTTCGTTGTGCAAGACATTGAGGGCTGGCTTTCATTCCGTATTGGCATTAACTCTTGAAGATACCAGAGTTTCTTTGGGAGAGGTTTTCCTATTGTACCTGTGCTTAGTTTTTTTTGTGAGAATGGATGATTGCAGCCTCCAGTTTGGCAGGAATGACCCCACTTGCTTTTATGCTGTTGCACTTTCCCAGCTGCTTTAAAAATGTCCCGGTTTTCCCCTCTTCCTCCCACCTTGGTTCCCATCTTAGATTAGCTGCTGAAAACAGAGTCTAAAGAGGATGAAATATTGCCGTTCCCATGTTGTTTTAACCCAAACTGGTCAAATTGCTTTTAATTTTAGTGTTATCTTATCCTTATTTAAAAATTACAGTCTTAAATTGCTTTAAGACTAGCAAAAGCTCAATCCTATTTTCATGTTCACCCTTTTTTGGATGTTTCCACTTGTATTGTATTTCTAAGCCTCCTTGATTCCCAAACTGGGTGAAAGACAAGAGACAAACATGATGGTGGTGATGATGGTTTTGAGTTGCCCTAAATCACAGTTTATGTACATGTAGCCGGTAGCCTGCAAAGGGCCTTAGGATACTATTTGTCAGATTTTTAAAATCCATTTTCCCGTGAGAAGCCTCCCAAGTCTCCTGTGACCAAGAGGTAATTGTGATACAGGCCCGGATTACCCATAAGACCAGACTAGGCAATGGCTTAGGGGTGCAAGGCCAGGGGGGCGCAAAAATCACGGGCCAAAAAAAAGTTGAAACAAATACAAATGCGTCAACCACGCAACGCGCCATCCGAACCTTCCGCTGCCTCTGGGATGTTTCCCCACCTCCATTCTCAGTGCTGCAGCATGGCCTGAGGAGGAAGGGAGGAGGAGGGTTGCAGAGGAAAGGGGGGCGGCGCACAGCCCGCGCATGCGCTTTTGGCACGCAAAGACAAGCTACGAGGGAGCTTCCACTTCCGTAGCCTTCTCCCTTCCCAGCCTCCTCTTGGCGGAAAGTGAGCACTGCGAGGGGGCAGGGGAGGAGGGAATGGCGCCCCCCCTCACCATTGCCCCCGCCCCCTTGTCAAGGAAGGGGGCCAAGGAAGGGAAGGGAAGCCCCTGGGGTCTGGGGGCTTCCCTCCTCCTCCCCCCCGTCCTGCCCTCCTTCCTTGAGTCAAGGAAGGAAGGCAGGAGGAGGAGGGAAGCCCCGCCCCCGGGGCCGCTGCCGGGCATGCGCAGCAGCGACCCCGGGGGCTTCCCTTCCTTCCTCCTCCTCCTCACTCACGTCCTTGAGTCAAGGAAGGAAGGGCTAAAATGGTCCAACGAGGGCCACAAATATGGTGAAATGGCCCTTATGAACTCTAGAGAGCATTGGTGATAATAGTGCTGGGGAGATGGGAGTGTGTCTTTCATAAGGCTCTCAGGGGCCAAGTGCAACCTTCTTACAATTGCCACTTCTACCTTTGGTACCTTCAGGCCATTCCAAATTCCTCTTTTACCAACACTAAATTGGCTGCCATTCACTTGGGATATAGGTTTGGGATATATGGTGTTTCCATTGGCACCAAGGCATTTGGCTGGGGAATGGACACGTGACAGGCCCTATTACCGTCAATGATCTGTTTGATGTTCAGTCCAATTCGGTTGTATCTGGCAACTATTGCCATTCTGCATTTTGCTTCCCTGTTTCGGAGCCAGGTGTCCCGTGTGTATATATTCCAACCTGGGCTTCCTAAGGCTGACTTTCTGATGGAAACGTTTCATCCAGATGAAGCATTCAAATGAGCAAATTGTCCACTGCCACCAAGTCCATGCAACTGTGAAGTTTACATACTTCCTGACTATCCTTATTTAGAAGGGATGGATCCAAATAATCATTTGTAATCCCACTTTTTCCAGCTACTATGTGTTTAATGCAGAAATTTCCAACATTTTCACTCTGCTGGTGTGTTGAGCTTCAATTTCAAAAAATTCAATGGTCTGGGACAGTGGTTCTCAACCTTCCTATTGCTGGGACCCCTTAATACAGTTCCTCATGTTGTGGTGACCCTCCAATCATAACATTATTTGTGTTGTTGCTTCATAACTGTAATTTTGCTACTGTTATGAATTGTATCTGATATTCAGGATGTATTTTCATTCACTGGAAAATCTGGCACAAATACCCGATATGCCCAAATTTGAATACTGGTGAGATATGGGGGTATTGATTTTGTCATTTGGGAGTTGTACTTGCTGGGATTTATAGTTCACCTACAATCAAAGAGCATTCCACCATATCCAGAGACCACTGTGGACTCAAACAATGATGGATCTGGACCAAACTTGGCATGAATACTCAATATGCCCAAATGTGAACATTAGTATAGTTTGGGGAAAACAGACCTCAAATTTGTGAGTAGATCAATAGGTACCGCTCCAGCGGGAAGGTAACAGCGCTCCATGTAGCTATGCTGGCCACATGACCTTGGAGGTGCCTACGGACAATGCCGGCTCTTCAGCTTAGAAATGGAGATGAGCACCAACCCCCAGAGTTGGACATGACTGAACTTAATGTCAGGGAAAAACCTTTACCTTTACCCCAAGCCTTCTTTGCCAGAACACTGGTGCCTCAACAAACCCCAACTCACAGGAAGCCATAGCATTGAGGCATAGCAGTTAAAAGGGTATCAAACTGCTTAAATTTTACAGCAGGGGTAGGGAACCTACGGCTCAGGAGCCAGATGTGGCTCTTTTCATGGTTGCATCTGGCTCTTCCTCTTCCTTCCTTTCTCCCCTTCACCCTTTCCTTCTCTCCTTCCTTTTCCCTCCCTCTCTCCCCTTCCTTCTTGCCTCCATTCTCCCTCTTCCTTCCTTCCTTCCTTCCTTCCTTCCTTCCTTCCTTCCTTCCTTCCTTCCTTTCTCCCCTTCACCCTTTCCTTCTCCTTCTTTCCTTCATTTTCCCTCCCTCTCTCCCCTTCCTTCTTTCCTCCATTCTCCCTCTTCTTTCCTTCCTCTTCCTTCCTTCCTTTCTCCCCCTTCACCCTTTCCTTCTCCTTCTCTCCTTCCTTCTTTCCTCCATTCTCCCTCTCTCTTCCTTCCTTCCTCTTCTATTCTTTTCCCCAAGTCTTCCTTTCCTTCTCCTTCCTTTCTTTTCACTTCCCTCTCTCTCCCCTTCTTTATGTTCTTCTTTTCCCTTCATTATTTTACTTTTTCCTCACTCCCTTTCCTTTCTTTTCCCCACCCTTTCCTTTCCTCCCTTCCCATTTCCTTCTTTCTTTTCCCCTCCTTGTCTCTCTTCTGCTTTTCTTTTCTTCCTTTTCCATAGTTGTTCTTCTTTTTTTCTTCCTCTCCCCCTCCCTCCTTTATTTCCTCTATCTTTCTTTCTTTCCCCCTTCCTTCTGTCTTCTCTTCCTTCCCAGAGTCCTGAGCATGCCTTTTGCAGAGCCAGGTCTGAAGTGTCCCGTCACTCTGCCGGGGGAATCCTTTTCTCATAGTATGCATGTATATACTCACATTTAGTTGAATTTAGTCTTAAAATATATTCTAAACTAGCTGAGGACCTGGCGGTGCCCGGGTTATTTGAGGAAGGCATTGTGTGCCAAGGTTGGTTCCTATTAGATGTTTATGTGGCTTGCAGTGGTCTCAGGAAATTAGTGACGTTACTGCGAGTCCCAGGGGCCTAGTCAGGAAAACAATCCCATGAGTTAAAATCAAGGAAGCCTAACAATATCCCATGAGCTGAGGCCTAGTCAGGAAAATCAAGTTAAGGAAGCCTTTCTGTCAATTTTGGGCCTGGTTTGTGATTTATAGGGGCTATAGTGTTGTTTGGGAAGTGAATGACGTGAAGGTACTGCAAATCCCATCATTCGTGCCCCCTCCTGCCCTAAACCACACCAGGTAGTGAAGTGGGCCATTGGTCGCCAGTGGCAACCAATCCCCTCTGTCTGGGGCCGTAGAATGTTGGATTTCTGATGCTGGCCAGTTAGAGCCCGTTATGCAAATAATCCCACAATGGCAGCCAATCGAAACGCTGGCACATATTCCTCCCGTCGCTCGCTCGCTCGCTCCACCGCAAACACTGACTTTTATTATATGTAATAGATAAGTATATGTCTCTCACTGAAATAAATTTCCAAATATTTTGCTTTTATGGCTCTTTGAGTCAAAAAGGTTCTCGACCCCTGTTCTACAGTATAGATCAGGCATTGGCAAACTTTGGCAATCCCTCCAGGTGTCTTGGACTTCAACTCCCACAATTCCTAACAGCCTCAGGCCTTTCATTTTCCCCTGAGAGTAAAGCTCGAGGCTGTTAGGAATTGTGGGAGTTGAAGTCCAAGACACCTGGAGGGATGGCCAAAGTTTGCCCATGCCTGGTTTAGATGAACCCATAATGTATGCAACTATTGCATTGGGTGAGCAAACTGTCTTTGAGGTGTAGATTCCAGAGACAAACCTCACCTGCCTCTTTCAAAGCTGCTTTGTCAATCTCCTTAAAACCTCGAATTATCTCACATTATCCCCTTGGAGTCTTTGTGGTCTTGTTGTGCGTGTGATACTTAAAGCTAGTGTCAATTATCTCTCCTGCCGGCTTCAAAAGAACAATTATTCTTCATAGAATGTTTTTCTTGCCGTGGTTCCTTAATGGGAAGCTCACCTGGCCAAACCGCAGAGCAGGTTTCCTTTGCTGCCGGTGTGTGTGTGCCTGCGCCTCGGACCGATGCAAATCGTGCTCTCTAAAAGGGAATTGGAAAGTGGAAAGTGATGCAAATCTCATTTTGAGTAAGTTACCTAGGGTCAGAATGGCTATTGCTAAGGTAGCTGGGTATCATTCAAATATCGGATCATTCTTGATGCAGCCGGTTGCATCTTTGGGTGCTCTTCCTGTGAAATATATATTGATAGTGGCATCCAGAATTCATTTGTGGCTGATTCCAGTGAAGATTTCAAGCTGAGGATTTCCACTGAACGGACAACAATTTTGAGGGTAAAGTTCTAACAGATATAATCCAAATGAAGGATGGGCAAAATGCAGGATATATGCCATGTTATTCAATCTCAGTTGGCAACATAGCATTCATATCTACTTTTATTGATGTCTGAAGGAGAAAGTTGGGAAAGGAAGAGAAGACAGAGGTAAAATGGAAGGAATTATTATTGGAAACATAACATGATTGGTACATAGCAAACAATATCACTATACTGGCTTTTGCATTTGATCACACATCGGACACTTCCCAAGTGTCTAGGACTGTGTGATGTATTGGCAAATTTTATTTATTTATTTATTTATTTAAAATTTATTTATTTAAATTTGTTTATTAATTATGTGTTTTTTATTTATTTATTTATTTATAAATAATGTGTGCAGATCTGAGTAGCATGTCCTTTTGCAGCTGGCAGATATTAATTTTATCAGTGCCAATTGTTTTTAAGTGCAGGCCAAGGTTTTTAGGGACTGCATCCAGTGTGTCGATCCCTATTATTATTATTATTATTATTATTGCTAGCGACTTTGTGACCAAAACCATGTTGAGGCAGAAAATCTTTGGTTCAAATTGAATATCGCTTTGGGTTTCAGTTAAGAGAGGAAAGTGGAGTATTGGGTTGCTGTGAGTTTTCCGGGCTGTATGGCCATGTTCCAGAAGCATTCTCTCCTGATGTTTCACCCACACCTGTGGCAGTTGTCTTCCATGCTTGTGCAAATTTCCTCTTTTGTTATCCACACAGAACACTTGCATACCATCTGCATAATTTTTTTTTCCTATTCTGCCTTTGCAGACTATACCATGGGAAAAATGCAAATACTTACTGTAAGGGGTCAGGGTTGGCCCGTTCGTCAGTCACCACTGACCATTCCTTTTTCTTTTTTCTTTTTTTATATAGATTTTTATTGTGCATTTTCCATATATACAGGTTCAGGTTGGGGGTGACTGGGGTGGGTTAAGGTAGGGGATACCGGGTCTGGGGAGGGGAGGGGAATGGTGGGGTGGGTTCAGAACTTCCCGAGAGTATCACAAGGTTTCATTATACAGATATTGTATATATTGTTAATAATAAAAAAAGAGAGAAAAGGGGAGTTAAATTGTTTTCCATCATAAGCTTTGTATATCTTCATAAGCTATACAAATTATGTATAGCAGAGTTCTATGGGTCATTTAAATCTATTACAAAATTAATTTTTTTATTCTGCAAATAGGTTCTAAAATCTGACCAGTCCGTTCTGTTCTTTTTATTGTTCAGATTTTGTGTGAGAGAGTCTATCTGGATAATATCAAGCACTTTTATTGTCCATTCTTCCAAGTCCGGGGTCGTGTCTTTCTTCCAGTGCCGGGCTAATACTATCCGGCTGCAGGCGCTGAGAATGAAAAAGATTCTTTCCTGGTTCTTATCTAGAATGGGGTTGGATAGCCCCAGCAGATAATTTTGTGGGTCTAACTTGAACCTGACTTTTAGTATGTTTTGTACCTCTGTGTATATGCTTTCCCAATACCTGTGTGTTTTCGTACAGTCCCACCACTGGTGAAGGTATGTCCCCAATTCTTTCTTACACTTCCAGCATACACTTGAGCTATTTTTATTGAATTTGGCTATCCTTGAGGGGTGCAGGTGCCATCTGAATTGCATTTTAATCCAGTTTTCTGTAATGTCAGTTATGGTGGTATACTTTAGCTTTTCTAACCATATTTCTTCCCACTGTCTCAGAAGTATTGTATGTCCCAGATCCTGAGCCCATTTCGTGTGACAATTTTTGATTTGTTCGTCTTCTGTTTCCCAGCTTAGTAGTTGTTTATAGAAAAAGCTAATGTTTTTCCTATGTGTTTTCAGTACCTTTTCCCATGTTTTTTCCTCTGCAAAGCTCAGTTTTTTGTCCACTTTGAACTGTTGAAATATTTGATAGTACTGGAACCATTCCTTTTTCAGTGTGGCAGGGCAGATTATTCCACCATGCCACCAAATATGTCAGGATTCGGACCCCTTGACCCTTACAGTAAATACACTGCCACCAAATAATGTAATGAAGTATATAAAGAAGGATTCCAAGCTCCTTATGTTAACCGTGGCAGGGCAGGTCTACTTTGCAAATCTTACCACTGCCACTAACATGTAAGGAACGAACCCTTTTATAACTCTGGGCAGTAAGGCTTTCTTCCCACTGTGGTAGGGTGGGTACTTTCCCTTTGAGCCCCACCAACAGATGTTCAAACTGACACCAGTTAATATATTTGCTGCCACCAATTGTATCAAATCAGCCACCGATGTGAGGGTTTGTTCTTTTAAGGCTTGTGGTTTAAAAAGAACAACATTGAGAGGTGTTGTAATAAAGATGTTCAACAGTTTATTTAATAACAGAGTTCAGAGCTTAGTTGGTTGCAAACAAGTCTCCTAAGAGGTACAAATCTTGCGGTTACAACGTTTCAACAATAGGGTACAGTTTCCACTGTACTTCCTAACATAAAACTAAGCAGTCCTAATAACAAACTGCTCCAGCAGGTACTGTAAATAGCCAACTATAGGCTTTACCTATCTCTTAAATAAGTTTTCTACTCTAACTTGGACAAAGTCTGTCTTTCACCTGGGTTTCTTAAACCCCTAGCCGAACTGCTTTCTAAAAGCTCCGAAAGACAGCTTCCCTCCCACCAACTGACAAAACCAACTGACTTATTTTAAAAATCTGAAAGTTCTAAAACAGATGCAGCTCTAAGTTCCGCCTCCACGGCAACAGACTTCACAGGGGTCTGCTGCTCCAACATTCCCTGCCAACCCTCTGTGGCATGTTAAACATTTTACCATCAAACGTATAGGCAAATAAGCAATAACAAACTATACATTTATCTTGCAACAAAACAACACGACTTCATCACACTTACCTTTCTGGAGAGGAAATTAGAGCTTTAGAGAGTAGGGATGCATCTATGCCAGACATGGGCAAACTTGGGCCCCCCAGGTGTTTTGGAGTTCAACTTCCACCATTCCGAACAACCTGCCGGCTGTTAAGAATTGTGAGAGCTGAAGTCCAAAACACCTGGAGGGCCGAAGTTTGCCCATGCTTGATCTACATTATAGAATTAATACCGTTTGACCCCAGTTTGGATGCATCTATTCTGATGCAGTTTGACACTGCTTGAACTACTATGGCTCCTGCTCAATGGATTCCTGGAACCGACACTTTTGGCTGAGAAGGCTAAGGACCTTGCCAAACTACAACTCCCAGGATTCCATGGCAGTTCAAGTGGTGTCCACCTGCACTAATTCTGCAGTGTAGTTGCTCTCTTTCGCAGTTGTGGTGTAATGCTATGCAATCCTGGGAGTTGTAGTGTGCTCCATTTCCTGGAATTTAAGTTAGAATGCCTCCTGCTTCAAAAAGGACTTAGCTCCAATGTATGTTTCTTGCATTTAAGCCCATAGCTGTAGGATTTAATGTAATTTGACAGCACTTTAACTGCCACGGCTCAAAGCTATGGAATCATGAGAGTTGTAGTTTTATAAGGTCTTTAACCGTGCGTCACCAAACTATGACTCCCAGGATAACATAGCCATGATAGTTCAAGTGGTGTTAAACTGCACTGGGTTGCTGTGAGTTTTCCAAGCTGTATGACCATGTTCCAGAAGCATTCTCTCCTGACGTTTCACCCACATCAATGGGAGACATCCTCAGAGGTTGTGAGGTCTTTTGGAAACTAAGTAATATATCTGTGGAATGTCCAGGCTGGGAGAAAGAACTCTTGTCTGCTTGGGGTATGTGTGAAAGTTGCAATTTGCCACCTTGATTAGCATTTAATGGCCTGCAGCTTCAAGGCCTGGCTGGTTGCTGCCTGGGGGAATCCTTTATTGGGAGGTGTTAGCTGGCTCTGATTGAGTCTTGTCTACTTTTTGAATGTTACTCTTTATTTACTCCTGATTTCAGAGAAAATGCTTCTGGAACATGGCCATACAGCCCGGAAAACTTACAGAAACCCATAGATTCCGGCCATGAAAGCCTTTGACAACACATTAAACTGCATTGATTCTCCAGTGTGGGTGCACTCTGAGGCTCCCAGAAACTCCTCCATTGATGGGGATGCTGGGGGGTGTAGTCTCCCAGGACAGTGTTTTTCAACCTTTTTTGAGCCGTGGCACATTTTTTACATTTACAAAATCCTGGGGCACACCATCAACCAAAATGACACAAAATGACACTCTAACACAGTAATACACATAGTTAATAGGTTTTTAAATGTATTTATACACTCAGTGTGAAACCTGGGCCTGTTTCGATGAACACAACATATATATGACTTCCTCTCACATACTTATACATGGCTATCATGTCTTCTCTCAGCCTTCTCTTCTTCAGGCTAAACATGCCCAGCTCTTCAAGCCGCTCCTCATAGAGCTTGTTCTTCAGACCCTTATGAAATTTCACCCTGAGTGAAACTTGCTTCCAGTTAACTATGGATGTCATGAAGCTGTTATAAGCAGTTCCTTCGGGGGGGGGGGGGGGGGGGAGGCTCTCAAAAAATCCAGTAAAATAGTAAAAAAAAAAAATCCAAGCAGAGAGGCTCAATTTGTTTCTTGGAAAACTGTGAGGGGGCTGCTAGGAGGGGGGGGAGTGCCAATTTCCCACGGCACACCTGATGATTGCTCATGGTACACTAGTGTGCCACGGCACACTGATTGGGAAACACTGTCCCAGGAAATGTGGGAGATTGCTAGGATCAAAGACCCACATGGAGGCCGTCTTTGTGTCCTAAGTTTCTCCAACCAGGGAAGTCCTATTATGGTCACCCCGCCTTTGCGATCCACCTGCCATTGAACCGCAATCTGGGAAATGACTGATGGAGGCTCAAAGATGAATGGGAAAAGGGTGGAAGAGCAAGGATCAACAGGAGGAGGGAGGGAATATTAGGCGGATGAATATTCCAGAGGCCGCATGTGTAGGAATTGGGGATTTGAAAGTCTGATGACATATTTTTATAATGACACGCTCATTGATGCTGCTGAGTGGACGACACAAAGCCTGGGGATCGTACCCTGCTATTAAAATTGGCTGGCCTTGGTTTTTTTCAGATATCAAGATGAGCGAGAATGTGGCCGATTCCACAGACACACGGCACGAAGGCAGCCACATCGAAGCAGGTGAGAAGCACTATTTCTTTCTTTTGAAAAAATTTCCACTCCTTCTATCCTGGCTTTAGTTCCATCTCAGGACAACAAGTTCAATGAGATGGGTATTATAACTATCTTGCATATTTTGTTGCTTTGACTTTGTGCCAAAATCTGGGGGTCCAAAGAGTATGGTTGAGAGGCAGGACTGAATGTGGATTCAGGACAAAGGCGTTCTTAATTTGGATCATGATGCTCACATTTGATATTTCAGATTGACAGCTGTACCTTTGACAAGAGTGATGTGCAACTGAATGTGTGCTTACTTCTATATAAAAATACATACACACATACAAAAGAACACAACCAGTGAAAAGCTTTACGTCCAAACCATCTATCTCAGTAGTTCTCAACCTTCCTAACTCCACGTCCCCTTAATACAGTGTTTTTCAAACTTTTTTGAGTCGGGGCACATTTTTTACATTTACAAAATCCTGGGGCACACCACCAACCAAAATGACACAAAATGACACGCTAACACAGTAATACATATAGTTAATATGTTTTTAAATGTATTTATACACTCAGTGTGAAACCTGGGCCTGTTTCGATGAACACAACATAGATATCCTGGCAGGAATGGCAGAAAGACACACACGAAGGTCTTGCTCAACAGCTGTGTCTCTCTGTGTGTTTAGTTTTTATCGCAGTCAAGCTAGAGACGCTCATCTCACACAGATATGTGGTTGAAAACGGGAGCAATGTCAAAATAGACCAACAGAAAATACTGGAAGGGTTTGGTGGGCATTAACCTTGAGTTTTGGAGTTGTAGTTCACCGACATCCAGAGAGCACTGTGGACTGAAACAATGTTGGATCAGGACCAAACTTGGCATGAATACTCAATATGCCCAAATGTGAACACAGATGGAGTTTGGGGAAAATAGACCTTGACATTTGGGAGTTACAGTTTCTAGGATTTATAGTTAACACACAATCAAAGAGCATCCTGAACTCTTGCAACAATGGAATTGAACCAAATTGTCATATTGAACTCTCATTACCAACAGAAAGTACTGAAAGGGTTTGCTTGGGAATTGACCTTGAGTTTGGAAGTTGTAGTTCACCTACACCTAGAGAGCACTGTGGACTCAAACAATGTTATGTTATGTTGTTGTTTGTTTACTATCCAGAATCACAATGTTGGAAGGAGGCTCACCACTTTAAGGTCCCTAAAACAGGCATGGGAAAACTTTGGCCCTCTGGGTGCTTTGGACTTCAGCTCCCATCATTCCTAACAGCCTGAGGCCCTTTCCTGCTTAAGTGGCTGGGGGGGGGGGGAGGAAAAGGGCCTGAGGCTGCTAGGAATGTTGGGAGTTAGAGTCCAAAATACCTGGAAGGTCCAAGTTTGCCCATGCCAGCTTTTGACAGAGACCTCTTCCTCCCCCTCCCCCTTCGTGCCCTTTCTTCCCCTTCCTGCCGAACACTTACTTTTTCTTCTTGCTCCACTTGGGCTCCCTTCTTCAGGAGGGGAAGGGGAGGGAGGAAGATGTGGCCCGTGATGGCGCTACTGCGCAGATCGCCCCACGTCTTCCTCCTTCCCCCATCCCCTCCTGAACACACTCACGCTGCCCCCTCGGATCAAAATGGCGACCGCGTGAGCAAAGCAAGGCAAAGCGAGCAGAACGAGGCTGGGAAGAAGAGAGCCCAAGTGGAGAAGAAAAAGTGTTCGGCAGGAGGGGGAAGAAAGGGTATTGGAGGTTCCAATTTCCCACGGCACACCTGATGATCGCTCACGGGCACACTAGTGTGCCGTGGCACACTGGTTGGGAAACACTGCCTTAATATAATTCAACATGTTGTGGTGACCCCCAACCATAAAACTATTTTTGTTGTATACTTCATAACTGTAATTTTCCTACTGTTATGAATCATAATGTAAATATCTGATAAAGGATGTATTTTCATTCACTGGACCAAATTTGGCACAAATACCCAGTACGCCCAAAATCTGAATACTAGTGGGGTTAGGAAGGGATTGATTTTGTCATTTGGGACTTGTAGTTGCTGGGATTTATAGTTCACCTACAATCAAAGAGCATTCTGAACTCCACCAACAATGGAATTGAACCAGTCTTGGCACACAGAACTCCCACAACCAACAGAAAATACTGAAAGGGTTTGGTGGGCATTCACTTTGAGTTCTGAAGTTGTAGTTCACCTCCACCCAGGCATGTAGTCAGGGAGGGGGGGGCTTTGGGGGCTTCAGCCCCCCCGAAATTCTCAGGGTGGTCCGCGAGAAGGCCTTACTTGTACATTATTTAAACTGTTATGTGTATTCATATCATGATCTGATCACCATGCTCAATATATCCCATATGCATGGGGGTATTGGGATAACAATACAAAAGGTTTGCTAGGGTAGATCCTCTCTCAGTCAGATTCAGCCCCCGCCCCCATCAAACTCAGTCCCTCCCGAATCAAAATCCTGGCTACTGCCCTGCCTCCACCAATGTGGACTCAAACAATGATGGATCTGGACCAAACTTGGCACACATACTCAATATGCTCAATTGTGAATACTGGTAGAGTTTGGGGAAAATAGGCCTTGACATTTGGGAGTTGTACTTACTGGAATTTATGATTCACCTACAATGAAAGAGCATTCTGAACCCCACCAACGATATAATTGGGCCAAACTTCCCACACAGCACCCCCATGACCAACAAAAGTACTGTATTTTCTGATAGTCTTTGGTGACCCCTCTGACACCCCCCCTCACAACACCACAGGTGTCCCAACCCCCAGGTTTAGAAACACTGAGATTTCTTATACATGTTCCAGATAAAAGCACCAGATTCCATCAGATCACCTTTGAGTCATCCTTGCATAAGAAAACCCTATGATATTCATGGGGTCACCATAAATCGATAGGCGATGTGAAGGCATACATATGCCACTTATATGTGTATATTTTTTTCCCAAAGATCTCTTACATATTAAGCTGACCCTAATGAAATAAGAAAAATAATATTTTCTGCTAATTGCATTAAATAAAATGGCAATGGCTCTTTCCTTTGACAGGTTTAAAAGCAAGGTGTCCAAGGTATGACTTTTTCTTTCAGCTTTTTGACTTAAGGCATCCCCAAAGTAATCCCTTTGAGATTGACTTCAAGTCAGTTTTCCTGTCTCCAGGGTTACCTTTTTAATTATAAAGAATCCAAACAAAGCAGAGCTCCATCCTGAGACTCTTAATGTGTTAATTAGCTTAAAATTAGTCCCTCGTTAAGATTATGAGAAGACGACCCAGGTTATTGAGTTCAAAGAGTAGTTCATCACAGGGATGTTTCCTCCAGAAATATGAATACACCTTATTTTGGCTCCTAGATTCAGTCTTTTAACATCCAGAACCCCTAAGTGCCATCAGCATTGCAATTGATTTGAAACCTTTTCTGGAAAGCAGGCATCTCCAAGCAATTATTTTGCTTCCTTTTTGGATAGTGTACTTTCATTGCAAGGAGTTCTTTAAATATCACAATATCTTTAATAATAATAATGTATTTATCTATACCCCACCACTAGGGGTGGTTGAGCCATTAAAAATTGATTCTAAACTCGTGGGGCGGGGGATTTCCGTTCCTGGGTCGTTATAGAAATTAATCCAAAAATTTTTAAATAAATTTTGTGATTGAAACGTAATTAATAACGAATTTTCGTTATTATTCCTTACACCAGCTGGGAGGAAAGAATGGAGGGCAAGCCCTCCACTCTTCCCTCCCTCCCCAGCTCAGAAGCATCACGGGTTAAATATAACCCAGGATGCCTCTGAGCTTGCGGGGGGAGAAACAGAGGAGTGGATGGCTTGTAGCCATCCACTTCTCCGTTCCTTCCCCAGCAAGCTCAGAGGCATCGCGGGTTAAATATAACCCGGGATGCCTCCGAGCTTGCGGGGGGAGGAACGGAGGAGTGGATGGCTTGTAACCCGTGTTGGATTCTGAGCTCGCAGGAGCGAAGGGAGGCGCCTCCCTTCCCCTCTGCCATCCCAGAAACCAATGTGCGTTCCCTTTAACCCGCGTGTCAGATGGTGTCAGGAGGGTGGAGGGGGCAGCCTGGCACCCTTCTCTCGACAGCTGAAACCCAATTGGGGTCATCTTTAACTTGTGTTTGGGTGTCATCTGGCGAGCGGAGATGCTGCCTTCCACTCCCCTCTTGCCAGCTGACACCCAAAGGCAGGTTAAACATAAGAAAGGGCGGAAACGACCTAATAACGTGCCTTTTACGTAAATGGCGAACCCGGTTTCAATTTAGAAAGGTCACTTCCAGGTTGGTCGAGAAGGGTCGATATAGGGTCAAAATAATTTCAAATACGAAAAATTAACGGAAATCAAAGTATTGCGACCGTAGATATCCACCCCTACCCACCAACATCTCCCCGAAGGGACTCGGGGTGGCCTACATGAAGCCAAGCCCGTCAAATACAAATACAACAGTGCATCAACTAAAACAAGCAAGCAAAAAACAATATAAATAATATAACTAAACATAAAGCAATAACACCAAAGAGATTTAAAAACATTATGGCAGAGCCAAATGTAATAAATTTAATTTTTTTAAAAAACAATGGGCATGTACAGAGTAGGGTATGCCTAGACATGGGGATTATAGAGAATGTAGGGAGATCAATTCAACGGGTAGATAAACTGCTTCAGAGGACATATAGAGGGAGATTAGTCAGATTGGACAATTATTTCCTTTATTCAGGGAAAGCACATTGGAACAGCTACGTTTTCAAGCTCTTTCTAAAGAGTGCTAAAGTGGGGGCTTGTCTGATATCTTTAGGGAGTGAGTTCCAGAGTCGGGGGGCCACCATAGAGAAGGCCCTTTCCCTCATCTCCACCAATCGCGCCTGCGAAGGGGGCGGGAGCAGGAGCATTGTCAATCTAATTCAGTGCTTCCCAACCTGTGGTCCATGAACCACCAGTGATCCGAAAGAACTAAAATGTGGTCCACAGCCTCACAATTACTACACAATTGCAACAAGAGCGTCTGGTCTTTTAAGATCCTCTTATAGTGCTGAGACTTATTAAATATGGTTTTCTGTGGGCAAGCAAATGGCGTCTACTGGATGGCATATGATCTGTATCAGAAACTAGATCTAATGTGGTCTAGCCCAGTGTTTCCCAACCAGTGTGCCGGGGCACACTAGTGTGCCATGAGCGATCATCAGGTGTGCCATGGGAAATTGGAACCTCGGGGGGGGGGGGGAGTCTAGTGTGTTGAAGTATAAAAACCCTAAGAAACCTACCTCGATAAAGGCACAAAATTACAAAATTACCCCCCTCCCCACCTGTTGTCTACTTGGTCTCTCCCTCTCCATGCATTGGGAAGGCCCGCCTCCCTTTCCCCAAGTAGAGACGTCCTCTTGCCTCCCGGGGGTTCTGTGTGGGAAGTTTGGCCCAGTTCTAACATTGGTGGGGTTCAGAATGCTCTTTGATTGTAAGGGAACTATAAAACCCAGCAACGACAACTCTCAAATGTCAAGGCCTATTTCCCCTGAACTCCATCTGCATTCATATTTGGGCATATTGAGTATTCATGCCAAGTTTGGTCCTGATCCAACATTTTTTGAGTCCACAGTGCTCTCTGGATATAGGTGAACTACAACTCCAAAACTCAAGGTCAATGCCCACCAAACTCTTATAGCATTTTCTCTTGGTTATGGGAGTTCTGTGTGGGAAGTTTGTGTCTTTCTGCCATTCCTGCCAGGATATCTATGTTGTGTTCATTGAAACAGGCCCAGGTTTCACACTGAGTGTATAAATACATTTAAAAACATATTAACTATATGTATTACTTTTGTGTCATTTTGGTTGGTGGTGTGCCCCAGGATTTTGCAAATGTAAAAAATGTGCCGTGGCTCAAAAAAAGGTTGGGAAACACTGGTCTAGCCAATGATTTTTTCTGAATCAGCACTCCAAATAACCAAGTTGACCAAAACCTGTTCCGTACCCCTTTTGATACTAATGTTGGAGAGTGGTCCCTGGTTAAGTGGTCCCTGGTAAAATAAAGGTTGAGAACCATCATTCTATGAGGGTTATCCGGAAAGTAAGGTTCCAAGGCATGTAACTCTCGTGGGGAATTGTTTTGGGGGAAGTTGGTATCATTGCCGTGTAGCAGGAAGCCAGTGGAAGCAAGCGAGCAGTGCCAGTCATCAGCAGTTCATCGACTGGCGTTGTGGTGAAGGTTAGAGATGGACGCCTTCATTCCGTTTCCCACCAAGTGCATTTGTGCTGTAATATGCTACCTAAATGCTAAGGGCATGAACGTCACTGCGATTCATTGTGAAATCATTTCAGTTTATGGAGAGGCCATCATGTGAAGACAGCATGTGACAAAATGGGTACAGAATATATTGTGAGACCATGAAGAGACTTCGCAGAGCCATCCAAAACAAACATCGTGGGATGCTGACAGTAGGAGTCTGTCTCCTTCATGACAATGCGCATCTGCGCATTTTATGTACAGCTTGGAGATATGAGCCTTTGGGATATTTGTCTACTAATGTATAAACAAGCAGAAGTAAATAACTTTCTGAATACAATGGAAGCAGGAACAGCTGTTTGAAAAACTGATTTATGTCTATATGTTTGTGTTATAAATTTAAGTTTAGTTAGAGATGTATATTGATGAGAGATAATGTGTACTTGGGGACCACAGCTCCTGAAATCCCCAGCTATCTTGGACAATGGGCAATGGCTAACCTCTGCACAGTACTAGGTTACTCATTGCTGCCACTATAGAATGAAGGCAATGGAAATGGAAATGACTGTCCTCACTCAGAGTTGCCTTGTTGCCTTCACCTTCTTTCAGCCACATTGCAATGTAGGTCATTGAGATCGCGGCAAACAGGAGGTGTCAACAAGATGAGCACGGTGTTGTTATGTTTAGTGTATGGTTGGTTCCCCAGTTGCTATGGAGCATGGATAGGCAACCTGGGACTTTTCAAATGTTTTGGATGAGTTTTCCATATGCCTCAGCCAGCATGGCCAATGGCCAAGGAATATGGAAACTGAAGAAAAGTTCATTGGAGCCATAAACGGATGGCTCCGTGCCACAGTCTTCTTCATCCTGCTGCCTTTGCACGCACGAACCTTATCAGTTGAAGTAACGGCAAGACCTGCTCTCAAACAATTCACATAAATGTGCTCAGGGTCTAATTAGGATTGAGGTTCCAGCATTTCACAATGGAGATTTCCATGTAGAAATGATCAACAGTAGAATTAGTGCATTTTGACACTACGTGAACCACCATGGCTCAATACTATGGAATCCTGGGAGTTGTAGTTGAGACTTCCCTGCCAAAGAGTGCTAGTGCCTCATCAACTACATCTCCCAGGATCCCACACCACAGAGCCAGGGCAGTTCAAGTGGTGTCAAACTGCATTAATTCTACAGTGTGGAACCAGCCAAAGTCTCGCACATCCCTACCTGGTGCCTCTGGGTTGTATGCGAAACTGCGGGTTACCTAACCATGAGGCAGAGATTGTTTCAAGCATACCTTTTGTGCTGACATCATCACATCGATTCAGGAGCCCCAATTTAATTAAATGTGATGCCCTGGACACGCTCTTGAATGGACGCCAAGTATTTCTTGAAAAGCGAGCTGCGTCCAGCATTATTTCAATAGTTGGAAAGAGAGCCAAAGGAGTGCCAATTTGCAGTGCCAAGTCGCTGGTCTTTGGATTGGAAGAGGTAGGGATTGTAGCAATCCAACTGGCTGTGAAATTAGTCCAAAAATCTGTGTTCTGATGAGCCTTAGCATGCCGCTGCTTCCTTCGAGGCCTGTTTCGATTGGCACTTTTCCCATCACTTGGAACAACAGTCAACAAAGCCTGGTCCTCCAGGTGTTTTGGACTTCAACTCCTAGCAGCCTTAGCCCCTTTGGCCAATGGGCAGAGATTCTGAGAGCCAAATTCCAAAGCACTTGGAGGATTATAGTTTGGGAATTACAGGCAGTCCCCAAGATATGAACAATATAGGTTGTTGAATTTGTATGTAAGTCGGAACAGGTACTTTTAAAAGTGTAACTCCAACGAGATGCATGCTTTGGATATCATAGGGATAGGTTAATACCACTGCAGTGTTTGTTTTGCTCTGTGTACTCCTGTTCAGAAGATTCCACCTCACTTTCTGTCTCTTTGACAATTGGATTTTGAAAAAAACTTTGGCTTGTTGTAGAAACAAGGATTGATGATATAGCTTCAGACAGTTGAGCCCCCCCTTTCCCTGTGAGAACTCTTTCAGGAGTGGATTTCCCTTCTGAGGGGGAAATTCCTCTCACTTCCTGTTGTCTCATTCCCATTCTTAACTCATGTCTAAATTGGATGTTTGTCACTCAGGGACTACCTGTACTAACTTGGAGCTCATTGACTTATAACAATGTGTAGTTGGATCAGTCCCGCAGCAGCTAAACACTGCACTGGGCTGATCCAGCTTCTCTCCAGCCCAAATCAGTTTTAAGGCCCTCCCGTACAGCCATATAACCCAGAATATCAAGGCAGCTAATCCTTTGAACTGGAATACTATCTGAGTCCACACTGCCATATAATCCAGTTCAATGTGGATTGTACACATCTGTGTGGAAGGGCCCTTAATGAGTTCAGTACCACAGGACTTCTTTCTACTTCTGCAGTGGCCTGGGGTTTAATTGCTCATATCAGTGGTTCTCAACCTGTGGACCTCCAGGTGTTTTGGCCTACAACTCCCAAAAATCCCAGCCAGTTTACCATCTGTTAGGATTTCTGGGAGTTGAAGGCCAAAACATCTGGGGAACCACAGGTTGAGAATCATTGGTTTATATGGCCATCCCATATTACCGTCCCTGTCCTGTTCTTGTTGTAGCAGTGGCCACCGAGTGCAAAATAGTTGGTGCCCATTGTTTGACATAGAGAGTGATATCAGCAATGTCATCAGAGCAACATGGAAGAGGGATAGAAGACAGGAGGGCCTCCTATTGGCATGGAGTTTATTTATTGACTTCTTTCTGCTGGTATGGACCCCCAAATCCTAGTTTAACACTGCAGCTCCCTTCCATCTCCAATCACCCTTGTGCCCAGTGTCACTGCAGGTGATGATCAATGGCCATCAGCTCTTTTGTGTCTAATGTCACAAGAACAGGAGGAGGACAATAGGCCCCACATCCTGTGTTCCCAGGCCATCCAAGCCTAGGGAATACAGGATGGCCAAGTAAACATATGTGGCTAGTTCCCAACTGTTTCTGTGAGCCACAAAGTCATGATTAACTCAAGATTCTCAGGGAAGCTTCAGAGCAATCTGTGACTTTGGTTAACGCATGTCAGGAGCATGTTCAGCGTCCATGCCCATGTTAACCCAGATTAGCTCCATGCATCATGGAGCTGCCATAGAGCCTATTTTTGTCCCTCTCTGTTTGGGACAAAGTGTCCATCGTTTTAAAGTTTCAGTACAATCAGAGAATGAGAGGCACTTGGGGAAAGTGCATGGTATCTCTTGTGGATGTGGAACAAGCATGGGCAAACTTTGGCCCTCCAAGTGTTTTGTACTTCACTTAGCTACTTACTTACTTAGGTGACCCCTCATAGCTTGAGGATGATGGTTCTCCAAGTGTAGTGTCTTGGCAGTGGGTCCATAGGTGGCCGTGGAGCCCTATTCTCGATCCACATGTTCTCCCACATTGAGGACATTGGTTTCCAGATGGAAGGTGGTCCCAGTCAGGGTTGGCTTGACACCCCTTCCTCTTGGCATGTTTTTCCCTTTTGCCCTCCATTCGTGCCTCTTTGAAACCTGCAACACTGCTGGTCACAGCTGACCTCCAGTTAGAGTGTTCACAGGCTAGGGCTTTCCAGTTCTCTGTGTCTATGCTACAGTGTTTAAGGTTGGCTTTAAGCCTGTCTGCCAACATTACATTTCCCATTCTTGAGTTGGGAATATAGTAAGTGCATTGGGAGACAGTGATTGGGCATTTGGACAACATGGCCAGTCCAGCGGAGTTGATGGTGTATGAGCATCGCTTCAATGCTTGTGGTCGTTGCTTCTTCCAGCACGCTGACATTTGTCCACCTGTCTTGTCTTACCGGCTATTAGGAATTGTGAGAGTTGAATTCCAAAACACCTGGAGGGCCAAAATTTACCAATGCCTGATGTGGAATCGCATACTGTAATGTAGTTCTCTGTGGTGGGATAAGGACCCAAGGTACCCCAAACCATACCTCACCCCACTCCCACCTACTTCTCCCTGTAAACAATAGGGAGTGGTTCTCCTTAGGGTGTGGATTGCCTTTATCTCCTTTATGTTTCTCTATCAATCTGGCACAACCAGAAACCCGGTTCTCACAGGCCTGGGAAATGTGGAAATCATTCTCAGCCATTCTGTTGCTCACTTCTATGGGCTGGAGTTTGGGAAGGGGAGAAAAAGCTGGAGGCAACTCATGGATCGTGTGGCTTTCCTCATCTCCTTCCGCCGGCTCTGAAGTTGCAGCCTTTCATTTGAAAGTCCCCAGTAACCACAACCCTCCCCTGTATGTGATATGCCAAGCTGAGTAGGCTGCAGGCCGCCCATCTCTTGTTTGTTTGCCGCGGCTCTGTCTCTATCTCCCTCCGATCGCAACAACAAGGTTACACCAAAAAGGAGTGACTCCCCTTTGATTTGGAACCCGATTGAGGTGAGAAGGGGAAGGCCTTTCTGAACAAAAACAGGAGTCAAGAACTCGGGAAGCCGTTTGAGCACACCTGCCTATAACCGAATGGCTGCAGGCATTTGGGAACGTATTTCCCTCCCCACCCTTCTCCTCCGGGCAAGTTCGAAACTGTTGCAATATCCACCCAAACCGATTTGGAGTAAGACATTTGGACATTTCGGGGGAAGGAAATATTGACGATAGCTGCATACATTAGTGACCAAGACAGGCAGCATCTCTAGGGACATTTTGCTTGGCATACTTTGCAAAGATGAGTGTAGGATACTAGTGTTTTGAATCCTTATCATGTATTTTGGTGTGCATATACCAGAAATACTCCACAGGGTTATCACTACTAACTCTTAGCAACAGTCTCTCTCCTGGAATTTAGGCAGAATCCTTTCCTAATCCTTACCTGGTGATCCAAGTGGTCTCCCATCCAAGTGAGAATTCAGATATATAGCAGGCTTCTGGGATTTGTTGAGGTTTAGTTCCAAGTCCCCCGACTGAGACCAAAATCTGTAGTAATAGTCTAGTAAAAAAGGTGTTCCTAATACAAAATGACAAACAAGAGTTGAAGTGTTGTTAAAGGCTTTCATGGCCGGAATCACTGGGTTGCTGTGAGTTTTCCCGGCCAAATGACCATATTCCAGAAGCATTCTCTCCTGACGTTTCACGCACATCTATGGCAGGCATCTTCAGAGATTGTGAGGTTATGCCATCCTCAGCTTAAGCAGTTGTTGGGGAAAAGGAAAGGGCCTGAGTCTGTTAGGAATGGAAGTTGAAGTCAAAAACACCTGGAGAGCCAAAGTTTGCCCAAAGTAATCCATGCCCGGATTACCCATAAGGCCAACGAGACCATGGCCTAGGGGCGCAAGCCGGGGGGGGGGGTGCAGCTCACGGACCCAAAAAAACCTGGTCCGCACCCTTCTTTCCCTCTTTCTCATCCCCCTCTTCACGCCTTCTCCCGGCAAAGTCTCTGCTCCGTCTCGCGCACATTCTCTCGCGCACGCTCTTTTTCTCTCATGCTCTCTCTCTCGTGCGCGCCCCCCTCTCGCTCGCGCTCTCTTGTGTGCGCTCTCTCTCTCTCTCTCTCTCTCTCTCTCTCTCTCTCATGCTGCCTTTGGAGCGAGTTTGCACCCGTTGCACTCTCCCCAAGTCTCCCGACTCCCGAGGAGAGCTTCAGAGCACAGCGGAGCTTTCCAGCCAGTGGGAATGCATGGGGACCTTGGAAGTGGCGGGATGGTGCCTACTCGCCTTTCTCTTCTGCTCCGGAGGCACCATGGCGAAAGGCAGCCAAGTGTGGGTCTGACTGGTGTGTGTGTGTGTTGGGGGCGTAATTCCAAAGTGTGGCCTAGGGCGCAAAAAAGTGTTAATCCGGGCCTGGCCTGATCTACACTGTAAAATGAATGCAGTTTGACATGTCTTTGCTTTGGAATCATGACAGATGTAGTCTGAGAAACGCTTTTGCCTTCTTTGCTGGTGGCATCCCAAACTAATAAATCCAAGGATTTTATAGCATTGAGCCATAGAGGTTTAAGTGGTTTCAAACTGCATGGATTTGACAATGAGTAGTAGATGCATCATTTCACCTTTGCATATAGAAAAAGGGGCATTTCAAGAAACAAACTTGAACAGGATTCTCCTTCCCTGCATCTGATTTTCCACCTGCAATAGGGTTGCCATATTCCAGTTCCCCATAATTGTTGTGACCAACTCAACCTATTATACAAATGTGTATACTATGCAAAATAAGTGCCTTGTGCTAATTTTATATTATGCAAATGGGGCACCTTTAATTCTTGCATTGTTTTTCTACTACAGCATTTCTCATTCATCTGAGAGATCTAGGTTATAGTATAACAGAGGGCTAAACGTGGAACAGGAAAACCTATGCTCAGTTCCTTCATGCTCACTTCCCCCACTCTAGGACCCCCTGGTGGTGCAATAGGTTAAACCCTTGTGCCGGCAGGACGGCTGACTGAAAGGTCAGCAGTTCGAATCCAGGGAGCGGGGTAAGCTCCCGCCTGTCAGCTCCAGCTTCCCTTGCAGGGACATGAGAGAAGCCTCCCACAAGATGGTAAAACATCCGTGCGTCCCCTAGGCAACATCCTTGAAGATGGCCAATTCTCTCACACCAGAAGTGACTTGCAGTTTTTCAAGTCGCTCCTGACATGGAAAAAAAACTTTCCCTACTCTGAGGTTTTTGGGAAAGAGAACCTGGAACTTGGCAACTTGAAACTAATATTATCGGATTATTTAGGACATCCTCCAAAGCTAGACCTGGTTCCAGAAACAGTTATCGGAAATTTGAAACTGTGCCTGGTTGGTTTGGACCACTGAGATACACACATTTGCACATTTGCATCTTTCTGATGGAATAACGTTATGGATCAATAATGGGATCTAATTCTGTCCCAGCCAATCAGGGGACTTCATTGCGTGTAGTGATGTATGCCCCAACTGTGCCTCTGTTTACTAGGTTCCAGACCTTATTGCAGCTATTTAATTACCACTTAGTGGAGGGAAATGAGTCACCAAAGCCAAGACAAAAGATGGTCCTGCCGTTGCAGAAATTTTACATATATTAATTTATACATATAGGTCATTGTGAAATTATTACTGTAGAATTAATGACTATAATTTGCATGGAAATACAATTAATATCCCAGCATAGGCAGGAAGACAGTGACCAAGGGTGCATTGACAGTGCAGAATGGATGCAATTTGCTGCCATTTTAACTTCCATGGCTGAATGCTATGGGATCCGGGGAGTTATAGTTTTGCAAGGCCTTTGGCCTTTTCGTCCAAAGACTTCGAGGATTCCCTAGCACTGAGTGAGTATCACCAAAGCACAACCCCTGGGATTCCATAGCATTGAGCCACGGCTGTTAAAGTGGTGTCAAGTATAGATGCACCCAGAGAAATGTATAACTTTGGACTTCTGAGCATGAGCAGAGTGCCTTTCCCTCCCTTGTAAGAAGCTTGATCAACATTGTCTCTGAAAAAACCTGCAAATCTCTTGGGAAGATAGGCAGGCAAATGTCAGCATGCTGGAAGAAGCAAAGAGCACCAGCATTGAAGTGACGCTCCTACGCCATCAACTCCACTGGTCACATTGTCCAAATACCCAAAGATCACCATCTCCCAAAGCAGTTAGTATACTCCCAGTATCACAGTGGGTTAAACCCCTGTGCCACCAGGACTGAAGACCAATGGTTTGCAGGTTCAAATCCGGGGAGAGTGCGGATGAGCTCCCTCTGTCAGCTCCAGCTTTCCATGCAGGGACATGAGAGAAGCCTCCCACAAGGATGGTAAAAACATCAAAACATCCGGGTGTCCCCTGGGCAACGTCCTTGCAGATGGCCAATTCTCTCACACCAGAAGCGACTTGCAGTTTCTCAAATCGCTCCTGACATGAAAAAACAAAACAAAAACAAAACCTCCCAACTCAAGAGCAGGAAACGTAATATTAGTGGACATTAAAACCGTGGCATAGACACCAAGAACTGGGAAGCCCTGGCCCTTGAGCATTCAAACTGGAGGTCAGCTGTCACCAGCAGTGCTGCAGAATTCAAAGAGGCACGAATGGAGGATGAAAGGACCAAGAACAAGGTGCATCAACCAACCCTGATCGGGACAGTCTTCCACCTGGAAACCAATGTCCTCACTGAGGGAGAACATGCAGATCGAGAATAGGGCTCCACACTTAAGTAAGTAATGGTGTCAGTGTAGATGCACCCAGAGAAATATATAACTTTGGACTTCTGAGCATGAGCAGAGTGCTTTTCCCTCCGTTGTGAGGACTTTAAGTGTCTTAACCTGCTTTGAAGAGAAAAACCAACATCTCTGATGGTTTCTAAACCTTTTAATTGAAACAAGCAAAGAAGACTGGAGAGGAGAGGAAGGGCTCGGAACAGCCAACTTTGGGAGCTTCTGGTTGCCTTGGTGATCCCAGGCCTGGATTTGCATAAAGTTGCTGATTTCCATATTGAGGGCCAGAGTAAAGGCGGAGGACATTTCCATATGGCCAGCTCCCCTTGAAGTCGGTTGGGGTGGGAGACTGAAGAAAAGGGAGATTTGAATTGCAAATGAGGGCGACTGTACTGGAACATCCTGGGATGGGAAGAGGACAAAAGGCAGCACAAGGCACACCAAAAAGATGTACAAACACACAATGCTATTTAATAAAACGCAAAGTCCTATTGTGTTTTAGAGCCAAAGTGGTGGAATGGTTTTGAAGGCGAGCCCCAGACAGAGAACTCATCTGTATCTTAATTGGTTTTACCTGCAGCAGGGAGTTCCAACGTTCCTGCACATGTGGTCTGGCATCTTTAAAGACAAAGGGCTGGGATTTAGCATCCAAAGACCTCCAGCCATTTCTACCTCTCTGTTTTCTTGCCTCACTTAACCTGAAACTTTGTAGCGCAGCTTAGATTAGGAACACTCCACATCGCAACATTTTTCCTTTCCACAAAGATACAAAGTGTCCCATTTTGACTCCATTCCAATTTCATATTTTTCTCTGATTTATTCTAAAACTTTCTACTATCTCGGGTTCCTTCCTCTGAACCCCTTCGCCTCTATGCAACTCTTTAAACTTGAAAGAATATTTCTTCCATGGACCAGCTGATTGCCAAAACCCGCTGGTTCTTGAAAAGCCTTTGTTCCCGCCATCAGCAAGCAGCCTTTTAACGGAGGCCCGAAGCCATTGGCCCTTTGTGCACAAGGGCTGCATGAAGATGGGCCTACATGAGGCGGTCCAGAATGTGCTGGGAGATATAGTTCTCCAAGGACTTCCGTGTGTTTGGACTCTCCTCTGGCTATTAGCAAAAAGGACTTTTCTCTTATAGTTTTCCCAAGGACACAGATGGACTTTCCCCAAAGCATATGGATTTGATGCTTTTCAAGATCATATGGACTTTCTTTCTACTCCTTGCATATGAAATAGTTATGAGACATTGGTAGTGGTATTTCCCTGAAACCCTCCCCTTCCATGTAACCATTTTCCTGCATGTTTTTCCTTTCCCATATGTTTTTTTAAAATATGAAGGAATGCTACGTGACCCAGCTGTTTGTTTTGAGATCAGGGTGACCACATTCCTGGCTGCACCCTTTAATCCAATCATTGAAACAATTTGCATGACAGAGGACTCTTTCTGGTTTGGAGAGGTTTCTTTCCCTTCTCCCCATTTTGAAAGACTCCTTTTGTTTCATAAACACTGGACCCTCTGAGATTAGCCTCATCCCGCATTTATAGAGCCTATGGCATAACTATATTTCATATTTCATAACCGGCCGTCATTGTTGGCCTCGGAAACCAACACAAGGCTGCAATTATTTCATTTGTTTACCATCCAGAAGGCTGAAATTCTCATGGATAAAATCTGCATATGGCCCTTTGTCAACAAGAAAGGGTCATTAAGGACAATTCCTGTTTCTCACAAAGAACAAAAGAATTCCCTTGACTCGAAAGGTCAGGGCCTTGGATTCATTAACATAAGGACAAATCTACTCAAGAAAACTCCAGCTGCTTTGTTTTGAAAACATTCCTGCTCCTCGCTCCCCATTCGCCAGAACAAGAAGTGGCACTGTTTCACTATTGGACCAAACTCCAGCTGCCCCAGCGATTCCATCCAATCAACACAAAGCTGGTCTGGGGGCGGGAAGTGGGAAATTTGAATCTGTAACCTTATAAAAATGGCATATCTTTTGAATGTAACTTTATGACTGCTTTGCAAAGGGATAGGGATTTTTAGATTGCTTTTTAAAACTCACCTGAGGTTTTTGCTGAAATCCTCGCTTTAGGGGTACTTCTGGGCCTCTGCCCCCCATGGGCTAGGCTATCCTAAATTGTTCGGTAACAGTTTCAGCACTGGACTTTGGAGACCAAGGGAACATCTGTATTGTGCAATGAATGCACTTTCACCGCACTTTAACTGTTACAGAATCCTGGGAACTGTAGTTTTACAAAGCCTTCCCTCTGCCAAAGAGGCCTGGTGTCTCTTCAAACTCCAACTTCCAAGAGTCCATAGCATTGTGGTGTCAAACTGCAGTTATGCTTCAATGCAGATGCACCCCAGGTATCATATCCTCACTTGGTCATGAAAACCCACTATACAACCATGGGCGAGGAGTCACACTTTCTCAGCCTCAAAGGAAAGCAATGGCAAATCTCTTCTGAGCAAATCAAGAAAGCCCTGACTTATAGTGACTCAAAGGCAACCTATCACAACATGCATTCCAATAGATTTTGCTTTCTTCTGGGGCTGTAAGAGTGTGGCTTGACCAAGATCACCCAATAGGTTTCCAGAGCTGAGTGTGAATTCAAACCCAGATTCATAGCTCAACAGTAAAACCATTAGGCCGCACCAGCTCAAGGTTGCCATAAGCCATAAACAACATGAAGGCACACAACAACAAGAAGAGGGCCTCAGGGAGTGTGAAAAAGCCACCAAACGACAGAATAGTCAGATCTTCTCCTGACAAAACAGATGGCAAACCTGTTTCTGAATCTCATTATGCACATCAGTCTGCATATATACGTCATTATACATCCGACAACCCACAGAAATTAAAATAGTGGAGTCTGCCTCATTCCCCATGGCAAAGCATTTCTACATCTTTTGAGCATCGCTTTTTAAAGAATACACGAATAGCAAAAATTTCCTATTCCAAAGCTGCAGCAACTCCTTTTTGTATTGAAAATAGAAAGCATTTGAATTCCATCAAGTTGTCTTTCCCCTGATTTTCTAAATAAGCGAACAGACCCCAGAATATATTGTCGAAGGCTTTCATGGCCGAAATCACTGCGTTGTTGTAGGTTTTGGGGGGCTATATATGGCCATGCCCTAGAGGCATTCTCCCCTGGCATTTCTCCTGCATCTATGGCAAGCATTCTCAGAGGTTGTGAGGTCTGTTGGAACTAGGAAAATTGGGTTTATATATCCGTGGATATATAAACCAGAGCATCTGTACAAATATCTATACATTAAATAGAATGCAGAAATTACTATATGCACAACAGAAAATGCATGCAAATATGAGTGGGAGATGTAGTCCAATAGAATCAGTGGCATTTGCATCATTTAGGGCTGGAGCTCAGTCCAATGCATTTTATCAGGATGCGGCATTTCATCTATCCATCTGCCTTGTGAGTTACTCATCCTAAACCTTCAGGACTAGATGATAGATAGATAGACAAAGAGACAGACTTCCAGAAACCGGGACACTTGAGCTGTTCCTCCAGGAATTATCCCACTCTTAAACTGTCAATATGCATTTTACTAATTACATGTGTGCAAATTGCAATTTCCAAGGGCCTCGTTTTTCCCATTCATATGCTGGATGTTTCCTTGCAGGGGTGTTTCTCTGAATCTGGCACTTTTCATCGGCACCATGGAGGCACATGTTGCCATCGAAATAATTGCAACATCTGCACTAAGTGGGTTTTTCCTTTGCCATTAGTTCTCTTTGCTGCTTCAGCTGCTTCAACTGCAAGGAATCCAATTGCTAAAATCACACACTCCATCCTAGACCATTTTTTCAGCAAAGTCCTGTAGAGTTGATGTTGTTGTTGTTGTTTGATACACAACAAGATTAGCACACAGCAAACAAGATCACTATGCTGGCTTGTGTATTGGATCACACATTGGACACTTCCCAAGTTTTTGTTGTCGTTGCGTGTGCAAGGTGACACACCTCGTGCCAAGGACAATAACACAGACACAAGTGGTTGGATGAAAATGGCCACAACTCATTTATTGAAAACAGGACCAAAGAGTTGCGGCCACGCATGGGTCCTGGATCAGGGTCGTACAACCCCCACGAATGTCCAAAGGCGTATGCAAGCATGGGGTGTGAGCGGCCCAATGCCTGTCCACAGAAACTCGGCACCCCAGGGGCCTGGGCGTTATCCCCCTTACAACCAAGGGGCGGTAAGCCAGCCTGATCCAGGGGCCATGCAACACGCCAAATGCAGAATTGTGACAAAGAACATAATAACGCATAACCATGAACAATGCAACAATGACCTGAAGAAAGAACAAAATGGACACCAACAAGCAATGCAATGAGTAGGGAGGGTGGGAGGAAAAACAGAGCTGGCCCCCACGTGCAGCCTGGGCAGCCCCGGGCGGCCTTAAATAGGCTGCCCAGGCAGAAGTGCAGGCCAGCCGGCACAAAGTGGGGGTGGGGCCAGCCCCATCATTGGCCGGCTGGCATTTGGTGGCGGGAAACCTTCCTGCCACCCCAGGGGCTTCTAGGAAGGAGAAGCCCCTGCATCACTCCACAAAATGGCGGTGAGGGCAACCCCGCCCCGCAACCCACTCGGCCGGTAAGTCGGCCAAGCACATTGTTGTTGTTTGTTTATTTATACCCCGCTTTGTAATATATTGCACCACCCTCGCATATCCTTACCATGCAATGTAGAATTAATGCAGTTTGATGCCACCTTAACTGCCCTGGCTCAATGCTATGGGATCCTGGGAGTTATAGTTCTGCAAGGCCTTTACTGTTCTCTTCCAAAGATTCACAGGAATCAAAAACATTGAGCCATGGCAATTAACATGGCATCAAACTGTATTCGTTCTATCGCGTAGGTGCACCTAGAGAAATGTATACTGCCATGGAATCCTGGTATTTGCTCTGTGGCGAAGCAGAGAAGGCTTCTCTTTGCCAGAGAAGGCTAAAGGCCTTGTAAAACTAAACTTTCCACTGTTCCAGAGTGCTTAGTGGTGTCAAACTGCATTGATTCTACAGTGTAGCTGCACCCACAGTTAGTTTAAGAATGAATTTCTACATTCCTTGGTTCGTTTGGCACGGTTGGGATTGCGCCACCAAAAAGAGAGGTGGAGCCACACTATCTGTTGAAAAGATCCCTGATTGATTTATGTTTTCCCCCCTCCTGATAAGCAAAATAGAACAAAAAATTCCCTAATTTTTTTAAAAAAGGGAAAGAAAGTTTGTGCTTTCCAGAACTGTGGCGCTTTTCCTTCTCTCCAGGGAAACTCCCCCGGGCAAAGTCACAGAGCGGGTGCCAATGCTATGCAAAGCAGAATGGTGTCTGCTGCTGGGATGCCAGGTCAGTGAGTGAGCAAAGGGAGGGAGATCTAGGGCTGGGGTTCTGCCCTGGAGCCCTTCGCTTATATCGCTCCTGGCACGTGCACCTCATACTGGGGAGTCCAAGTTGGGAAGGCTCACTCCCAAATCCTTAGCTGACCCCTCCACCTGTGCCTCAAAAATGACAACAAGAACAACCAGCAACAATCCAGGAATGTCTCCTGTACAAACTTGATTGAGATGAACCTAGTTTGATGGGGCTGGCACACGTTGGAAATACACCCAAGGACTCTGCAAAATGTAAAACTAGGGAGACTACCACAGTTGGGTTTGTTGCTCATTGACATCAAGTCCACTTTGACTTCTGGAGACTCTATGGATGAGCAGAGACAGGATGGCCATCTGGTGGGGATGATTTGATTGTGTGTTCCTGTGTGGCAGGGGGTTAGACTAGATGGCCCTTGTGATGTCTTCCCTTGATGATTCTATGAGAAACCTCCAAGACAATCTATTATTAACAGGTTCATGCAAAACCAAGGCAGCCATGGCTTCTTTGTTTGACTCAACCCAACTGCAATGTGTTCTTCCTTTTCCTCCTACTGTTGTCCACCTCACCAAGCATTACCTTCTGTTCTAATGGGACATGTCATTTCATGTCCAAAGGAAAATATCTCAGTTTAGTCCTTTTAGTGAGACTTATATTCCTCTCAGAGTCATTTATTGGTTATTTTTGCAGTTTGTGGTGTCCAAAGAACTCTTCCCCAAAGCCACGTTTCAAATGGGTTCATTCTCTTCCAATTAGCTTTCTTCACTGGTTAACATACAACACCAATGCTAAGGCATAGATTATCATGACTTCAGTGTCAACAAATATATATTATCTAGTTTTTGCATAGCTGCCCTTCTAGTTGTTGTTTATTCGTTCAGTCGCTTCCAACTCTTGGGGACCTCCTGGACCAGCCCATGCCAGAGTTCCCTGTCGGTCATGGCTACTCCCAGCTACTTGAAAGTCCAAGGATACCATCCTTCCATCTAGCCCTTGGTCGGCCCCTCTTCCTTTTTCCTTCCTTTCCCCCCAGAATCATTCTCTTCTCCAAGCTTTCCGGTCCTTCTAGACTTCTCCCTATTTCTTGACTATGGTCTCCATCATGATTTAGGCAGTGCTGTTCTTGAAAACTATGCAGAATCAGCTCTGGCTAGAGGAAGGCAAAAGCAATCCCATGTCGAACAATTCTTGCCAAACACCATAAAAACAATGCAAGAAAACGAGAGTCTAGGTTCATCAAATCAGTGTAGTTTATATTGATTGAATGATTCAAAATAATATCATTCCAAACAGTTCAGTTGGAGTTTATAAATCCAAATAATAATCAATAGTTTTCCGGGTGAGTGAAATGGATCGATATAATGTCCATCAAACGAGCATTATACTTCATGTAAACTCAAAACAGAAAGCCCCAGAGTTTTAGTTTATAAAGGTGAAAATTCAAAATTTCAAAAAATATATTTGTAATCCACAATGGGAAAATGTTCCTCTGCAATGGTCAACAGTCAGGAGGAGTGTCTGCACGGTGCCGTTTCGGCCTCCGGGGCTTCTTTGGAACCGTGGACGTTTTCGTTTGATAGGGAAGTCCGAATACACTTGGTCTGGAATATCACTGAAAGTATTATATAATCAATATAACATCTGAAAATAGGTATTAGCCCCCCTAAAAGGAACTACATCAAAAGTAATGAGCAAAAATACATACCAATTATCACAATTCTTATTCTTTCCATCCAAGTAAGTGTGGATGCAGCCACATGGTTAGTATCTCCAGACAAAACAAATGTGCAACAGGTTTCTTTAAATAGTGAAAGCTACATAGTAGGCATGGTTTCGAACCAAAAAAATCGTGATTCTAAAATCAAAAGGGGGGGGGGGTTGATTAGTAATAGAAATTCCAAAAATTTCTAAAATGTAACTTAATTACTAACGAAATTAGTTAGTAGTTCGTATGCCAGCGCATGCGCATTCCAGATGGTTTTGGCCTACAACTCCCAGAAATCCTAACAGCTGGTAAATTGGCTGGGATTTCTGGGAGTTGTAGGCCAAAACTTGAATAAATCACACTGAATTCTAGATGGGACTCTCCAAATAGGAAGGAGGGAGGGAGGTATTCTATTCTTGGAAGCAACAAAAAAGGAGGAGGAGCCCCCCCCCCCTCGCTCCTCGCTGCCTCTCTCTCACCCCGATCCTGAGGGAGCGAGGGCCCAAGTTTGCCCAGGCTGAGAGGAAAGGAAGAGGCCTGAGGCTGTGAGGAATGGTGGGAGTTGAAGTCCAAAACACCTGGAGGGCTGAAGTTGGCCCCTCATGAAGCCTCTTCAAGGCTTTAGATCCTGGCAGGCAGAAGGGGCAGGGAGAGTCGTCCACTCCTCCTGCCCTGCCAGGATGTAAAGCATCAAAGAGTATTGGGGTGAGAAACCAACCGAATGTATAATAGAATGAATGCTACTGTAAGTGCCTAATATTATAAGTAATCCAACTGGTCATATACCTACATTCCATGCAATAATACAGCAGTAATAACAATGGGTATAAGAAGAGGTAAAATTCAAACCGAAGTATTCTGACTGGTCCCTCCCAAACTGCAAAAGGCTCTTCTCTATGAGCCCGGAAAAGCCAAAACCGGGCACAGCGTTTGCTGCCTGGGTGCACACACATACATATTCTTTGGGGGATTTGCTGCAGAATCCGGGCTCATGGAGAAGATTCTGCAGCATATCCCCCCCAAAAAAAAGAATGTGTGTGTGTGCACCCAGGCAGCAAACGCTGTGCCCGGGTTTTGGCTTTTCTCGGCTCATAGAGAAGAGCCTTTTGCAGTTTGAGGAGGGACCACAGTCAGAATACTTCGGTTTGAATTTTACCTCTTCTTATACCCATTGTTATTACTGCTGTATTATTGCATGTGCATGGAATGTAGGTATATGACCAGTTGGATTACTTATAATATTAGGCACTTACAGTAGCATTCATTCTATTATACATTAGGTTGGTTTCTCACCCCAATACTCTTTGATGCTTTAGATCCTGGCAGGGCAGGAGAGGCAGGGAAGCCTGGAAAAAAACAGAGAGGTTTGCTCAGAAGTAAATCCACAAAGGAGGGCACTTCATCCAAAGTGCCCTCCTTGCAGATTTACTTCTGAGTAATCCTCTCTGTTTACATTTTTTCCAGGCTTCCAGCCAAAAGAAGGAGCTAGTTTAGGGCTTGCCTTGCCATAATACTTATTGGCAAGGGAGGCGGAGGGTGGTGAGAGAGAAGGAGGGTGCCCCCCTCTACGACCTAATAACGACACACTTAAGAAAATCCTGGCCCCCGAAGTTCTATAAAGAAAGTCCACTTCCTGGTTGGCGTTCCAGATGCGGAAATACTCAAAAGTAGCATTTCTTACGAATTTTTTCCGAATCATTTCATTTTCATAACTTTTTTCTCATGCCTACTACATAGCAGATGTGGTGCATTACACAAGGAGCGATAATTTGTCATTGAGGCCCAGGGGGAACTCAGATTTTAAGTTGATGATCCATTGATTTTCAAGCTGTAGTAGTCTTTTCTTAATATTCATATGTGCCACAAAGAGAAAAAAAATATCTTGGTTTCATCCTTATAATTAAATCTAATGGGATTTGATTCTTTCTGTCTCTGGCAAATGCAAGAAGCATTCTTGATCCAAACCTTAGAGTCCAGAGATCTGTATTAAGTCAGAAAGACTGACACTGAAAAGAGAAGTGGTCCAATGGTTTAAGTCTATCACTCTTGAGGCCAGGGTTCGAATCCTGAATCCCATGGAAACCCATTGGATCACCTTGAAAAAAATCGCACTCTTTCAGCCTCAGAGGAGGGCAAAGGCAAAATCCTGCTGGGAAAACATGTTGATAGGTTAGCCCAGGCATGGGCAAACTTCAGCCCTCCAGGTGTTTTGGAATTCAACTCCCACCATTCCTAACAGCCTCAGGGAGAATAGGAAAGGGCCTGAGGCTGTTAGGAGTGGTGGGAGTTGAAGTCCAAAACACCTGAAGGGCCAATGTTTGCCCATGTCTTAGCCTTAGGGTTGCCTTTGGTTGGAAGTGACTTGAAGGCACACAACAACAACAACCCTGAATTGAAACAATAATAATCCCAGGTTATACCGACCTGGTAGCCTGGAGCTAGGCAAGACTGGACATTTCATGAAGATGATGCTAAATCGGTATGACTGCAGGTGTCAGTTCAAAAAGAATGTGGTTCACAGCTTGGTTTGTTAGCAAACATATTTCCCTTGGGAAATTCTCTGCTGTTGCTTCAATGTTTTGCCCAAGCGCTCGGGATCCTTCTTCCAAAAAACAACATATGGACTAAATATAACTCTTGGCATGTGCCAGTGTTAGCAACAAGGTACTTAATGGAAGCCACTGTAGAATTAATGCAGTTTGGCATCACCCTAACTGCCGTGGGTGGCTGCTACAGAATAAAGGAGGCCCAAAGGTTGGGAGCCACTGGTATAGACTGTCTGAAAATCCAGTGGAATTTCTTTCTCTGGAGGTTTGTGAAATGAGGCTGGATGGCTGTTTGTTGGGAGAGCTTTGACCGTGTCTTCTTTTTTGTCTGAAGGGGATTAAACTAGATCAGTGTTTTTCAACCTTTTTTGAGCCGCGGCACATTTTTTACATTTACAAAATCCTGGGGCACACCATCAACCAAAATGACACTCCAACACAGTAATACATATAGTTCATATGTTTTTAAATGTATTTATACACTCAGTGTGTAACCTGGGCCTGTTTCAATGAACACAACATAGATATCCTGGCAGGAATGGCAGAAAGACACACACTTCCCACACAGAACTCCCATAACCATTAGAAAATGCTTTAAGAGTTTGGTGGGTTGTACTTCACCTATATCCAGAGACTCAAACAATGTTGGATCAGGACCAAACTTGGCTTGAATACTCAATATGCCCAAATGTGAACACAGATGGCATTTGGGAGTTATAGTTTCTGGAATTTATAGTTAACACACAATCAAAGAGCATCCTGAACTCTTGCAACAATGGAATTGAACCAAACTTGGCATAATGAACTCTCAATACCAACAGAAAGTACTGAAAGGGTTTGCTTGTGAATTGACCTTGAGTTTGGAAGTTGTAGTTCACCTACACCCAGAGAGCATTGTGGACTCAATGTTGTTGTTTTTTTTTCTATCCAGAATCACAATGTTGGAAAGAGGCTCGCCACTTTAAGGTCTGTAAAACAGGCATGGGAAAACTTCAGCTCTCTGGGTGCTTTGGACTTCAACTCCCACCATTCCTAACAGCCTGAGGCCCTTTCCTGCTTAAGTGGCTGAGGGGGGAGGAAAAGAGCCTGAGGCCGCTAGGATGGTGGGATTTGGAGTCCAAAACACCTGGAAGGTCCAAGTTTGCCCATGCCAGCTTTCGACAGAGACCTCTTCCTCCCCCTCCCCCTTTGTACCCTTTCTTCCCCATCCTGCCGAACATTTACTTTTTCTTCTACATTGCCACTTCTGCCACCATTTTGATCTGAGTGGGCAGTGTGAGCGTATTCAGGAGGGGAGGGGGTAGGGAGGAAGACGTGACCCGTGCGGGCACTACTGCGTAAACTCGCCCCAGAGCAAAGTGAGGCAAAGCGAGCAGAGCGAGGCTGGGAAGAAGGGAGCCCGAGTGGAGAAGAGAAAGTGTTCGGCAGGGGGGGGGGGGGGAAAGGGTATTGGAGGTTCCACGGCACGCTAGTGTGCCACAGCACACTGGTTGGAAAACACTGGACTAGATGCCCTTTGAGGGTCCCTTCCTCCTCTCCAGGGATGGACTTAGTTTGTGGGGACAGGGGAAGGGGGGAGAATTTTTCATGTGACACACCTGTGGATTACAGGCAACACACAGCTTGGAAAGTTCGGAGTTATAGTGATGCCAATTGATTGTACAATGTTAATGCACCCTGCGTCTGGAATAAGTGAGGTTCTGAATATTCAATTGTGTCTCTTTTGCCTTTATCACTACATTACCATCCTGTCGCAAGAATGTCATCAAGTTTATGTTATGTAGACTAGATACGCATGAGTTCAGTACCGTTGTACCCTGCCTTCACTGATAACATCCTGTCAAGGCAGCTTCGGAAACAATGCCTGCCTCTTTTGCATTTCAAAAGGTACTGTAAGCAGGTGCACTGTGCCTCTCAGGTGTGCTGGGACTTTGCACATGAGTTCATGCACAGCGATGGCCACAGATTGCTTTGGCTTCCATCCTCCTCCCCGGAGACATGCTCTAATTGCGGGATTGCATATGCATGCATGATATGCAACATATTCATGTGTTTTCTGATCCAGTAGCCAAGGTTGTTATCATATTAAATGGATTAAGTTATCATCTTAAACGGATTCCTGATTCATGCTTTGCTACAAGAGCTCATGCCACCATCGTCTCCTAAGGGGAAATTGCAGTGCTCATTCTTCTGTGGAGAAGTCTTCAGAGATGCACACGAAGGCTTGCTTGTGCGAATTCATTCATGTTTGTATGGAGCAGAGCATGGAACATAACTGTTGGAAAGCAATTATTTGCTGTTATTCATTGGAACTTTTCCAAGCATCATGGGTTGTTATTTCCTCATTTTTAAATAAATTTTGATAGGAGAGTGCCATCAAATAGATAAGTAAAGTAAAGGTTTCCCCTGACACTAAGGCTAGTCAAGTTTGACTCTGAGGGGTGTTTCTCATCTCCATTTCTAAGCTGAAGAGTCAGCGTTGTCCGTAGACACCTCCAAGGCCATGTGGCCATCATGACTGCATGGAGTGCCATTACCTTCCATCTAGGTACCTATTATTTATCTACTCACATTAGCATGTTTGCAAACTGCTATGTTGCCAGAAGCTGGGAGCTAACAACGAGAGCTCACCCTGCTCCCCGAATTCAAACTGCCGACCTTTTGGTCAGCAAGTTCCACCAATCAGCAGTTTAACCTGTTGTGCCACCAGTGCCCCTAAAGCTGCTCTTAAAAGGAAACATTTTAAAGTAAGTTGAAATAGTTGTGTGTGCAAGGGTGACACACCTCGCGCCAAGAACAATACGCAGACACAAGTGGTTGGATGAAAATGGCCACAACTCATTTATTGAAAACAGGAACATAAAGGGTTGGCGGCCACGCATGGGTCCTGGATCAGGGTCGAACAGCCCCAACGAATGTCCAAAGGCGTTTGCAAGCCTGGGGTGCGAGCAGCCCAATGCCTGTCCACGGAAACTCAGCACCCCAGGGGGCCTGAGCGTTATCCCCCCCTAACAGCCAAGGGGGCAATAAGCCAGCCTGATCCAGGGGCCATGCCACACGCCAAACACTGAGTTGCAACAAAGAACATAAAAAACGCATAACCAAAAACAGAGAAACAATGAGGTGCAGTTAAACAAAAAGACACCAACACGCAATGCTAACAGTAGGGAGGGTGGGAGAAAAAAGGACTGGCTGCACGTGTTTCCTGAATCCCCGGGCAGCCTTCAGTAAGCTGCCCGGGCAGAAGTAAAGGCCGGCCGGAGGCAAGGAGTGGGCAGGGTGGGGTCAGCCCCCTCATTGTCCAGCCGGCGTTGGAGGCGGGAAGCCCTCCCACCGCCCCCAGGGGCTCCTGGGGGGAAGAAGCCCCTTACAGTGCCAAGATGGCACGAGGGCAACGCTGCCCCGCGACCCGCTTGGCCGGTAAGTCGGCCAAGCCCATTGTTGTTCGTTGCTGTGTGCCTTAAGTTGTCTATGGCAACCCTAAGGCAAAAAGGATTTCTTAGCAAACTTTGTTCAGAAGCAGTTTGACAATGCTTTCTTCTCAGGCGGGGAGAATGTGAGTTGCCCATCGTCAACCAGTGGGTTTCATGGTTGAATGAGGATTTGAATCCTGCTCTCCAGAGTCATTATCAGATGCTCAAACCACTACACCAGCTTGGCGTTCTTTACCACATCAATAAAATGCCTTTGTCCCAGTGCCTTATGTTATTTTAGAAACAGCATTGGCTTTGTGGTGGCTTTATTACCAAAAGATGATGATGATAACAACAACAACAACATTTTATTTATATTCTGCCCTTTCCCTGGGGGGACTCAGAGCAGATTGCAGTATATAAACAGACACAGGAAAACATTATATTCCTTATTACATGACATACAATGAGACCCAGATACACAGGGTCTCCTGTTCTGTAGGTGGTGCTCATCTCCGGCTCTGGGGGAGGTGCTCTTTCTCCATTTCCAAGTTGAGGAGCATGCCTTCATAGATACCTCCTGGTCATGTGGCTGACACGACTGCATGGAGCACCTTTCTGCCTTTTCCCGTCAAAGCGGTACCTATTGATCTACTCCCATGTGCATGTTTTCTAACAGCTAGGTTGACAGGAGCTAGGGCTAACAGTGGAAGCTTACCCTGTCCTGTGGATTCAAACTGCCAATCTTCAGGTCGGCAGCTCAGCAGCACAAAGGTTTTTTGGTGCCACCACGGCCTCTAACAAGTTACAAGTAACTATATTACTATGTCTGAATCTTTAGATGGAGGCATGTTCTCAGCCAAATGTTTGCGTTTAGCAATATGGCCAGTCCAGTGGCAATGCTTTTCAGATGGTAGCTCAAGTCCAGAAGTCTTGTTTCATGTGCCCGAGGTTCCACCTCTAATCCTATTACAAACCAGGTATTAGTGGCTGGCCATCCTTCTGCAGCTTTAATAGTTGTGTCGGAGAGTGGGTTTCAGTAGGTCTTGCTTGCAATTAAAGGTGTAGAAGTTGTCCTATGAAGCAACACCTTTTGGGGCATATTCAAAACCATTCAGCAAGTGATAGGAAAGATTGTCTGCCCAGGACAAAGGGAGGATACAGAGCCGACAAACAATATTGGGTTGATTGATGAAAGATAAGAGATCCAGGCTTGGTCTAAGGCAGCCTCCTATTGTCCCAGTTCTGCCTTGTTTGTCCATGCAAATGTTGTTTACTGGGAGTACCTTATTCAAAATAATAATAATAATAACAACAACAAAGGCAACCCCAAACCAAAGTGCTGCCTACAGGATCTGTGGAGTTGTGTAAAGGCCACCTGGAGCCACACACCCGATCCTAATCTTGCAGCTGGCCTCCCTTTTCCCACCCTCTTCTCTCTTTCTCCTTGTTTATTGGGTTCCACTTGTTGTATCTTGTCTCGGATCAATCTGGTGGGCAGTGGCAGCCTTAGTATGTATGCCCAATTGAATGGTGACACCGACAAGACCCATTGAACCGACAGGATTGATTTAAGGCTATGGGTCCATCTGCGCTGTATAATTTACTATTTTGACATCGCTTGCACTGCCATGACTTGATGTGACTGATTCATGAAAATTCTAATTGTGCAAAGACTTTAGCCTTCTCTGCAAAAACTACTGGTGTTCCACCAAAATAAAAATCCTAGGATCCCATTGCAGTTAAAGTGGTGTCAAACTCTATAAACCGAGTGGAATAAAGATCCTAAAGGCACCAGACCTTATCTGGTCTTGGAAGCAAAGCATGGTCAGCTCTGGTTAGTACTTGGATGGTTGACCTTCAATGTATACCAGGTTCTGTAGAATATATTTCAGATGAGGGAACTGACCAAACTACATCTGAGTATTCCTTGCCAAAGAAAACCCTATGAGGTTTATGGGGTCATCATAAGTTAACAGGCAACTATTTATCTACACCAGTGTTTCCCAACCTTTTTTGAGCTGCGGCACACTTTTAACATTAAAAAAATCCGGGGGCACACCACTAACCAAAATGACAGAAAATGACACTCTTAACACAGTAAAGAACGGCTGGGGGATGGTGGCCTGCGGGGAGCAGCTGCTGGGAGTGCCGAAGGCGGAGGAGGGGGAGGAGCCAGGCCGCACCATGCCTCCCCCCTCCCCCCTCCCCCCGGCTTCAGCTCTCCCACAGCTTCTCCAGCCTTGAGGAAGCAGTGTGAGCTAGGGGCGGGAGCCATGGCCCCCATCCTCAGCGCCGCTCTCCGCCATGACTCCCACCCCTTGCTCGCTGAAGCCGCGTGGAGGAGGAGGAGCATGAGCAGTGCGCGGCTTGAGTGAGCGAGGGGCAAGAGTCATGGCGGGAGTCATGGCGGATTGGAGGCTGGCTGGGGAAACGGCCGAAGGAGGCGGTGCCCTGGCCCCTTCTTTTTCTTCGCCGCCGCCCGGCCTTCCTCCTCCTCCCCCAAGCAGCAGGAGTTCGGCATGAGGAGGGGGGAAGGAAGAGGGGCAGAGAGCTTTTCTCGCGGCACAGCAGGAGGTCCGTCACGGCACACTACTGTGCCGCGTCACCGCGGTTGGGAAACACTGATCTACACAACATAACTAAGGTCCTAGGTTGACTCTATAGGTCTACATCAGTTGTATTTGGGCATCAACTTCCAGGGACAGGGACACTTGGATGCATAGAATTATAGAGTTGGAAGAGACCATAAGAACCATCCAGTCCAACGCAAGAGACACGTGCAAAGTCCTGATTCCTTTGGTTTGAGGAGATGGCACTCCAGAGCCATCCTTAGCCCATTTCACACCCTGAATAACAAAAGGAGATAGAATTCTGGACCCTCTGAGTTTTGATGACGGTGCTTACATGAAGGAATCGTATTGCAAATGGGGCACACTACAGTGAGAGCAACACAAAGCCGTTCTCGGCAATGTTCTACCTGGTTTCCTCCAGGCACAGTTCAAGCCCATGCATGTCTCAGGAGAGGTTCATGCAGGGCTTTCTCACAGGTAAACAATTCTGGGATTGCAGATCCAAGGAGATCAATTTTTTCACAGGGTGGGTCAAAAGACATAATTTTCCTCACCTGGCAGGTGAGAAGACGCTGTCCAAAAGGAAAGGTTCTCTCATCTTATGCTATGTAATGTTCAGATCAGGGCAGGCACAGTGCAGCTCGTCAATGCTATTTTGACGCTTCTAGAGGTCCCTCAAGATTTTTTAAAAATTTAGTTGATCACACTTTAGTTTTAAAACATATGTTATGATCCATGAAATCCAAAAACAGAGCTTTCATTTCCCATAAACCCTCACCTTTGACTATTCTAGTTAAAGTGGTTGGGAATTGTAGGTGATGGACACATAATTGTAGAAGTCTATCGTCCATCCCTGGGTTCAATTACTTGCCAATGTAATTGCCCCAAACACGATAATCCATTTTATTGCTTTTTCAATCCAGTTCTTCTGATTGCATTTTCTAATCCAATTTTATTTTGATTGTTTGTTGCACCATTTAATTGGCCATGGACTCGGGGCAGTTTACAGGTGATCCTCCATATTTGCTGGTTTAACTTTTGTGGGTTTGATTAATTGTGGCTTTGAATAATGTGTTGATTTTTGGATTCTCTAAGTCAGCGATTCTCAACCTGGGGGTTGGGACCCCTGGAGGGGTCACGAAAGGATGTCAGAGGGGTCGCCAAAGACCATCAGAAAACACAGTATTTTCTGTTGGTCATGGCAGTTCTGTGTGGAAAGTTTGACCCAATTCTATCATTGGTGGAGTTCAGAATGCTCTTTGATTGTAGGTGAACTATAAATCCCAGCAACGACAACTCCCAAATGGTCTATTTCCCCCCAAATTCCACCAGTGTTCACAGTTGGGCATATTGAGTATTTATGCCAAGGGTGGTCCAGATCCTTCATTGTTTGAGTCCATTGTGCTCTCTGGATGTAGGTGAACTACAACTCCAAAACTCAAGGTCAATGCCCACCAAACTCTTCTCACATTTTCTGTTGGTCATGGGAGTTCTGTGTACCAAGTTTAGTTCAATTCCATCGTTGGTGGAGTTCAGACTGCTCTTTGATTGTAGGTGAACTATAAATCCCAGTAACTACAACTCCCAAATGACAAAATCAATCCAACTCCCCTCCCCCTCCCCCAACTTCACCAGTATTCAGATTTAGCCGTTTCAGGTATTTGTGTCCACATTTGGTCCAGTGGGGGTCACCACAACATGAGGAACTGTATTATGGGGTGGTGGCATTAGGAAGGTTGAGGAACACTGCTCTAGGTCCATCCAGTGTGACTTTATGGTCAGATTCCATCCGAAAAAATAAAATTGAGCTGGAGGTCCTAAAGACTGCTAGAAAGGATACATTTATATCTTCCAATGCAATTCTATGATCAACGCCCACCAAAATTTTACTGTAGAATCATCCTGGAGGATTTAGAGCAGTTTGATGCCACTTTAACTGCCGTAGTTCAATGCTATGGAATTTGGGGAATTGTAGCATGATGAGGCACCAGAACTATTTGGCACAGAAGTCTAAAAGACCTTATACAATTTATAATGCAGACAAGACTTGTTTAGGTGTGAATATTTGTCAATAAATATAGATAAATAGATGATGGCATGACTGTTATCATTCAGAGGTGCGAACCATGCATCCTTCTCTATGCTGTTGGACTACAGTTCCCAGCATTCCTCACCATTGCTTTTGCTGGCTTGGGTTGATGGGAGTTGCATGCAATGACATCTGAAATTTTGCAAGAGTTGCATCCCTACAGTTTGGTAGTTCTATCTGGAGTTGACCCATCAAATCAACAGGATTTACCTAAATGTCAGCTCTCTATTCAATAGCTCAGTGTTTCCCAACTAGTGTGCCATGGCACATTAGTGTGCCATGAGCGATCATCAGGTGTGCCGTGGGAAATTGGAACCTCCAATACCCTTTCAACATAACATAACATTGTTTGAGTCCAGAGTGCTCTCTGGGTGTAGGCAAACTACAACTTCCAAACTCAAGGTCAATTCCCAAGCAAACCCTTTCAGTACGTTCTGTTGGTAATGAGAGTTCAATATGCCAAGTTTGGTTCAATTCCATTGTTGCAAGAGTTCAGGATGCTCTTTGATTGTGTGTTAACTATAAATCCCAGAAACTGTAACTCCCAAATGTCAAGGTCTATTTTCCCCAAACTCCATCTGTGTTCACATTTGGGCATATTGAGTATTCATGCCAAGTTTGGTCCTGATCCAACATTGTTTCAGTCCACAGTGCTCTCTGGATATAGGTGAACTACAACTCCAAAACTCAAGGTCAATGCCCACCAAACTCTTATAGTATTTTCTCTTGGTTATGGGAGTTCTGTGTGGGAAGTTTGTGTCTTTCTGCCATTCCTGCCAGGATATCTATGTTGTGTTCATCGAAACAGGCCCAGGTTTCACACTGAGTGTATAAATACATTTTAAACATATTAACTATATGTATTACTGTGTTAGAGTGTCATTTTGTGTCATTTTGGTTGGTGGTATGCCCCAGGATTTTGTAAATGTAAAAAAATGTGCCGCAGTTCAAAAAAGGTTGAAAAACACTGCAATAGCTGATTTGGCAGATCCACTCTATGTCCAGGATTGAGGCCAGGAAAAAGCAACGGCCAGTGTGTTGGTCTCACACTTTGCAAGACCCAAATTAGAATCTCTCCTTTTCTGTAAACTTCACATGGACCAGGCTCTGAGCGAGCCACTATATCTCGCCCAAACCTACCTTGCAGGTTTATTGCGACAGGTGACGAGATAAGGATTGTGGAGTATTTTGTTCCCTAAAGTATTGTGCAGATAGGGTAAACAGTAATTATTTTGCCCTCTCCCAGTTGAGGATGGCTGATCTCATCTGTGAGAAGAAGATTGGCTTCCAAGACGATCAACAATATGGCTGGACTTATGTGAACGGAATTCAAAGGCTGATTTAAAAGGAATTCCAGTGTTGCTTGTGTGTTTCGTTGTCCCAATTTGGAAGCAAAATGGGACATAAATTAAAACAAAACAAAGTACTGTTTTTCCCCAAACATGGATCCCTGCCCTTCTAATGATATATCATTTATCATTATCATCATTGTCTTCTCCGCCCCAGCTCAAGACTTAGGCAAGAATTAACATAACATTGTACGGAAAGGAAAGTAGTTAGATTGGTAAGAATACAGTCTTAGATATTTTCCCTGAGAAATAAGACTTACTGAATCCAGTGGAAGTTGCTCCTAAGGAAAGGTAAATAGAGCAGCAATGAGACCTTTGTGCTTTTTTTTTTTTGGCGTAATTAACACATTGTACATTTTAGAATCCATCTTATCTATTTATCAAGTGTTTATATATTCCCTCCCTTATTTCCCAAATAGTTACAATCCTGATGCATTCTGCAATCTTCTTTTCTCTTGCAGGAATTGAAAGGAATGGCCTGGATTTCAACAGACAGGTAAGGCCAACACAGCTGTTTTCAGAGACTTTGACTTGATTTGAGAGCTGTTCTCCAAAACGTAACTCTTTCAGTGTTGCAACATTGACCACGTCTAGAATTTTGGTCCTCTGAGTACAAGGCTAAATTTGGCACTGTGGGTCATCTCTTTCTATTTTTATTTATTTATTTTATTATTTCGACTTCCCGAAAAGGCTCAGGGTGGTTCACAGCAGTGAACAACACAACACAATATACTAAAAACATATACATATACATATGGTGGGAGTCTTGGAAGCAATTAATCAGGTCGTCTCAATAACCATGTTGACTGCAAGATTTGGGGCAATTCTATCCAAAAGAATCCAGTGGACTTAATTTTCCTGCATGAATATAGAACGTGTGCATCTATGTGTTTCCAAGTCACCTGTTGACATAAGATGATCCCATGAATTCCAAGTGGTCTTGCCAGTACATTCCTTTGGAATATAGCCTTTGGAATAAACTACCTGGCATTCATTGATTGTCTTCTATCCAAATGCTAACCGGGGTAGACCTTCTTCATTTCCAAGATCATATGAGATTGGATGCCTTTAGGTCAATGGTTCCCAACCTGTGGTCTGTGGACCACCAGTAGTCCGCAAGAACTAAAATATGGTCCACAGCCTCAGCATTACTACATCTGGTCTCATGAAACCCTCTTATAGTGCCAAGGCAATGGGGATGTCAGGAGGGGAGAGGCTGGCTACCCACAAAAGGCAGGACAACAATCCTCCTGACTGCTGTTTCCCCTCCCCTTGAATGGAACTGTTCCATGTGGCACCTGGAAGCAAGGGTACCATGGCGTTGTTGTTTTTAGGCCTGTTCCTAAAAACAATTTTATAATTTTAACTGTTCATTGTATTGTTTTTATATAGTTGTGTATTAATTGTTTGTTGTATTTTATATTGTGGCATTGTTGCCGCATGTACTTCGCCCCAAGTCGCTTTCAGGCTGAGAGTACAGTAAATAACAGTACAGTAAATATATAAATAAATAAATAAATAAATAAATGTTCCTGGGATTATTTTGGGTGCTGATTCAGAAAATTGCATTGGATAGACCATGTTAGCTCTAGATTATTAAATATGGTTTTCTGTGGGCGAGCAGATGGCGACTATTGGACAGTATATGGTCTGTATCAGAAACTAGAGCTTATATGGTCTATCCAATGCAATGTTCTGAATCAGCACCCCAAATAACTAAACTGAATTTAAAGTTGACCAAAAACTGATTCGTAACTATTTTGGTACTAATGTTGGAGAGAGGTTCCTGGTCAAAGTGGTCCCTGGTCAAAAAAAAGGTTGGGAACCACTGCTTTAGGTTACCGATACATCACTAAAAACTTAATAAATCCATTATAAGGATATGTTACATTCTATGATGAGTTCCTTATGACCCAATGAACTCATCCTAGAATTTACTGCTGGTGTTAATATAATCTCATAATGGATTTATTCAGTTTTAATGATGTATTGTCTACTTGAAGGCATTCAATCCCATCTGATCTTGGAATGGTCATAAGGAACTACACCACGTTAAGGGACTTGACTTTTTGTCACTCCCACCTCAAAATGTTGCCTCCAGAAACAATTTTCCTGTGTTGATAAGGGACTGGAGTTTGGGGACTAGACTCCAAGCTTTCTTCCATACTCTAAAATGTGTCAAAGCCTTACCCCCCAATGTGTCACAAATGAAAACCTGAACATAGTATCATCAGAGATTGTAAAAAGCTATATGTGCGAAACGATAAGCTAGTTGGAAGAGACTGCAGCAGTTTGCTTTTGCCCAAATCTATGTGAAAGGTTAAGATTCCTCTCTACCTCACTTATTCCTAGTGAATTAGCTGGATACAAACTACTTTTTTTTTACTTTGAACTACATTTACTGCAATTGAAGTCACCTTAGGTCAAAATGGAAATGTAGAAGAAGGAGAGAAAAACCAGGATATTTGAGAAGCAGCCAAAGTTTAATCAATCAGGACTATTCCTGCCAAATCAGGACATTTAGAGGGTATGTAACCCCTGGAGACTCTCTGCCTCTACAGTGTTAATGCCAGTCCAGGTTCTTTGCTCCAGGTCCGGAGGGGAAACTAAAATGTTGATCCCAATCTCTCTCTTTCTTGCTTTGCACCTGAGCATCTTCCAAAATGTGAGTTCATTCAACAGGAGCCTGGCTGGGATTCCTCATCAATTGAGCTTTTGTTCATTTTCTTTCACGTTCCCATCTCAACATGCATCAATTTGTTGACTCATGCCCGCCTGAGAGATAAGCAAGGCTTTTCTTCGGAATCACGCCCATATGATAAACTTGCAGATAGGAATTTTGGGGCTACAGGTGATGGTGCAGGAAAGGTTGAATGCTGGAACATAGCCATGATTATTTTTAAGATCCATACAAAGTCCTGTTTACCTTAGCGATGAACTTTTCTTGGGATGTGCCAAGAGCGATGGTACTTAACTCCTTATCCCTGATCTATTAACAGTGATTCCTTCTCTACTGCTTGGTTCTACCAATATTAGATAGCTAGTCCCAGGCCCGGATTTATACCTTTTTGCGCCCTAGGCCACACTTTGGAATTACGCCCCCTTTAAGCCAACCTCTACCACACGCCCCCCTCCCACCCTCCCGGGAAAGGGCCGGGCCCCCTCCTTACCCGCCAGGCAGCAGAGCAGGAAAGCCAAGGCCACCAGGAGGCTCCGGCAGGCATTTACCATGACCAGGCGGAAGGAGGAGTGTCCCAGGCAGCCGAGAGCCAGAGGCCAGGCCGGGCCACCTCGAGGAAAGCATTTAAAAGACCAGCCTCTGAAGCGCGGAGGGAGAAGAAAGAACCAAAGGGAGGGGAGCGGGAAGGATGGGGTGGGGGAGGGAGGGGGCAAGAGGAGGAGGAGGAAAAGAGGGCAGGGGTGATAGCGGGAGGAAACAGGGGAGGAAAAAAGGACACGCTGTCAAAGTGGCCGGTAGTGCCACCTTACCAGCCCACGGCCCCTCCTCTCTTTCTCTCTCTTCATCAGCGCCGCTGGGGAAACTGAGGCAACTGAAAAGGGACCCTCCCAAATGGCTAGGAAGCTTCCCAACTGCTCCTGCGGATGGGAAGGACCACGAGGCGGGAGGGAAACAGGCACGCGCAGAGCGGCCGGGGGAGTCCCTGGGAGGCGCGTGCCGCTGAGTTGGGAGAGACCCCAGGGGCCGGCCACAGCGTTTTTATTCGTTTCAACATATATTTTTTTGGTCAGTGATTCTGCGTCCCCCTCGGCTTGTGCCCCTAGGCCATGGCCTAGGTTGGCCTTACGGGTAATCCGGGCTTGGCTAGGCCTATGAATTTACTTAGAATCATAGAGTTGGAAGAGAACTCATGGGCCATCCCGTCCAACCTCCTGCCAAGAAGCAGGACAACAGTTGGCCATCCAGCCTCTGTTTAAAAGCCCCCATAGAAAGAGCCTCCACCACACTTTGGGGTAGAGAGTTCCACTGCTGAACAGCTCTCACAGTTAAGAAATTGTTCCTAATGTTCAGGTGGAATCTCCTTTCCTGTAGTTTGAAGCCATTGTCCTAGTCTCCAGGGCAGCAGAGAACATGCTTGCTCCTTCCTCCCTATGACTTCCCCTCACATATTGATGCATGGCTATCATGTCTTCTCTCAGTCTGCTCTTCTGCAAGCTGGTCCCTTGAATCCTTAAACTCCTGTACTCTCGTGCCACCGCTACATCTGGCACTACCTCTTAATTCAAAATGCTGCTCTTATGTCAAAGCAAAAACAAAGGCTGAGTGATAGCTCTTACCTCAGGGGCAGCCCTTCTCTCACTCCGACCACCATAACAAGCATGGTCAGTGGATGGAAAATAACCAAGTGCCCAGAGATGACATGACTTGTTGATGTTCTTCTTTGCTTTCAAGTTAACTTATGAAAATTATTTCATAGGGTTTTATTGTCAAGATTTCTGTGCAGGTGTTTGCCCTTTTCTAAGAATCTTAGAGGGTGATGTGCCCATGGTTCCCTAATGGGTTTGCAGGACTGAGTAGCAATCCAAACTCTTGTCACTTTATCTAGTTCACAAACCAGCATGCCATATTGACTCCTAGTGTGACTAATATTCCTCTCATGATGGAGTCCCTACTTCTTTCTGAGGCATATTTCCCTGCCTCCCTTACAAGCCTTTGAACCCCTTTGAAGGCAGTAAGCAATACATATATTTGTGCATGCGCATGAGTTCGTGCATGTGTTCATTTAATTAATCCTGTTCAATGCAAAGCATCTGAGAACCAGCCGATTTTAATTTTGTGAGAGCTGAGCTTGTTGCCCCGAAGGGTTTCTTTTGTCATCCTTTTTCATTCTGCTGGGTGTTGCATCACATGATCTTCTTCTGCCTTCTCCCCCTGTTCCCCCCTCCCTTCCAGCTGTTGGCCTCAGTTTCCTTCTTCTTTTCATGTTTGACATCCTACAAGGGCCTTTCTCCCTTTACCAGCCTAAGTGGGGACTGGCTGGTAAAGGACCAGATCTTCTACTAACTTTTGCCCCAAATCCAAATGGGTTGAATTTCAGGTTCATTCTGGATGACTGCTTATAAAAGGCAGCAGGAGGAATCTCAAGGTGAAAAATAAATATACATCTCAAAAGACCATCCCTATATGTCAGGTTTGGGCCCTCAAAATCTGGGATAGATCTGACCCTGGAAACACTACTCACCATGCATGGTTGGTGAAGACATCTAACAAGGTCTTCTTTCAAACTGTGGACCTCCTTTCCATGGGAGCCCAGACTGGCCTTGTCTTTCTTCTCCTTTTCCTAGCAGGCAAAGGCCGTATCATTCAAGAGCGTTTTGGACACTAAAAGTTTGTTTGGGGAGATTTTTAACCTTTGGGTGCTGTACCCAGAAGTAAATCTTTGAATGGGAGATAACGAATTCTATTGTAATTGTTTATGTTGACTTTCAAGGCAACTCAGAGTGACAGCAACCAATGACATAGGGTCTTCTTGACCAGATTGATTGAGATGATGTTTGTCATTGCCTTCCTCCTGGTTGAAAAAGTGTGACTGATGTCACCCAGTGAGTTTCTAGACCTGAGTTCAGTGCTTGAGCCCTTGCACCATTCAACAACACATAATTCTTCCCTTCTATCTATTGTGTCTTTTGCACCAGGCTCCAGTTGATGAGCCTTGGAGCTCAGATAAAAGCTCAAATTCATATCTTGCATACCTCAAGTCTCTGTACTCTGTTGTAACCAACCGGGACATGTAAGGGAGGGCTTCCCTTTTAAATGCAATATAGGAGAAGATAGATGCTTCACCTACTCTCTGGTTACCTTCTTCATTTGTAAGTAAAGAAGTAATTAAATAGGAACCACCCCCATAGGACAAGATGGGCAAAACTAGTAGTCCTCCAGAAACTGCTGGGCTTCCATCAACCTTGGCCATCATGGATAAAATGGTCAACAATTTGCAGTCTGGCTACATCGGGAACACCTTCTTGGGCTATACTATTAAAAAAGATGATGGGATGTACATTGAATCTTTATTGGGACTGTGTTGGCTGACCTGTTCTCTGGTGCTATCAACCAATTTCCTTGGGAGGGATTTTGACAGTAGACCATACATAAATACCCTAAAGGCACCTCACCCCACCTGAACTTGGGTCGGAGACTTCCAGAAAATCCCAGGTGCTGTAGGCTCTATTTCAGAGGAAGGAAGTGACAAAAAAACCTCTTGGTCTTCCTTGTCTAAGAAAACCCTACACAGTTAATGGGATATTCATAGGTCAACAGGCAACAGACACACATATCAGGAAGGGTTCTTGTTGGTCTTGGAGAACAGATTGAAGGATGAGCAGAATGGAGCACTGGGATGGAAGGCATGGTATGTTGCCAGATTTGTTTGTTTTTAATCTCTCATTCTTGCCAGTGTGAATTCCCATCCAAGGTGGGGCACGACAAAAGGCAGCTGGGCTGAGATGATTCCATTTACTTCTCCTTGGCTCTTCCATTCTTGAAAATAATCTTTGAACATCATGCTAAGTCCTATCAAAGCCCTGTCAATATTGGTTGTCTCAAGATTAATGGGTAGTTTGGATTCCTTCTACTGATCGAGCATTTAAGCCATGCCATGACCCTAGCAGACCATCTTCCAAGTTGGAGAAGCACCATGCCAAAAACCAAGAAGTGATAAGGAAAGAGGCGGATTCAGGGAGGCGAAGCAAGAGATAAGAGCTCAGAGGTGGGAAGGGGTGCGGTTGCATCAGCCTTTGAAGCCAAAGAGGAGAAACCTGAATTTAGTGAATTCAGACAAATGTCTGGCGGTGCTCAGATGTGGAAAGAGGCTCACATAGAAGGAAGACCATTGGTAAAAACAACATGTGATAGTTACATTGACCAGTACATACTGGACCAACTGGAGAAACTGGAAGGCCAGTACAGACTCCTTTCAAAAGTAGTAGTAGCCAAATCTCAAAGAAGCTAGTGGTTTCCATGTCAGTGGGATGGCGTATCTGCTCTAGGTTTTCCTCTGGAAGGACCATCCAAAGTGTGGAACTCCATCCTCATAAAAGATCCAGCACCTTAGTGAATACCTTTGTATTTTGAATTAAAACCTTGAGCAAATTCACCATTCAACCGATATGGGAATCACAAGTTTTGACAAGAGCAGTGGTTCCCAACCTGTGGTCCATGGACCACCAGTGGTCCGCAAAAACTAAAATATGGTCCGTGGCCTCACCATTACACCATTGCAGTGAGAGCGATTGGTCTCTCAAAACCCTCTTATAGTGCAGAGGCATATTAAATATTGTTTTCTGTGGGTGAGCAGATGGTGACTACTGGATGGCATATGTTCTGTATCAGAAACTAGAGCTGATGTAATCTATCCAATGTGATTTTTTGAATCAGCACCCCAAATAGCCAAACTGAATCTAAAGTTGACCAAAAACTGATTTGTAACCCTTTTGGTACTAATGTTGGAGAGTGGTCCCTAGTCAAATGGTCCTTGGTCAAAAAAGGTTGGCAGCTACTGGACTAGAGCCTTCAACCATGGAATATGCTGCTTCCTGGAAATATTGTGGAGTCTCCTTCTCTGGAAATATTTGAACAGAGACCAGATGTCCAGCTGTCAGGAGTGCTTGGATTGTGTCTTCCTGCATGGCAAAATGAGGTTGGATTGGTGTCTCTTCCAAATTTATGACTCTAGGAAATACCATGGCACTAGATTTGCCCCAAACCTTACTTGGAAGTCTTTTTTAATGAATGAATCTTTATTGAGAGACCATCAGTCATATCAATATATATTACACCAATAAAACAGAATGAAATAAAATATAGTAGGATAAAATGTAATATAATATAGTCAGATAATCACGTGATCAATTCATCCTCATCTGGTAACTAAAATTGGTTTGAGAGTGAAAGCTAATCACTGTCACTTTAGAGTGGATGTGCCCTATCTATCTTCATAGTTCTATAGTGCTAATCCTACTTCCACTACTGATCTTCGTCGCCCCAGCAGTTGGTGCCAATCGAAGCAATAAATCTCTGCCTCCTCCTTTTGGCCTTCACCAAAAAGGAGGCCACTCTTTTTATTATGGTGGGATTCGCATGGGATAGGAGCCAGTTAATCTTATGTTGCTCTGCCCAATGTTCCTTGTTTCCCAAAATCGGGCCTAGAAGTTTAGCCCGGTCTATTGCATATAACGGGCAGTTTAAGAGTATATGACTAATATTTTCTACTTCTGGAGCCTCACAGATACAAATTCTATCGGAGTATGGTATTGAGTGAAATCTGCCGTATCTCTCCATTGTCTCCATCTGCTCAAATCTTGCCCTAGTCATGGCGAGCCTTAAATACTTAGGGAGCTGGTGTGTTAGATATTGTGCCCTCTTAAATACATGTTGTTGTACCGATAACCATTTTAGGCATTTGATGTTCGCTAGCCCGTGTATATCCTCTTGTGCCTGTATATCCACAATGCGCTCTATAACTAACTACCTGGTACGAGGTGGGTAACTTCCTGTGCATTCACCTGTATACCTCGGGTTCTCAGGAAAGTTTCAAGCTGAAGCACCCAGGAAGCGTCCCTAGCTGCCTTGCGCTGTTCTTCTAGACAGATTCTAGGGAGTCTATCGTTGTCTACTTGGAAGTCAATCTAGAGCTAATGAAGTTTCCTAAAGGGACATCCAAAGATTTTGGGCGCTACCAGCACAATTTTTGCAAGTATGTTTCTCATGCACCTCATGCATTGGAAGAGGAGGGAAATACCAAATCTAACCATTTGTAGAGTCCTCTTAGTTGCTACAGGGGAGTTGAGTCAGTGCTTACAATAGGTCCAAGGTAATAACATTGAGTTATATGTTAAGAAGTGGCTTCCACAGATATCTATTCAAATGGTCTTGTTGGCTTTACCTTTGAAGAGTTGGATCTTTGGGCTTCCCACACTTCCTTGATGAAAACCAACCCTCCACAATCCCTTGATTTTACAGGTTGAGTATCCCTTATCTAGAATTCCAAAATCCCAAATACTCCAAAATCCCAAATGGTTGATAAAGCGATGCTTTGGCCTTTTGATAGTTCAGTGTACACCAATTTAGTTTGTGCATAAAATAATTTGGGAAAACATTGTATAAAAATGACCTTCAGGCAATGTGTATAAAGTGTACATGAAGCATCAATTAATTTCATGTTTAGACTTGGGTTCCATCTCTAAGATTGTGCATCTATAAGAAAAACAGGAATTCCAACAAATAATAATAATAATAATCTGCAATCCAAAACCATTTCGGATATAGGATTTTATTTTATTGATCCTAATCTGTATTTTATTTTATTGATCCTAATCTGGCATGCAATCACAATTCAGTGTAATTGGTACCTTGGGGAAGCCCAAACCGTATTGACTGTACAACCAGGACGTTGAAAAGTGTGTCCCATGAATCCCTAATTCTGAAAGATCTTCCCAACTAGGGCAAGAACATTCACGTGGGAATATCCCGAGGGAAAAGGAAGAATGCAGCATCCCTTTCTCAACTCTTCTGGTCATAAGCTCAGCTAAGCGCATGGGAAGCTCTGCACTAAAATTGCACCATCGCTTTCCGGGCAGAACTCACCTGTGGCTTTGATTCGGCTCCCAGCCTAGGCTGAACAGAGTCAGCAATCAATAGGAGGAAAAGTGTAAATGAGTTGCAGGTGACGTTTACATTAAGAGATTATAGCCCTTTGCCCCATGGTTTCGATGGAGGCTGAGATTTATTTTCAGGAGGCATCAGAAACTTCTTGGTGCCTCATGTAGATGGGCAAACCTAGGTAGAACCAGCCAAACACTATTAAATGACGGATAGAGTTAGTTAGAAATGGAGACACAGAAGAGCAGTTTAGAAGAAAGGGATGTATTAAATCGAAATAAGGAATGGCTTAAAGAGCTGGACATTTTAACCTGCAGAAGAGAAGGCTGAGAGGAGACATGACGAGGGCCATGAATCAAGATGTGAGGGGAAGTCATAGGGAGGAGGCCGCAGGCTTGTTTTCTGCTGCCCCGGAGACTAGGACACAGAACAATGGCTTCAAACTACAGGAAAAGAGATTCCACCTGAACATGAGGAAGAACTTGATTCTTTTATTCTATAAAATAAGATTTAGGTCCAATTGGAAGGTGATGGGCTAATCAATAGCATTAGACATGTTGGTCCCAGGCACATGCCCATTCTACATGGATGCCTAAGGACATACATTGTACACGGGTGGACATGGACATTGGGTTAAGCATCCAGTGGCACATTGGGCCTCTTTTTTAAGTTGTGCTATGTCGTGCATTGTACACTTCATGTGTAAGTTTTTATGTTGATTATCTTTTGGCTGATCAACACCCCAAAATTACTGTCAAAGTTGTGTGTGCAAGGGTGACACACCTTGTGCCAAGAAATAACACAGACACAAGTCATTGGATGAAAATGGCCACAACTCAATTTATTGAAAACAGGAACAAAGCATTGGTGGCCACGCATGGGTCCTGGATCAGGGTCGAACAGCCCCCACGAATGTCCAAAGGCGTTTGCAAGCCTGGGGTGCGAGCGGCCCAATGCCTGTCCATGGAAACTCGGCACCCCAGGGGGCCTGGGCATTATCCCCCCTTACAACCAAGGGGTGATAAGCCAGCTTGAGCCAGGGTCCATGCCACACGCCAAACACGGAGTCGTGACAATGAACATAATAACGCATAACCATGAACAGTGCAACAAAGAAGTAAGTAAAAGACAAAAAGGACACCAACAAGCAATGCAAAAGTAGGGAGGGTGGGAGGAAAAACTGGACTGCCCCCAGCGTGTGGCCTGGGCAGTCCCGGGCAGCCTTAAGTAAGCTGCCCAGGCAGAAGTGAGGCTGGCTGGCTGCAAGGAGGGGGCGGGGCAGGGCGGGGCTAGCCCCATCATTGGCCAGCCGGCTTTGATGGCGGGAAACCTTCCCGCCACCCCAGGGGCTTATGGGGAGAAGAAGCCCCTTCTCCATCACAAAGATGGTGTGAGGGCAACCCTGCCCCGCAACCAGCTCGGCCGGTAAGTTGGCCAAGCCCCTTGCTAGTTTTTGTGCAGCAGCAATAGCTTGTCGGCACAAGATGCTGTCACAGTTTTGGAAGGTTTTAATATTTATTTCCGTATTTACCATTGTCGCCATAGCATATAAATGTTTAATACCGTTTTAACTCTAACATTCAATACTGGGTTCTAACTTTGATTTTGACAGTGTTTCTTAATACCTACCTATATATGTTCCTATTCCGACGTTTGTTCATTTTTTGGTGCTGGTAATCAACCGAAACACACACACACTTCATGCATAACAAAACACATGAGATTGACATGTGGATCTCATTCAATCATTCTTCAAAAGAAGGTTGTAGTTCCAAAGCATCTCTTCATTGATACCTCAAAAACACATCCTTGCTCTCCACCTCTCTTTTCCATTATTTCCTTCTCATCCCCTCATATCGTATCATATTATATCATATCATATCCTTTGCTTACTCCCCTTCTTGGCATCAGCCTTGATTGTACTTAAGATAGGAAGAAGAATCAAAAGAAGAGGCAATATATTCTGTTGGCTGTCTGATGTAGCATCATGATGTTAGATGCACCAAACTACAACTCCAAGGATTCCAGAGCATAGGCAGTGGCAATCAAAATAATGTCAAACTACATTCATTCTCCAGGGTATATTTTAAGACTGAATTCAACTAAATGATAGTATATATGTACATACTATGAGAAAAGGATTCCCCCGGCAGAATGATGGGACACTTCAGACCTGGCTCTGCAAAAGAAATGCTCAGGACTCTGGGAAGGAAGAGAAGACGGAAGGAATGGGAAAAGAAAGAAAGAAAGAGGAAATAAAGGATGGAGGGGGAGAGGAAGAAAGAAAAGAAGAACAAACTATGGAAAAGAAAGAAAAGAAAAGCAGGAGAGAGACAAGGAGGGGAAAAGAAAGAAGGAAATGGGAAGGGAGGAAAGGAAAGGGTGGGGAAAAGAAAGGAAAGGGAGTGAGGAAAAAGTAAAATAAGGAAGGAAAAAGAAGAAAAGAACGAAGGGGAGAGAGAAGGGGAAGTGAAAAGAAAGGAAGGAGTAGGAAAGGGTGAAGGGGGAGAAAGAATGGAAGGAAGAGGAAGGAACGAAGAGGGAAAATGGAAGGAAGAAGGAAGGGGAGAGAGGGAGGGAAAAGGAAGGAGAGAAGGAAAGTGTGAAGGGGAGAAAGGAAGGACAGAGGAGGGAGAATGGAGGAAAGAAAGAAGGGGGGGGGGGAAGGAAGGAGAAGGAAAGGATGAAGGGGGAGAAAGGAAGAGGGCCCTGAGAGCAGCGGGGATGAGGAAGAGACGGCGATGGTGGTGCGGAAGCAGCAGTCGCGGCGCATTTGCATCACTCCTCCCTGCTGCATGCTGGGAAACCAAGGCCCAGGCTGCTCTGGAGAGCCAGATGAAATCATGAAAAGAGTCACAGCTGGCTCCCAAGCCATAGGTTCCCTACCCCTGGGTTAAACCCTTGTGCCGGCAAGACTGATGACCAACATGCCAGATATTTAATGAACATGGATGAGCTCCCTCTGTCAGCTCCAGCTCCCCATGCAGGGACATGAGAGTAGCCTCCCACAATGATGGTAAAACATCAAAAAAAATTCCAGGCATCCCATGGGCAATGTCCTTGCAGACGGCCAATTCTCTCACACCAGAATCGACTTGCAGTTTCCCAAGCTGTTCCTGACACATACCAAAAAAAATATTATATTTGGCTATTTAGCATCCAAAAGATCAGATCAGAGTGAGAGTAACATATTATGGACTTATTACAAAACATAAGAATATCCCGTTAATTTTCATGGAAGCGGTGTGGAGCTGTTTCATGGTTGGTGCAGGCAACCCATGAATAAATTGACTCCTCTTGTCTTTCCGTCCAAAGTTAGTTTTAAATTAGCAGTTGGTTACCAGAATAAAATTTCTTACTCCTGATTCCCCCCGACTTTTTTTTCCTTTTTGGCATCAGTTAAAGCCTTATGGATGGTGCAAGTTGATACATGCAGCTGCATCAATTGCAAAGCCATAATTGTTTATGAGCAATGATTATTTTATTTTACGATGTCTGTGTGCTGGAGTTGCCTTTTCTGCTGCTGCAGAAGGGAAGAGCAATAGATCCAAATGTCAAGAGATTCCCCTTGAACATTTGGAAGAAACCTCCTGATAGTTAGAGCTGCACAGCTGCAGTGGAGTCTCCTTCTCTGGAGGCTTCTAAACAGAGGCTGGATGGCCATCTCTTGGGAGGACTTGGATTTCTTACATGGCTGAATAGGGTTGGAATAGATCAGTGTTTCCCAACCTTTTTTGAGCCGCGGCACACTTTTTACATTTGAGCCGCGGCACACCACCAACCAAAATGACACAAAATGACACTCTAACACAATAATACATATAGTTAATATGTTTTTAAATGTATTTATACACTCAGTGTGAAACCTGGGCCTGTTTCGATGAACTCAACATAGATATCCTGGCAGGAATGGCAGAAAGACACAAACTTCCCACACAGAACTCCCATAACCAAGAGAAAATGCTATAAGAGTTTGGTGGGCATCGACCTTGAGTTTTGGAGTTGTAGTTCACCTATATCCAGAGAGCACTGTGGACTCAAACAATGTTGGATCAGGACCAAACTTGGCATGAATACTCAATATGCCCAAATTTGAACGCAGATGGAGTTCAAGGGAAATAGACCTTGACCTTTGGGAGTTTTAGTTGCTGGGATTTATAGTTCCCCTACAATCAAAGAGCATTCTGAACCCCACCAATGATAGAACTGGGCCAAACTTCCTACACAGAACCCCCAGGAGGCAAGAGGAGGTCTGTACTTGGGGAAAGGGAGGCGGGCCTTCCCAATGCACGAAGAGGGAGAGACCTAGTAGTGTGCCTTTATCAAGGTAGGTTTCTTAGGGTTTTTATACTTCAACACACTAGACTCTCCCCCCCACGGCACACCTGATGATCGCTCATGGCACACTGGTTAGGAAACACTGGAATAGATGGTGTTTTGGGAATTCTTCCAACTGTATGATGATTGCATGATGTGTTGGAAAAGGGAACCTGTTGAATAATCCGATCCTGGGACATCAAGCCCGGGACACCTGTGTTTTCTAAACCCTTTTGAGGACAATCCCATCAGGTCTTGTCTGTTAGGCAAGAGGAGCTGGGCTCATGTTGATGAGAAGGAGGCCTAAATGAGATATCCCCACACAATCTGACAGCTCTGTAGACATCTGCCTATCTCCAGCTGTATCTACGCAGCTCGTGACACCCTTCTCCACCATCCTGGTGATCCCTCTTCCTCTCCTCTTCCATGGCAAGGCGGGCGCGCCATCCAAGCTGCAGAATGCCTCTGGTTGTGTGCCAAAACACCTTATGGATCAGTTACAAAAGAGACATTCGCACTCACCATCCTTGTTATTATCAGTCGTCGTCGAAGCCTTCCTGCTCGGGCTCTATTGGTAAGGAAGAGCTGGCGCAGTAATTGCAGGCAGGTTGGGAGATGTCCGCCCTTCATCGCTCACCCGTCTTGTGAAATGTTTATGAAACACCTTCCTCAAACGGGTTATGCAAGCGAGCTTTGATCGTTTTCCATCACCCACCGTTTGTTGTTTGGGAACTTCTTGATTCCCCCACATCTGCCTCAAGTGAGGGATCCGTCAATCATTGGTCAAAGCAGTGTTTCCCAACCTTTTTTGAGCCGCGGCACACTTTTTACATTTGCAAAATCCTGGGGCACACCACCAACCAAATTGACACAAAATGACACTCTAACACAGCAATACATATAGTTAATATGTTTTTAAAATGTATTTATACACTCAGTGTGAAACCTGGGCCTGTTTTTTTAAATTGTTCTTTATTAAAGGTTTTTTTTCAGATACATATAATAAAAGGGAAAGCAATAGATCAAAAAAGGCAAAGAAGGGGGAGCTGGGAGGGTTGGGAGGGGGTAGGGGGTAGGGGAGGGTTGGGAGGAGACAAGGGAAGAGATAGATAGGGGTGGGGGTGAATAGGGTGAAAATAGAGGTAGGTGAAAATTTTCTTGGTGGCTTCCAGTCCAGTCTGCAGGGTAAACATTGACTTGGCTTAATCTTCTTCTCGGAGTATGTGTTCACTACACCTCCTCTTCTTCCAGAGATCTTTCTCTCTTTTTATTAGTTTTCTCTTTGGGGTTCACTTCATTTGTCACTCACACTTGGAATGCGGAGAAGGTCCCTGTTCACTGAACGTGGCGACCTTAAATGAACTGGTTCGAACAAGCGATCTTTTAAATTGGCTGGGCCGGCGCCATGGAGGGCCTTAAAGGTGAGCGACAAGATCTTGTGGATGGCTCTGAGCTCGACTGGCAGCCAGTGTAGCGTTGTAGAGATGGCGCAATGTGGCATCTCAGCGGTGTCCCGTGAGGAGTCTGGCGGCTGCATTCTGCACTAGCTGGATTTTACGAGTGGTTGACTGTGGCAGCCCCACGTACAAGGCATTACAGTAGTCCAGCCGTGATGTCACTGTGGCATGGACCACCGTAGCCAGCGCATGCGATGGAAGTAGGTGCCAGTTGACGTGCCTGGCGCAGGTGGAAGAAAGCTCCTTACTTGTCGCAGCAACCTGGGCCTCCATCGAGTCTCGAGTCTAGTATCACACCGAGGCTCTTCACCGACGGGGCCGGGATCAGCGGCTCACCCTCGAAGAGCGGCAGCGGAATGGGTGGTTCTGGGCGTCCCGGCCATAGAATCTCCGTCTTTGATGGATTGATCTTAAGTTTGTGTGAGCGGAGCCATCTGGTCACTGCCTCTAGTCCTTGTCTGAAATTCTCAGGCACCGATGTTACGCCTGGCTCAAGCTTCAGCAGGAGCTGGGTGTCATCTGCATATTGATAGCACCCAAAACCAAAGCTTCTGGCTATGTTTGCCAAGGGTTGGACGTAGATGTTAAAGAGCGTTGGTGACAAAATGGTGCCTTGGGGGACTCCACAGTCCAGGGTGGATTTCTTGGATACTTGGCCTCACCACTCGACATGCTGCGAGCGGCCCCGCAGGAAGGAGTCGAACCAGGCCAAAGCTGTGCCTTGAATCCCAATGGCTGAGAGTCGCCGCAACAGCAGGTCATGGTCCACCGTGTCAAACGCCGCGGTGAGGTCGAGTAGCACCAAGATAGCTGAGCCTCCCTTCTCCAATTGGCGGCGGATGTCATCGGTGATAGCCACCAGAACGGTCTCAGTTCCGTGTCCGGATCTTAGGTATGATCTTACTTGCTTCCAGTTGATCCTACTTTCCGGGTTGTGATCTGTCACTCTATTTTTTAGAATGTCCAAGTCGATTATCTCTCTCACTTTGAGTAGCCAGTCCTCAATCTTCGGTGGAGCACCGTTTTTCCAATTCTTGGCTATCTCAATTTGGGCCGCTGCCGCCAGGTAGAAGAGGATTTTGTCGTCGTTACTGTCTATTTCAAAATCCATTATATTCAATAAATAATAGTCTGGTTTTAAATCCATATTCAAACCGAGAATTTTAACTACATGGGAGTGAACTCTCCAAAACGACTTGATCTTCTTGCAAGTCCACCAGCAATGGAGGAATGTACCTCTCCTCTTCCCACACTTCCAGCAGTTGTCTTTTAAGTTTTTATAACATTTCGCCAGGCTTACACAGAACCCTCAGGAGGCAAGAGGAGGTCTCTACTTGGGGAAAGGGAGGTGGGCCTTCTCAATGCATGGAGAGGGAGAGACCAAGTAGACAACGGGTGGGGAGGGGGGGTTGTAATTTTGTTCCTTTATCGAGGTGGGTTTCTCAGGGTTTTTATACTTCAACACATTAGACTCTCCCCCTCCCTTTCCTGGAGGTTCCAATTTCCCACGGCACACCTGATGATCGCTCACGGCACACTAGTGTGCCCCGGCACACTGGTTGAGAAACACTGGGTCAAAGAATCCAAAAGATTTGGACCTTGCATTTGACACATGCTGCTCATCCGTTTTCTCAAGTGTTTAGATCAATTGGTTCCTATGTTAGATTTTTAAAGAACTGACTTCAGGATACTGACCAGAGATACATCAGTGATTCCCAAACCCTGGCTTTCCAGCTGTTTTGGACCTTAACTCAGAAGACCAAGCTAGTTCTGCCAACAGTCAGGGATTCTGGACACTGAAGTCCAAAAAATACTAGAGCAGTATTTCCCAAACTATATGCCTTCATTTGTTTTGGACTTCAGTTCCAAAGATGTCCAATCATTGTCGAAGGCAGCGGAGGCTTTGGGAAGTTGATGTCCAAAACACCAGGACAACTAAAGTTTGGGAACCATTGATGTACACCAGTGTTTCCCAACAGATCATCAGGTGTGTCATGGGAAATTGGAACCTCCAATACCCTCTCTTCCCCTCCTGCTGAACACTTACTTTTTCTTCTCCACTCGGGCTCCCTTCTTCCCAGCCTCGCTCTGCTCGCTTTGCCTCGCTTTGTTCACCCGTGTGGGCGCTACTACGCAGACTCGCTCCACGTCTTTCTCCATCTCCCCTCCTGAACACGCTCATGCTACCCCCTCGGATCAAAATGGCGGCAGAAGCGGCAGCATGAGCAAAGCGAGCAGAGCGAGGCTGGGAAGAAGGGAGCCTGAGTGGAGAAGAAAAAGTAAGTGTTCGGCAGGAGGGGGAAGAAAGGGCATGAAGGGAAAGGGGGAGGAAGAGGTCTCTTTCGAAAGCTGGCACGGGCAAACTTGGATCTTCCAGGTGTTTTGGACTCCAACTCCCACAATTCCTAGCAGCCTCAGGCCCTTTTCTCCCCCCCCCCTCATCCACTTAAGCAGGAAAGGGCCTCAGGCTGTTAGGAATGGTGGGAGTTGAAGTCCAAAGCACCCAGAGGGCCGAAGTTTTCCCATGCCTGTTTTAGGGACCTTAAAGTGGTGAGCCTCCTTCCAACATTGTGATTCTGGATAGAAAACAAACAACAACATAACATAACATTGTTTGAGTCCACAGTGCTCTCTGGGTGTAGGTGAACTACAACTTCCAAACTCAAGGTCAATGCCCACCAAACTCTTATAGTATTTTCTCTTGGTTATGGGAGTTCTGTGTGGGAAGTTTGATTCCATTCCAGCATTGGTGGAGTTCAGAATGCTCTTTGATTGCGGGTGAACTATAACATCAAAACAGGTCCAGGTTTCGCACTGAGTTTATTTTTTAATAGATTTAAAAACATATTAACTATATGTATTACTGTGTTAGAGTGTCATTTTGTGTCATTTTGATTGGTGGTGCGCCCCAGAATTTTGTAAATGCAAAAAATGTGCCGCGACTCAAAAAGGTTGAAAAACACTGATGTACACTGTTGAATTAATGCAGTTTTATACCACTTTAACTGCCATGGCTCAAGGCTATGGGATCCTGGGAGTTGTAGTTTGGTGCAGCCCAGCACCTTTTGGCAGTGTAGACTAAAAAAAACCTTGTGAAACTAAAACTTCCCATAGCATTGAGTCATGGCAGTTAAAGTGGTGTCAAACTGCCTTAATTTGAGAGTGTGGATGCACCAACAGACATGAGAGAATGGAGAAAGAAGAATGTTCCAGACAGTTTCAGAGGGAAGCGGTAGATCCCCATTTTGAATACGCATCTGTTTTTTTTGAAAAGTCCCTGCATGACTAAATCTAGCTCATCAAGGTTCTTGATTTCTTTAGTCAAGGAATTGCCGACATCCAAAAATGCAAATTATGGTCCGTTGTACCTTCCCAATAGATAAATATGAAGCATTTTTTTCCCTGCAATTGGAAGTCGGAGCACATAATCATCTCAATTACTTTGAGAGCATTCAACTACTGGGTTTAAACATTTGAAGATATTTGACGAATACATTGCAACCAAGTGAATTTAGTGTCTGAATGTTGAAAATAGTTGACATTTTTCTCTTCATGCTCGATGGAGCATCCTTTTAGCAAGCCGCTTGATAAAATATGCGCAGTGGAACTTGATGTATCGGTGCAAAATCTAAGATACAGGATTAGGCAGTGTAATAAAACAAGAAAGAAAGAAAGGAAACGTCAAGAAGAATTAACACTTGAGTCAATAATTACCGAGCAGATAACCAACTTCAAGCAACAGGGGAAAGTTTGCACCGAACGGGACTTTTAAAGAGATGCAATTAGTGTAATAACCCCAAATTATTATAAAATTGTCTGGGGGATAATAAGCAACGCAGAAGCTATATTTGGATGGCTTTACGACATGGTTTTTTCTATATGAACCGTATACTGGAACCGCGTGTCTATAAAAGGACTCTGGTTTGGATTTTTCTGAACCCTCCAGTAATTGACGGCTCTATTTCGCCATTTTGGAGTAATCAGGATTTAGCAACACTGCTGTTTAGTGTGGCAGATGCTGCCTCTCTTTCTCTCAAACAGTTGCTTTTTAGAAAGGGGTGTGAACAGATTCATTTAGGGAGCATCTACATTGTAGAATTAATGCAGTTTGAGACCACTTTAACCATCATGGGTAAATTTTTATTTATTTATTTATTTATTATTTTAACTTGTATGCCGCCACTCCCCGAGGGCTCGGAGCGGCTCACGGTTACATAAAAACATACTACAATCAAACAGCATTTAAATTGACCAAAAATAGTTACACAATTTAGCAGTCAAATGCTAACCGAAAGAGATAAGTCTTGCCGGCCTTGTGGAATGCTGGTAGGTCTTGCAAGGCCCGGACTTCATTTGGGAGGGTGTTCCAAATTGCTGATGCCACCACCGAAAAGGCTCTACGCCGAGTGGATGCCAGGCGGGTAGATTTAACACTAGGTACCTCAAGGAGGTTCACATGTTAAGAGCAGAGTGATCTCCAGGGTTGATAGAGGATAAGACGGTCCCTCAAATATTATTATTATTTATTATTTGGACTTGTACGCCGCCACTCCCCAAGGGCTTGGAGTGGCTCACAATCACATAAAAACACAACAGGAGTAAAACAACATGTTAAATTAGACTAAAAAGTAAGGTTTTCCAGCTTAACAATCAAAAGCTAGCCAGAAAAGGTGGGTCTTGCAGGCCATGCAGAAAGATAGTAAATCCTGCAAGGCCCGCACATCACTTGGAAGGGTATTCCAGATTGATGGCGCTACTACAGAAAAGGCTCTGCGCCGGGTCAATGTAAGACTGATAGCTTTAAAGGACGGCACTTCAAGGACGTTCAGTTGTTCAGAACGAAGTGACCTCTGGGATTGATAGGGGAAGAGACGGTCCCTTATGACATACTGGGAGTTGTAGTTTTGCAAGGTCTTTCACCTTCTTTGCCAAGGGGTGTAAACTACAAGTCTTGGGATTCCATAGTATTGATCCATGGCAGTTAAAATGTGGTTTATCCAATGCCTTAATTCTGGATTCTGCAGTGTAGATGCACCCTTAGTTCTGGAATTGGAACAACACAGAGCTCTATCACAATATTGTTGGACTGCAACCTCTTGCTGCCCTAGCCAGTATAGCCTAGGATGAGAATCGATGGAAGATGCAATACAACACTTGAAGAATAGGGAATTCGTATCCACTGCTCTAGGCAATTCCATCATTTCCAAACTTGATGGCATCACATTCAGTTTTATCTCCACTTCTAGCTAGAAATTAGGGGGAAAGTTCCATCTGTTGGGTTTAATACCTTTGGAAATACACAGAAGAGCCAATTCCAAGTAAAGTGTTGGAACCTCAGCTTCCCATTGATCTCAATGCAGAAAACCGAGGAGCCTGAGATATCATCATTGGAAGAAATGCATACTCTCCTATTGCATTCTCTTATTTATTTCAAAATCTTGGGACTAGGACTCTGGAGAGCAGATGTTGAATCCCTGCTTCAACAGAGATGCACATTGTCTTAGCCTCAGAGGAAATCAATGATTAGCAAACTCCATCTGAACACCGCTTGATAGCTTGGAAGACGCACAACAGACAATTAGGCATTAAGTCAATCAAAAGCTTGGGAAGATTAATGAGATCCAGGGCTTTTTTTGCATTCTTCTCAATCTGAATATTTCTGGGTGAGGGGAGGGGGTTGGAAGGAGAAAGATTGGCTTTGGATCCAGCTTTTTGTGGTTTGGTGCCTTTTTTGATTCATAATGAGTGGAGAGGATGAATGAGAAGGTCTAGAACAGTGGTTCTCAACCTGGGGGTCCCCAGATGTTTTGGCCTCCAACTCCCAGAAACCCTAACAGCTGGTAAACTGGCACGGAATTCTGGGAGTTGTGGTCCACCAGTGGTCAAAGAACTAAAATATGGTTCTCAGCCTCATCGTTACTACACCGTTTGTAATGAGAGCAACTGGTCTCAGAATACGCTCTTATAGTGCCAAAGCAATGGGGATGTCAGGAGGGGAGAGGCTGACTACCCAAGAAAGGCATGAAAACAAGCCTCCTGACTGCTGCTTCTCTTCCTCCTCCCTCCTTCTGATTGGAGCCGGTCCATGTGGTGCCTGGAAACAGGGGGCACCTTGGCATCTTAGTTTTTAGGCCTGTTCCTGGGGTTATTTGAGGTATTGATGCAGAAAATTGCATTCGATAGACTACATCAGCTCTAGATTATTAAATATGATTTTCTGTGGGTGAGCAGATGGCGACTATTGGATGACCTATCCTCTGTATCAGAAACTAGTGCTGATGTGGTTTATCCAATGCAATCTTCTGAATCAGCACCCCAAATAACCACACTGAATTGAAAGTTGACAACAAACTGATTTGTAACCGTTTGGGTACTAACGTTGGAGAATGGTCCCTGGCCAAAGTAGTCCCTGGTTTAAGTGGTCCCTAGTCTAAGTGGTCCCTGATCCAAGTGGTTCTTGGTCAAGTTGTCCCTGTTCAAAGTGGTCCCTAGTCAAGTGGTCCCTTAGTCAAGTGGTCCCTTGTCAAAGTGGTCCCTAGTCAAGTGGCCCTGGTCAAAGTGGTCCCTGGTCAAGTGGTCCCTTGTCAAAGTGGTCCCTGGTCAAAGTGGTCCCTAGTCAAGTTGCCCTGGTCAAAGTGGTCCCGGGTCAAGTGGTCCCTTGTCAAAGTGGTCCCTGGTCAAGTAGTCCCGGGTCAAGTAGTTCCTAGTCAAGTGGTCCTGGTCAAAGTGGTCCCTGATCAAAGCGGTCCTGGCTCCAAGTGGATCTTGGTCAAGTAGTCCCTGTTCAAAGTGGTCCCTAGTCAAGTGGTCCCTTGTCAAAGTGGTCCCTAGTCAAGTGGCCCTGGTCAAAGTGGTCCCTGAGTCAAAGTGGCCCTGGCTGGTCCCTGGTCAGTGGTTCCTGGTCAAGTAGTCCCTGTTCAAAGTGGTCCCTAGTCAAGTGGTCCCTTGTCAAAGTGGTCCCTAGTCAAGTGGCCCTGGTCAAAGTGGTCCCTGGTCAAGTGGTCCCTGGGTCAAAGTGGTCCCTGATCAAAGCGGTCCTGGCTCCAAGTGGATCTTGGTCAAGTAGTCCCTGTTCAAAGTGGTCCCTAGTCAAGTCAAAGTGGTCCCTAGTCAAGTGGCCCTGGTCAAAGTGGTCCCTGGTCAAGTGGTCCCTTGTCAAAGTGGTCCCTGGTCAAGTGGTCCCTGGTCAAGTAGTCCCTTGTCAAAGTGGCCCTGGTCAAAGTGGTCCCTGGTCAAGTAGTCCCGGGTCAAGTAGTCTCTAGTCAAGTGGCCCTGGTCAAAGTGGTCCCTAGTCAAGTGGTCCCTTGTCAAAGTGGTTCCTAGTCAAGTGGCCCTGGTCAAAGTGGTCCCTAGTCAAGTGGTCCCTTGCCAAAGTGGTCCCTGGTGAAGTAGTCCCTGGCCAAAGTGGTCCCTGATCAAATTGATTCCTGGTCAAATGGTCCCTGGTCAAAGTGGTTCCTGGTGAAATTGGTCCCTGGTCAAAGTGGTCTGTGGTCAAAGTGGCCCCTGGTACAAGTGGTCCTTGGTCAAAGTGGGTCCTGGTCAAAAAAAGGTTGGGAACCACTGGTCTAGAAGGAAGAAAAAAGAGAAACACTGAATGTTGAAGAACTTCTCTACACACTTGTTTTTTGGGTCCTGGTGCCTTGCATTTTAATCAAAATATAGAAATGAGATTTGAATATGATAATAACAATAACAACACTATGTAACAAAATTTGCAAATATTTCTGTTCCTGACTTATACATTATTTTATTACCTGTTTAATTGTGCAGTCCTTTAATGGCTCAGTCCTTACTATGAAGGCAGTTGTTCTACTTCCGAAACTTAGTTTTTGTGACAGCCACAAACTAGGTTGAATAGGTTGAGACTTGATGAGATCGTCATTGAAAAACTCGAGCAGAATGTGCTGCAAGATGTCCCACAGAAGCAAAGTTTTGGCATCTTAATAGACTTTTTCCATATTGTTATGATATAACCCCTTAGGAAATGACATTTATAACCCAGGAACAAAAATCGTAGTGTTACAAAGTGTAATCCATGAAAAGTTCGGATTTTTTCAAAAAAGTTGCTTCCCTTCGAAGTGCCCAAACTGGCATCCACCTTGCATTGCCAACCTCAACCTCCTGTTTTCCTCTCCTCCGAAGACGACACACCCCTTTCTGCTTGGCCCACATCCAACCCCTTCTGTTTTGGCAGCGAGGAAAAAATTGATCTCACTTTGGAAATGGCTCGCCTTGCATCCAGACTCGCTACAGGTTGGGATCAGGCCGTTCATGAGCAACAAGAGGGATCCGTCCAGTAGCTGTCCTCTTTTGTATCCCCCCTCTTTGACCTGTTTTGGATATTACTGTTGACCCATGCATCTTTGGGTGCTTTGGGGAGACCTTCCAGAGCTGTGCTTTCAAGAACGGGCCAACTCTTTCTTGCGTGCGTTCCTGCTTGAAGGCAACGCGCTGAGAAAGGGCCAGAGGGGAAAAGGTAGGAAGACCTTTTTATTTCCCTTATTTGGGGGGGTTCTTGGTTTCTTTATTGTTGGAGAACCACAACAACTTGGATTATACATTGGATTACAGAATTCCTACACCCTTATCAACAGTAGCGTGTCTTTGGGTGTTTTTAGGTTTAATTGAGGTCTCTGCCGCTTCCTCTCTCTCTCAAAGTCCTTGTATCACTTCTATGGTATGTCTTTTGCCTATCCTCAAAAAAGTAGAGGTGGGCATGCCATTCCTCCCAATAGTTTTAAGACCTTTAAAGCGTGCCATAGTCTGTGCTGAAATTCCTATTATAAGGCAACACCTTTGCTTTGCAAACTCTATAGGAAAACTTTCCACTTCTTGGCTCCCTCTACTGGCAGGAAGGGGCATTGCTGCAAACTCTTTTGGAGATCCCTGATAGTTTATTGACTATTATTTGCTTCATTGACTGTAACATTAAATCCAAAGTATATATGACAGGATCGAACAGGACATGATAGGACATGACATGATATGATATTACCTTAATTATGTTGTTTATATTATACTAGCCACCCCTGCCACACATTGCTGTGGCCAAGTCTGTGTATATCTGTTGTGTGTGTGTGTGTGTGTGTGCATATATATATTTATTTATTTATTTGTGTATATCTCTATATATGTGTGCGCATTTATATATGTGGTTTTGCACATGCATTGTAATGTATTTTTGTATTTTTTTGGCTTTTTAAGTCTCTTCCGCTGTGTTTTTCAGTGTGTTTATGAGTGATGGTCACTCATTGGCCTGATAGGTGTATTGTGTCCAAATTTGGTGTCAATTTGTCCAGTGGTTTTTAAATTATGTTAATCCCACAAACAAACATTACATTTTTATTTATCGTATATACTCGAGTATAAGCCAACCCGAATATAAGCCGAAGCACCTAATTTTACCACAAAAATCTGGGGATTATAAGTATAAGCCCAGGGTGAGAAATGTAGCAGCTACAGGTCAATTTCAAAATAAAAACAGATAGCAATAAAATTATTATTTTTTTTGGAATATTTTTCATTGAAAATTTTTGTGAATGCAATAAAAAATTGTATTTATTGAGGAATCCATAGGTTAAATGCTTTGGAAATTTTACATAAAACTGTAATTTAAGACAAGACTGTCCAATGCTGATTAAACCATTATTCTCACCTTCTTCAATGTAAATGTGCTTACATATCCTTCCAATAATAATAATAATAGAGTAAAATAATGAATGTAATCATAATAGGAGTAAAATAATAAATGTAACAAAACAATAATAAATACAGTAAAATAATAATAGAGTAAAATAATGTAAATAAAACATAATAAATAGAGTAACTTAATAAATGTAATAAAATAATACTAATAACAGGGTAGAATAATAAATAACCGAAGAGATTGGCTAAAGTAGATAAACCGATTGACTGGCACTAGAGTTGATGTACCTTTCTTTGGCTCTTAATTCTCTAAATGTGCTAGTCCATATAATCCATAGCAAGTAACTTTTCCAAGTTCATACCATACAGCTGACTTGTGAAAGAAGTAGCATTCAACAATGGTAACCATGACAAAGTAAAATACAAAGCGAGGAATACATTGATCATATTGGTTATAGATTTGTCTGTTCCAAGTAATGTCTCCATATATGTATAAGAGTGATTTGGGGGCTTGTCTGTTGGTTATTTTAACTTGAATAAAATCAACCTTTTGCTTCCATCGGGTTGAGCCTTTTGGTTACTTTCTCTATTCCTGATCATACTGTATTAAAATTAATTGGTTTGTTTTGGTTTGGGAAAAAGTTGCTTGTTGTTTGGCTTGTTTAAGGGAAAATTCATCAAAATTCATCAAAATATAATTGATTTCTCTGTATGATATATGACGCTGCCTTTGACTCAATTGTAAATGTATTTCTCCCTCTTTTCCATGGTTTTGTGAGTGATGAGTTTGGCAAATAGGTTCTTGCCTTTTCGCTTTTTCCTTTATCTATTTTGCCAAATGCACATCTTCCCTATTCTCTAGCTTTTCATAGAATCATAGAGTTGGAAGAGACCTCGAGGGCCATCCAGTCCAACCCCATTCTGCCATGAAGCAGGAAAATCGCATTCAAAGCATCCTCGACAGATGGCCATCCATCCTCTGTTTAAAAGCCTCCAAAGAAGGAGTCTCCACCACACTCTGGGGCAGAGAGTTCCACTGCTGAACAGCTCTCACCATTAGGAAGTTCTTTCTCATGTTCAGGTGGAATCTCCTTTCTTTCCTGTAGTTTGAAGCCATTGCTCCATTGCGTCTGAGTCTCCAGGGCAGCAAAAACAAGCTTGCTCCCTCCTCCCTATGACTTCACCTCACCTCTTGATCCATGGCCCCCGTCCTGTCTCCTCTCAGTCTTCTCTTCTGCAGGCTAAACATGCCCAGCAATTTAAGTCGCTCCTCATAGGGCTTGTTCTCCAGACCCTTGATCATTTGAGTCGCCCGCTGTAAGGACTCTCTATATTTCACTTTCAACTGTGGCCGGGTAGTTTTCTTATTCCACCCTTACCACCAATTTATATAAAGACTCCTTTTATTTCCACTTGCTGCCACCATATAATGTAATAAGTATTCACACAGGTCAGCTTTCCCACTGACCTTCTGATTACTGTGTCAGGGCAGGGTATCCCTCTAACCCAAACTCCCACTGACACTATTAGTTAACTTTCGCTGCCACAATTCACTACACTTGGCTACCCACTAGGAAGGTGTTGTTTTAGAGCAGACCTGGGCAATTGCTGGCCCTCCCAGTGTTTTGGACTTCAACTCCCAGAAATCCTAGCCAGTTTACCAGCTGTTAGGATTTCTGGGATTTGAAGTCCAAAACACCTGGAGGGCCGGCAATTGCCCAGGTCTGTTTTAGAGGCTTGTATGTGAAGGAACTACGCGGGGAGATATCCTTGTCAAAGAACTGCAAAGTTTATTCAAACAATGTTCTAAGCGTGGAGGTTCCAGAGTTCAGAGCTTACGTGGTTACAGTATCTTCTTAGAGGCACGTATCTTAAAGTTACAATACATTAACTACGGAGATGCAACTTGATATTATATAGCTGTACTCCCAGAACCATTAGCTCAGCAGTATTTACACTAACTGCTTGTCCTTTAAAACCAACTGCTTTCCTAGCAGTTAAAACACAGCTTTTCTTCTACCCTCTCACAGAGTAGAGTCAGAGTCTTTTTTAAAAACCGGCTGACAGTTGGCTAAAACGGACTCTCTAACTCTCCACACACCCTCTCTCCTTCGACTTTTGCTGTCAACTGTCAACTGCTAAATTTGAATTAGAAAATTCTAAGGCTGGTTGCAGGCTCCGCCTCCTGTTTCCATGGTAACGGAAACCCCTTGGAGGTTCTGCACGCTAATATCTCCGTTAACCCTTTAGGGTTTGCCTAGTTTTTACCCCTTCAACATATATACATATATATAAATATCAACCATATTAAAAACCTGTAATAAAGAAATATGACTTCACCACACCCGCCCTTTTGTGAAGAATTATAATGAGATGGTGGCCTACCAAATATATATTTGGGTGCATCTACACTTTAGAATTGATGTGGTTTTACACTGCTTTAACCACAATGGTTCAATGATATGGAATACCGGGAGTTGTAACTGTTACAAAGTCTTCTCAGCCAAAGAGTGTTGATGCCCCACCAAACAATGTTTCTCTAGCATTCAGACACAGAAGTTAAAGTGGTTTCAAACTGCATTAATTCTATTGTGATTTGGATTCCTATGGTTCATCTTTGATGTTCCTTTTTCTGGAGGAGTTTTGGAAATGCACCATCATGCTTTTGTGGATTGTCAAACAAGCATTTTCTCCCCTTCATTCTCCTTCATTCTCCTTGAGCAATGGGGCCAAGGCATGAAGGAGGGGGGCTTGAGAAACGTTGGTGATCTTCTTGCCTTGGGCCAGCCGTTTGTGGTTTTCAGTTGGGCTCTGTTCTCTTGCCAGGTGAATAAACCATCATTAGTCATTATTATTACCATCAAAGGCAAAGGGCAGGTTGACAGAACTCCTGTGCTGGGATAGAAGTTGTGAGATTCCTCCCTCAACAAGCCTTTTAGTGAACGCTGCCCTGATATTTATGTTCTAGAGCAGAGCTTCCCAAATTGTGTGTTGACACACACTAGTGTGTTGCCTGTAGAAGCAGACTCTATTGGACTCCCAGACAGTCTATACTTCACTAGAGCTGGAAAAGTCTCCCAAAGGACATCTAGTCCAGTTCTCTATAGCCAGGCAGGAACACAGTCAAAGCTCTCCCAACAGACGGACATCCAGCTTCAGTTCCCAAGTTTCCAGAGAAGGAGACTCCTTTGGACTCCATTGGCTCAGAAACAGTGCAAAGATTGGCAGCTAAATTACTAACTGGGGCTGGTTATAGGAAGCATAAAAACGTAAAGGTATAGTTTTGTCCTGGCATTAAATCTAATCATGCCCAACTCTGGGGGAGATGCTCATCTCGATTTCTAAGCCGAAGAGCTAGCATGGTCCATAGACACCTCCAAGGTCATGTGGCCAGCATGACTGCATGGAGCGCTGTTCCCTTCCCGCAGAAGTGGTACCTATTGATCTATTCATGCTTGCATGTTTTCAAACTGCTAGTTTGACAGAAACTGGGCCTAACAGCTGGAGTACATCCCTATCCTCGGATTCGAACTGCCAACCATTCAGTCAGCAAGTTCAGCAGTTCAGCAGTTTAACCCTCTGTGCCACCGGGGGGGGGGGGGGGGATTAAAGCAGCTCCACTGGCTGCCGATGGGTTTCCAGGCCCAATTCAAGTGCAAGCTATTACCTATAAAGCCCTATATGGTTCGGGTCCAGCCTATCATTGAGACCACATCTCCTTCTATGAACCGGCGTGGGCATTGAGATCTGCCGGGGAAGCCCTCCTCTTGATCCCACCTTTGTCTCAAGCGTGGTTGCTGGGGACAAGGGAGAGGGCCTTCTTGGTAGTGGCTCCCCAGCTTTGGAATGCCCTCCCTAAAGAGATTAGGGTAGCCCCCACTCTCCAAGTTTTCCAGAAACACCTAAAAACATGGTTTTTAAAACAAGCCTTTGACCATGTTTGGAGATTATGCCTTAATTACTATATTTGAGGACTTAGTGATTGTTCAGCACTTCACTTTTTGAGGACTGATATTGTACACAGCCTCTATTTTTGTAGCTTACTGGGTTGTATACTAGTATCTTTTAAACTGATATGGGGTTTATTGCTGTTTTAAGTATCACTGGGTCAATTTCAATGTTATTAACATTTATAGGTTTTTTTCTGCCTAAAGAACAATTAGCTGTTTTGTTTGTTTGTTTTTATAAATTGACACTTGAATTAAAAATCCACATGACAGCACAGAAAACAGTGCATTTTCTTGCAAACCATTGCAATTTTTCACACACAGTCTTCAGCTGCAATAGTATCATCAAAACACGTGTAAGTATTATACTATCCTCCAGCCATGGGGGGAAACCAGATTGATGTTATTCATTCTTTCATGCCTGAATGAAACCAGTCAAGATTTGCATCTATATATCAGAGGTTGTGTTGCACCTCAGACCGCCGGCAATACCCCCTAGATCACACACACCAGGCAGATGCAATAAATGTACTTTTATTTGGAATAAAGGATAAAGAAAAGTCCAAAGATGTAGGAATAAAGCAATCAAAGCAAAATCCAAAAATAGTCCAACAAAGTTCTCGAGCTGCACACTCAATTAACTGAAATACCATCGGAGGCAATAGTCCATAGACAAGGCAAAGATCCGTAGACAAGGCAAAGATCCGTAGACAAGGCAAGATCCGTAGACAAGGCAAGATCCGTAGACAAGGCAAACCGCAGGCAAACCGCTCCTTGCGGTCAACTAGAAACTTGAGACAAACCGCTCCTGGGTTCCGTGAACTTGGAAACATGAACGATAGTCTGATCCGGGGAGGCTGGGACCCCTGGTGCCTGTCTCTGACCACTAGGCTGGAACACCAAACTAGGCTGTTTTTCTCACCCGACCCCAAATTCTTAGATGACCCACCAAGTCCTTCTTCCCAAATGTTTCTCCTTCTGGTCTCTTTGTTGGCTTTTATCATGATATAAAACTTGGACTACCTTCTAGGAAAGGTCTTTTAAAGAATTGGTGTTGTATTACTATTGTTGCACTTGAACCCTAAAACCCCTTTTCACCACAAACCACACTCTGTCCAGGTAATCCAGAAATAAAAGTTTATTGAATGAAATGTGTGTGTGTGTGTGTGTGTGTGTATGCAAATTCAAAAAAGAGAATCAAAGTTCAAAAGGTTATTTCCAAGATAGCTGATAGTCCCAAAATTCTTTCAAATACAGTCTCCAGAGTCAATCCACGAATATATCCATAAACAAGATCGCATGAATCTAAGGCAGGCAATCTACGCCACACATGAACTAATGAACTAGAAGCAAGAACAATCTTAGAAACTTCCAATAGAGTCTCCAAAAATCGAGAGCTGACCACCTGATCATAACATTGCTCTCACAAAAAATTGTGCCAGCAGGAACCACTTTAAAATTTATTTACCATATTTATATCCTGGGGTTTTTTTTTTTCACTCCAAAAGGGACTTAGAGCATTTACACACAGGCCACAATTCAATACCATAAAAAAAACAATTAAAATAAATATGTACATTAAAATCAAAGAAATTAAAACATCTAAAAGGCCTCAGTCTCTCCCATAACATCAATTCTCACACACCTGCTTTTCCTTTCCTTATCTCTAATTTTCTGGGGAAAGTACATTTGTCTTTGTTGCATGCTCTGTCTCCACAATTCCAAGTGCCTTGACCTAGACAAACATTCAGCTCCCAGATTTCTCTCAGCCTGCACTTATGGCAGATTCTCATGAGAACTGATATCACTTTCTCCACTCTCATGGGAACTGCCAGGAGATTCCAAACCAACTCTCTCTAGGCCACTATTTTTTTCCCCGGACCCTCTGAATCTATCCCAGCATCCCCTTCGTCACCTCCTGAGCACTCAGAATCTGACCAGGCTACAACAACTGTATCAATTTGCTTCTAATTGGCTTTATACAGTCCAGCCATGCTTAACATTACAAGTAGAATGATTATGTTCTTTCATTATAACAGGTTGCTTCTTGTGAGTCTCTCTTTGTCCCAGTTATGAAATGCAAGTCAAATCAGTGGTTCCTTTTTCTCTCCTGTGTAGATTAAAACAGAAGACCTCAGTGACTCTTTGCAAGCTGCCATCCCCTCCAGGTCAAGTCATCTACCCCAAGGTCCATCAATGATGCCAGGAGGGCAAATTACAGGGGTAAGGGGGCATTTGGTACATTTTGCTGGCTGAGGGGTGTTCCTTAGAGGCATTGTTTGGATTTCAGGCCAGTGGAAAGCCAGTGTTGTGTAGCAGTTTGAGTACTGGGTGATTTTCAGACTGTGTTCTTAAGAAAGCTCCCATTTTAAACCAAAAGAAAAACAGTGGATATGACAGATTAACCAATGTTGCATAGCCTAAAACCTTTTTATGAGGACTTAAATCAGCCTTCCCTTGCCTATTGCTCTTCAGAGATTTTTGGTTTATACCTCCCTTTAAACCCAAACAGCCATAATCAGGAGTTGCCATAATCAGGAGTTGCCATAAACAGCCATAATCAGGAGTTGCATCCAAGTCTTCTTGAGGAAATATGTTGGGAGAAGACTAGGTTAAATGCCTAGCCAATATAATGGACAGGGGAAGGCATTTTTACATCATCATCACCATCAATGAGGCAGGAGAGATAAAGTTGTGATATGCATACATAAGTCACACTGCACATGCAGGGCCAGAGGTCAGCATTGCACAAGGGCTGTAGTCTTCTGATAGTGGTGGAAGCAGAGTTGTGCAGACAGCATGTCCTTTTGTCCTTCTGCACATTATGATTGCCATTGTCCATTGCATATTAGATATATCATGCATTGCAGTTACGCCTGATGTATTGTGCATGGTGCATTGCAGAAGGGTTCCTTTTTTTAATTAATAATTTTAATACATTTTCTTAAATACATTGATTCTCTTAAGTTGCATACATACATCAATACATTCCATTTGTTTGTATTTCACACTTAATTCATTACATCAACTATATATGCATATATATCTTATATCATATTCACCTCTGTATCCCCACCCCCTTCCGAGCCACTTCATTTAGCATTCTCCTTCCAAAATCTCATTTCTTCTTGTGGAGGTAACTTCCCATCTACTTCTTTTGAACCATTCTCTATAAATTTACCCCAGACTTCATCAAAGTCATTTCTCTTCCGTACCCCCTTTCTAACTTTTAACCTACATGTCAATTTATCATTTATTGCTAATTTCCATAGTTCTTTATACCATTTTTCAATTTGTATATTTATCTTGTCTTTCCAGTTCCTTGCTATCAACAGCCTTGCTGCAGTTAACATACTATTCATTGCATCCTTCTGTTTTCCCTAAATTCTTAACATTATATAATGACAACAATGCAATACTTGCACTTTTTTCCATCGTCATATCCATTATTACTTCTATTTCTCTAAATACTTTCCCCCAGAATTCATTTACATATTTACATTCCTACCACATATGTATATATGTACCCACCTCTTGGCAACCTCTCCAACAGTTTTTTATAACATTTTTATTAATATTTGCTATTTTTACTGGTGTTATGTACCATTTCCATACCAATTTATAAAAGTCTTCTTTAACCCTTATCGATAAGTTCCTTTAATGTCTTTGATTCCATAACTGTATCCAATCCACTTCCCTTATCTTAATCCCTAAATCTTCCTCCCATGTTTCTCTTAATATTGCATTTTTTATTTTTCCTTCCTCAATCTCTATTATTATCTTATATATTTTACTAGTTATTCCTTTCATCTTATGGTATTCTCCTGTGGCTCCTTCCTTTTGTATGATTTGTTCAAATTGTGTAGGTTTGTCTCCTTCTCCATTTTTTCTTATCCAGTTCTTAAACCATGCCTGATGTATTGTGCATGGTGCATTGCAGAAGGGTTCCTAATCTTTGACGTGTCTTGCACAATATTGCTATTCTGTATAGAGGTTATTTACGGAGGCATGGCAGATACTTACGCTGTGCTCAGGAAACATTGTACAGTAGCCTGTATTTGTTTCCATGCCTTTTAAATAAATGGTTAATATGGAAAAGATGTTAGAAGGGAGATCAACTACTTTCCGATTCTGCTAGTGGCAGAAATCCAAAAGTGAATTATGTCCATTGCTTGCCTTCTGTTTTGGGGAAGAGTACGGTAATTTTTAACTGTCCATGCACCAATTCAGTTTGCAAGCTGAGGTTTGGATACAGTGGTGGCTTCCATCTCTCATGTCAGTGGGATGGTGAATCCACCTTGGGTTTTAGTCCAAATTTTAAAAGAGCTATCCAATGACCTCCAAGGTAGATTTGACCCCTTGGATAGCTCAATTAATGAGCTAGAACAGGGCTGTCCAACTGGCGGCCCCGGGGCCGGATCCGGCCCCGTAGCCTGTTGGACACGGCCCCACCTATGCCCTCAACCGCCATTTTTAAATGTAAAAAATTGATTTTTTTTTAATGGCGGCCGGGGGGGGGGGGGAGGGGGGGCTGGGAGGAGGAAGAGAGATAGCTCCTCCTTTTCGGCGCCCCCCTCCCTACCTAGGAAGGGGGCGCGCCGAAAGGGCAGAAGGCGGCACCAACAGCAGCGCGTCACAGGCCTGGCGTGACGCTGCCCCATGGCACCGCCTACCTCTCCTTTCGGCGCCCCCCCTTCCTAGGCCGGGAGCGCCGAAAAGGGCAGAAGGTGGCGCCAAGAGCAGCGCGTCACAGGCCTGGCGTGACGCACTGCTCTGGCGCAGCCTACCCTCCTTTCGGCGGCCCCGGCCTAGGAAGGAGGCGCCGAAAAGGAGGAGTAGGCGGTGCCAGGCGCAGCGCGTCACACCAGGCCAGACACGCTGCCGTTGGCGCCGCCTTCTGCCCTGGTGCCCCCCCTTCCTAGGGCAGGGGAGCCGCCGCCGGGGCAGAAGGCGGCGCCAAGAGCAGCGCGTCACAGGCCTGGCGTGACGCGCTGCTCTTGGCACCGCCTACCTCCTTTCGGTGGCTCCCCGGCCTAGGAAGGGAGGCGCGAAGGAGGAGGAGTAGGCGGTGCCAAGAGCAGCGCGTCATGCCAGGCCTGTGACGCGCTGCTCTTGGCGTCGCCTACTCCTCCTTTTTCGGCAGCTGTAGGAGGGGGCGGAGCCTGGGCTGGGGGCGGGGCCTGGGGGCGGGGCCTGGGGCGGGGCCGAGCGGCCCCACAGGTCATCAGTGACCTCTTATCCGGCCCTGGACCCACCAGAAGTTGGACAGCACTGAGCTAGAAGACTATAGCCCTTGCATGGTCTGGGGCTGCTGTATCTGAGGGACCGTCTTTTCCCCTACCAACCCCAGAGGTCACTTTGTTCCGAACAAATGAACCTTCTTGAAGTACCAACCTTCAAAGCAATCCATTTTACATCGACCCAGCGCAGAGCCTTTTCTGTAGTGGCGCCGTCAATATGGAACACTCTTCCTAGCGATGTACAGGCCATGCAGGACCTTCTCTCCTTCCGCAAGGCCTGCAAGACTCATCTTTTCCGGCTAGCCATTGATTGCTAGGCCAGAAATCTTTTTAAAGCTAGTTTAATATGTATGCTTTTACCTCTGTGTGTTTTACTTGATTGTAAGCCACTCCGAGCCCTCGGGGAGTGGCGGCGTACAAGTCCAAATAATAAATAAATAAATACATGTTGAAATATTTGAGAAATTGGGAGGAAAAAAAGCTGCCTTGTTCCAGATCACAAGACTAGCTCTTCAGGGTTTCGAACAAGGGACTTTCCCAGCCTATCTTGGAGCTACTAGGGCTGAACGTGGGATCTCCTTTACATAGATCATGCACCCTGTCACTGAGCTGCAGACCTTCAGCAATATATTGATAGGCGTCTGTGTGCGTGCGTTATTTCGCAATGTCTGAAACTACAGCCATGAATCTGCAATATAACAATGCTGAGTTGCCAAATTGGTTTTGCACACCTCGGCACCAGGCTGTTTCTCCACAACTGATTATGTTTTGGTAGTGCCATCAGTTGCTAAATGGAAATTAGGCATGTTGAGGGCTCTGCTACCTTGAGCTTAAGGATATTTTAATAAACCGGGCTTGGCAACAGAGCTGTGACATTTTCCTATCTTCAACAGCTTCCTCAGATTGAGAAAAGGCTCCCCATAAATTCAAAGTGAGGTGAGCAAGAAGGAAGTTCCAACCAGGCCCTGACATATTAGCCTTTTATGTGCAGAGAATCATACGTAAGCTAAATTCCCCAGGTACATTTGCAATCGTTTGGGCTGTCAGCCGGTATACGTTTGGCTCCAAGGACTGAGGTGACTTTTGTCTCCAGGAACTGAGTCACTGACCCACCAAAATCTAATCATGTATAAATCCCCCTGTGCTTAATGGGCATGCAGCCAGGATGTATAGATTACAGAATTACATGAAGACATCCTATTGCATTGTATGTAACTTGGATTCTCCTTCTCTTTCTCCAGGACATGAGTTCTCTTCATACTTTGCAGCAACTGGTGCAAGTTCCTGGCCATATGCAGTCCGTCCCCCTTTTCCTACTTTCTCAGGGTCAACAAGGTAGAGTATGGCATATGCCGGTTTATTGATTCTTCATATCAATATGCAAATCTCTGGTGCTAGATCAGACTATGGGTTCCCTTGGGTGAACAGTATATGCATCGGTTTCCCTTTCCAAGATCTATGTCACCTGGGGAAAGCAAGAGGTATGTTCAGCCAATGTGTGGCCGATCTATGTGCTTGCGTTTCCTCCAAGGCCATTCAATGCTAATCAAGGTGGTCAATTGAAACATTCACACCTGTCTCCAACAGACAAGAGTTCTTTCTCCCACCCTGGACATTCCACAGATATATAAACCCAATTTTTCTAGTTCGAACAGACCTCACAACCTCTGAGGATGCCTGCCATAGATGCAGGCAAAGCATCAGGAGAGAATGCTTCTGGAACATTGCCATATAGCCTGAAAAACCTACAACAACCCAAACATATTATTTATTTATTTATTCATACTTATCCGCGCCCTTCCCCGAAGGCTCAGGGCGGCTAACAGCATATAATAAACATTCATACACAGTGAAAATTAAAAACACAGTTAAAACATATCTAAAAACATAGTGAGCCTCACACTAGACATAGTGTGGCGCAGAATAACAATTAAGCAGTTGAGTGCAGGAAGCGGCATGCAACAGAACGGCAGCTCATCCAGCTCCGAAAGCCTGCAGGAAAAGCAGGGCCTTACATGCTTTCCAGAATGGGAGAATGTCCTGCATAGCGCGAACGTTGGCGGGCAGCGAGTTCCAAAGAGTTGGGGCCACTATCGAAAAGGCCCACTGACGGGTTGCCGTCAAGCAATACACTTTAGGGGAGGGGATGACCAGGAGGTTCTGTTCCTCCGAACGCAGTGATCTGGTGGGATAATACGGGATGAGGCGGTCCCGCAGGTACACTGGCCCCAGACCATGTAAGGCCTTGAAAGTCAAGACTAACACTTTGAAGGTGATCCGGCATTCTACCAGAAGCCAGTGCAGTTCGCGCAGGATGGGCGTGATGTGGGCACTCACCGCACTACCCGTAAGGAGGCAGGCTGCAGCGTTCTGCACCAGCTTGAGTTTCCGGATCACCGACAGAGGCAGGCCAATGTACAGAGCGTACAGTAGTCTAGCCTTGAGATGACCATGGCTTGGATCACTGTGGCTAGGTTGCAGCGGGACAGATAGGGGGCCAGCTTCCTTACCTGGCAGAGGTGGAAAAATGCCACTCTGCTGACGGTGGAGACATGTGCCTCCATCGACAACAGAGGGTCCAGGGTTACCCCGAGGCTTTTAACAGAAGACAGTGGACATAAAGTCATGCCGTCCAGGGTTGGAAGCTGGACATCCCTACCGCCCGTGTGCCCATAGACAATAAACAGTCAACACACCATCATAAATTCACAGTACCCCCTGGTAAAAACAATAAAATACAGTAATTGCTGTAGTTAAAACAACAGTATTTGATCTCAGAAGTATAAAGTGCTATTAAAGAATCTAAAGGTTCTCATATGTATTATTAGAAAATCTAAACATAGTCGAAGGTTTGTCGGAAAAGCCAGGTCTTTAATTATGTGTGGAATGTTTGGAGGGTGGGGGCTGGTCTGATCTCAATCAGAAGGGCATTCCAAAGCTGGGGGGCCACCACCAAAAAGGCCTTCTCTCTCATCCTCACCAACTGCACTTGAGACAGAGGTGGGACTGAGAGGAGGGCCTCCTCAGTAGATCTTAAAGCCTGGGACGGTTCATAGAAGGAGATGCCGTCTCAAAGATAAGTTGGACCAGAAGCATATAGGGCTTGCTTTCCTCCTGACTTTTCCTCCCTTGAATTTCATAGAACTGAATAATTTCAGAATCAAGGTTCAAGCTCTAAGCTGCTGTTATTCCTGGAGCCACAGATTCATGGTTTCCTTGAATATTTTTATTTAGCATCAACACTAATGTATTCATGCACACACACTCTCCTGACCCCCGTCCCACTCCTTCCCATCCTGGAAGATGCTTCCTTGAGCTGGTCCACCTCCCACCCTGAATCTTGGAGGAAAAGCTGCTTGGCTAATTTGTCTGGCTCATTGAGATCCTATCGTGCTCCGGGTTGATTAAATGATAATAGCAGCGACGTCTCTGGCTTCGGCAAGGTCCCATTTGTGGCTTGTGCATCTAATTAGCTCGACATCTATGCCCCTAATTTACAAGGTGCCTGGCAGGTGAATGAATTGCCAATCACGGCTCTGTGGTTTCGACAGCTTTGTTTTGCTTCGCTTCCTCTGGAGACATGACATAAGAGGTGAAACGCGGGTTCTGCTGAAGTCGTCGAAAGACCTGAAACCAGGGTTACGCAGCGAAGTGAGGAAAGCCAGGGAACCAGGAAGGCTGCATGCATTTGCTCCTTGTGGTGACTCAGTCTCTTTGGAGACAGGATGGGAACACACCCTTGGCTCAGCCGAGGCCCTCAGCAAGATTTGAACCCACAGACCTTCACCCATCCCCAAAATAGAGACTTTACTCTTCTTTGGAACTAGGATGTGCAGTTTCTTTGCTCTCCTCAGACATACATTTCTTCATCTCTGAAAAGAGTTCCTTCTAAAGCTTTGCTAAAACGGTTGCATCCTTCAATGCACTGAAACAAAGGCAAACACTGTGGGACCCTCCAAACATTGTGACAATTCAGGCAAGGATTTCCTCTTGAAGTATGGGATTGTATGTCAAGCTTTGAAACATCCAGAGCAGACAAATGGGCACGACACAATTTAATCAATGATCCAGGAAGGCAGATTCTGATTGAAAGCTCAAGCTACACTCCCCAGGAGCTAGCATATAAAGACATTTGCATCTGTTGTTATTTTTTAATTATTGTCTCCTAAAGCTGACTGTCAGGATTGCATGTAACAGAGAAGGATCCATTCGTGAAGTATCCAGACAAAATGATGACACACCATTGTGCATCCCTTGGAGATACTAGAAGGACTGGAATGTTTGCGGGAGGCTTGGCACGCCTTTAGTTCAGTTGAGTGTGGCCCAGTAGTTTGCACTGGAAAATCAATTTCCCTATATAAGGCAAACAGAAAATGCTTCATGATGGAAGCAGCGTCAATATCCATGTTATGAGATATATCCAAGCCAGCTAAGAGATGCTGCCCTGCTCTTGAATCCAGAATATATTTCTGCATTCCCGTATCATTTTTGGATTTCCAACTTTTATTTTAATTAATAATTTTAATACATTTTCTTAAGTACATTGATTGTCTCAAATTGCATACATACATCAATACATTCCATACTTTTGTATTTCACACTTAATTCATTACATCAACTATATATGCATATATATCTTATATCTTATCATATTCACCTCTGTGTCCTCACCCCGTTCCGAGCCACTTCATTTAGCATTCTCCTTCCAAAATCTCATTTCTTCTTGTGGAGGTAACTTCCCATCTACTTCTTTTAAACCATTCTCGATAAATTTGCCCCAGACTTCATCAAAGTCATTTACCTTCCGTACCTCCTTTCTAACTTTTAACCTACATGTCAATTTATCATTTATTGCTAATTTCCATAGTTCTTTATACCATTCTTCAATTTGTATATTTATCTTGTCTTTCCAGTTCCTTGCTATCAACAACCTTGTTGCAGTTAACATATTATTTATTGCATCCTTCTCTGTTTTCCCTAAATTCTTAACATTATATAATGACAACAAGGCAATACTTGCACTTTTTTCCATCTTCATATCCATTATTATTTCTATTTCTCTAAATATCTTCCCCCTCTCCAGAATTTTTATTAATATTTGCATTTTTACATATTTACATTCCCACCACATATGTATATATATATACCCACCTCTTGGCAACCTCTCCAACAGTTTTTTAATGACATTTTTATTAATATTTGCTATTTTTACTGGTGTTATGTACCATTTCAATACCAATTTATAAAAGTTTTCTTTAATCCTTATTGATAAGTTCCCTAAATGTCTTTGATTCCATAACTGTATCCAGTCCACTTCTCTTATCTGATGAGACTAGTTATAGAAGGGGTGACAAATAAGGAGGATTTGGAATGGTTGGAGGAAGGTTCAGAAGAAGCAGAAGGAAAAATTCGGAATATATTTTTTAAGGATTTTAAAAGGAAGAAAATTAAAGAAGTAAAAAACCCAATGTTAAGAAACATTTTAGAAATTTGGAATAGATACAGAAAAGTATTAATGTCAGAAAGTTCAACATTAACACCAATAATAATAAATAAGAAATATCCAATTTTTAAAAAAAAAATACATTGGACAAGAAACTAAAAGAAAAAAAATATAGATAAAATTGGATTTCCAACTTTTGACTGATACTTTGGTTCTCAACTTCAGGAGTCCAATCAACCATATGTCTTCTGAGTTCCCTAAATGAATTTTGAAACAAGAGGAACTTCATTGAAAGCTATTCCCATCAGTAGCCAGAAGTGTGGCTAGTCATGAGACTAGATAGGCATTTTTAGAGCTCAATGTATGGCGGAGCACAAGTTGCTTGATCCTGGGCTAACACCTGCCAGCTCTTATTGCTGTTTACAAACCATTCTACTTCTTGTTCAACAAGCGGGAACCTTGTTTAGGGGTAATCGAGATGATAAAGGACCTAGAAACTAAGTATGTTGTTGTTGTTCTTTAGTCGTTCAGTCGGTTCTGACTCTTTGTAGCCTCATGGACCAGCCCACACCGTGCTCGAGCATAATTGAGGGACTTGACATGTTTAGTCAGGAGGAAAGATGGTACAGAGGCAATATAACGGACTACTTCAAATTCCTGGGGGGAAATCTGGAGAAGCTTGCTTTCCCATTCCCTGGAGGACAAGATTAAATCTGAATTCAAATTGCAAGCAAGGGAACAACCATATAAGAGAAAGAACTTCCTGATTCTAGGAGTTGTATGGCTGAAAAAGAGAGTGCCTTATATTGTTGCAGACTGTCCTTCCGTGGTGATCTTTAAACAGAAATTGTAGACCCACCTGGCAGATTGGACTATATGATCCTTGAGACCTCATGCAAGTCAACCCTTCTTTTCACCCTCTTCATTTAACACCCTGCCTGCCTTTTCATTGTACAGCTCATCACCCTATTGCTCTGATGCTATCTACTCTTTGATGGAGGTAGCCAGAGTCCCAATTTGAAAATGCATAATGAGGAGAAGGGATGGCAGCCAATTTGTCTCTTTCGTGTCTTGCAATAAAACTGATATGCATATAATTTCTGATTCCGTTGCACCATCTTGTTTTGGAAATGCGAAATGATCACTGAGCAGCCCTCAGGCAAACTCCTGCTTCACAACTTTAGCTACACATTTGCACAGCAAGACAAAATAGTGCTGCTGCAACTTGGCTTACAACAGATTTTCCCCCGCCCCCCAATTTGGTGAGGTTACAACTCCCAATGCTTGCAACTAATGTGGCCAATGAGTTCTATAATATAATAATAATCATTTATTTTATTTACGACATTTATATGCCACCCTTCTCACCCCGAAGGGGACTCAGAGTAGCTTACAAGTAAAATGTAAATACAATATATTTTATTATTGCCATGGCACAATATTAATATTATATATTACATTGTACTATAACATTACACTGTAATATTATTAGTAATATTACATGTAATATAAAAATATAATTATAATATTATATTAGTAGTAGTAGTATTACATTGTATTACATTATAATATTATCAATATTATATGTATATACATTATTATATTATATTATATTATATTATATTATATTATATTATATTATATTATATTATATTATATTATATTATATTATATTATATTATGCACAGTGCGGGAGACAAGATGGAACTGCCTTCCTGGCCCCTCTCTTCACTCTGATCTCAGAGCAGTGGTTAATACTGGTGGGGGGGGGGGGCTCTCAACTGAATAACAATAATAATAATAATCTTTATTTCTATACCGCCCTCTCTCCTTGAGGGGACTCAGGGCGGTATACACATAAGAAAGCAGACACTGAATGCCTAAATAAGTACAAAACCTATCCAAAACATATCAAAATATACAGTAGAGCACAATAATAACAATGAGTGTACCACAAAGGATTAAGCATTGAGATAAAAATATAACAGAATAGTCAGTAAGACATAATTAACTAAAACATAATAAACATTACATCAAATACCCTCAAAACAGTTAAAAATACAGTTACATTAAAAATGGCCGGTGCTGGTGTTCCTTTAAGATGTATCGTGGCAACCATATAGTGCAGTGGTTCTCAACCTGTGGGTCCCCAGATGTTTTGGCCTTCAACTCCCAAAAATCCTAACAGCTGGTAAACTGACTGGGATTTCTGGGAGTTGTAGGCCAAAACACCTGGAGACCCACAGGTTGAGAACCACTGATATAGTACAAATGGAGTTGGCCAGCATTCCAAATGTGTAACATGTTTTAGTCCTCCTCCTCTCCACACACTAAAGTGTATAAGTGTGTTTTGAGAAGTGCCTCAAAGGAGAGGAGGGTAGGGGCCGATTTTACTTCTTTAGGAAGGAAGTTCCAGAGACAGGGAGCGATCATGGAGAAGGCCCCCTCTCTCGTTCCCACCAACCAAGCTTTTGAAGTGGGTAGGACCAAGAGGAGGGCCTCCTCCATTGACCACAGTGCCCGGGATGGTCTGTATGGAGAGATGCGATTAGACAAATAGCCTAGACCTGAACCATTTAGGCTTTATGGATAACAGCCAGCATTTTGTATTTAGCCCATAAGCGGACCGTCAACCAGTGACCAACCAACCAGTTCTATCACTAAGAATATCTGGAAGGGTACCTGGTTGGGTGTTGCTGTAAATAATAATGTCCATGCTATGGTTGGATCACTCTTAGTGTATCTACACTGTAGAATTAATCCAGTTTGGCACCACTTTAATTGTCATGACTCAATGCTATGGAATGGTCCTGTGTTTTCATTTGTAAGTCCACAGCATTGAGTCTAGTTCTGAGGAAAAGGTGGTGTGTAAATAAAATCTTTCTCCTTTCTCTTCTTCTCTATCACTATCATCCTTGCTACCACCACCATCCTCACCCCTTCTCTCTTTCTTTTCACAGGCCTGCCATCCAATCTTCTCTCCTTCCCCCAGCAGCAGAGCGGTCTCCTCCTTCCCCAACATGGACACAGCTTAACATCTCAGGTAACTCTAGGTTGGTTTGGTTGAACCTATTCAAGCCAAATTCTGAAACAGTCGGAACTGTCATTGGAATCTTGGACATGTCGAAAGACAAAAGAATTTACTAATCATTTCAATGTACCCCCCAAAACCCGCACCTCATAATCTTCCAGCTGGCAAATTCAGGCTAGAATCCAATTGGTAAAATGTACTAACATCTAGTTATCTGACTGTATGGTGCCTGGGGCATGAAGTACCCCATCCTTCTTTGGTATAGACTTGAAGAACAAGCTGTGAGCAATCCCAACCCTCAAAGGATCAGCACTAAGCACACTAGTAGAGACTAGAAGACTATTCACATTGTAGAACTATAACAGTTTAGCACCACTTTAACTGCCAGTGTGATGGAATCCTATGAGTTTAGCCATTGGTATCCAATAATGCTGCTGCCTCACCAAATACAACTCCCAGGATTCCATAGCATTGAGCCATGGCAGTTTAAAGTGGTGTCAAAGTGCATTAATTTTAAAGTGTAGATGCACCCTTGGAGACCATCCACACAGGGGCGATCCTACAGGTAGGCCAAGGAAGTGGCCGCATGGGGCGCCATCTGGGAAGGGGCGAATTCCCCTGCCCACCGGGCGCCGGCGCCAGACAGTGTCCTGGCCCTGCCGATGTTCCTCAGGCAGCACTGTGGCTGCCTGCTTTTGGGCCCCAGCCTTGTGCACTCCGACGCCACTTCTGGGCATGCGCGGAGGTTTTTGCGCAGGCGCAATTGCTCCAAGGCTGAAGTTGAGCGCAGGAGCAACTGCGCATGCGCAAAAACCTCCACGCATGCCCAGTAGCTCCTGTGTGCAGAAGCCTGTAAGCAAAGCACTCCCTATCGGGCAGGCAGGGAGTGCTTCCCTTCTCACTTTGTCTCCGCCCTGCCGCCAAATACGGTGACCCAATTGGGCAGGCAGGGGGTGTAGACAAAGGGAGAGGGGAGTGGAGTCAAAGGGGGTATTGGCGACATATTGCCTCCTGACAACCGCCACCGGAAGTAGCCGCCGCACGCTGAGGCAAACTCCCTCGCCAGGCCCAATCACGTGTGAACCCTACCACAGCCGCCCACCTCCCCGTGCGCGCTGGCCGGGAGCATCAAGGAGAGACAGGCGCAACTGCGCAGGCAAAAAGTAATATATAATATTTTATTTTACTTTATTTTGGGTTATTTGAGTTTTATAGGAGTAATGAAAATATTTAGTAGAGGATAATTTTATTTAAATAAACAATTTTATTTATTATTTTATAATAATAATAATGTAGAATGTTATATTATATTATAATGTCAATATATTATTATATAATTATATTGTAATGTAGTATAATATAATTATGATATAATATAATATGAGTATGTACTATAATATATTGTATATACATTGATACAATATAATACTACTAATGGTATTGTGATATTATAATTGTATATTTGTTTTACATGGGGGGACGCCAAAATAATGTTGGGGGGGGGGCAAAATAATGTTCACTTACCATATAAAATTACCTTAGACCACCCCTGCATCCACACTGCAATATCATAACAGTTTGATGTCACTTCAACTGTCATAACTCCTTTCTATGGAATCATGGAATTTGTCCTTTGTTGTCATACCAGAAAATGGTAAATAACACAAAAAACGACAAATCCAAAATTCCATATCATCAAGGAATGGCAGTTAAAACAATGTCACACTGATATAATTCCATAATGTGGATACAGCTTACCCTCCACTATATGGCTGCTTGGATCCTGGCCACTAGATACTGCTGCGCATCCTTATCATTATTGCTCAAGACAAAATCCTATCACTTGCCAGGTATTAAATATGATATCAGTTATGAAATCCCATTGCATCTCAGCTACCGGCTATTATCATATGTTAAATCCCTTTCTCAAATCCAGACAAACGTGCCACCTACTGAAATTGAACACAGGGCAGAGAGCCCATGATATCAAATAGTCAGCAATTATTAGAGCAGTGGAAGAATTACTTCAGAGAATCATTTGCATCACAAGTTGGAAGTTGAAGGAATCTTATGAGAAGGAACAGGCTCTAATTCTATGTCTGCTTCCAGAATCTCAAAGCTTTTGGAAATAGCCATGGTTGTTTGTCCTGCCCAAATGCTGATGGAGATTTTTCTGCAATACTTTCAAAATAGAACAGGCACCCATATCAAATAATGTATTGCCTGGCATTAATACCTTACATTTGAAATTTCTTTTGACTTTCCACATTCCACTGTCAATATCCTGTCTCATACTATCATGGCAAAGGATGATCGTTTGACTAGTAACTTTCTATCCCTGTTCCAGGGATATTCTCACAGCCATTCTGTTCATGGGGTTAGGTTAAGTAAGTTATCATAAAAATATATGAAAAAAAATTAAAAAAATTATTAGAGCAGTAGATGAATAATTTCATTTAGCCAGCTGTGCCGGGAATGTGGCACAGCTGGCTAAGTGTCAGCTGCATAAGATCTCTCTGACCAGTAGGTCATGAGTTTGAGGCCTGCCCGGGTCGAAATGGGTGCTCGACCTTTAAGTGTAGCCTGCTGTCGATCTTTGCAGCCCGAAAGACAGTTGCATCTGTCAAGTAGGAGATTAAGGTACCACATTAAGTGGGGAGGCAAATTTTGACTGAATTATGAGGCCATAATGAACTCCAGGAATGCTGAGGAATGCGGAAGGAACAACAAGGGATGCTGGGAATGCTGAGAGATGAGGAGTGTGTCAGCTTCCCCTGGTGGCCAGAGTTTGCCTCTGTTCGTCTATATGTGTGTATGTTGGAAACGGCAGGGATTGTCTACTAAGTATGTAATCCACTCTGAGTCCCCTTCGGGGTGAGAAGAGCGGAATATAAATAAAGTAAATAAATAAATAAATAATAACATGTTTGTCAGACATTCAAAAACTCAGATGAGAATAATTGTCAATTGTTGAAAATTTTTGTAACCTGGCATTAATTTTGTGCGAAATTTGTATGTAAAAGATTTTGTGCATAAAAACAGCGTTTTCTACACAGGAATTTGCAGTCGCTGTACTAAAAAAAATTCTGTATGGAAATAGAGAATACTCTGTTTATTATATAAAAATACACATACAATGTTTGTGGAGAATAACTTCTGAATTTACTAAATGCAATGGTTGTTCTGATGTGTTTTCCCATACAGACAGTGGGACGCCCCAGCCATCCTGGGTCATCTTCACTGGAACCTCACATGGAAGTCCCTCAACATTTACAAGTAGCCAAGCACTTGCCCTCCTCCATGGCCACCGATGAAGCAAATGACCTTGAGGAACTCGAAAAGTTTGCCAAGACATTCAAGCAAAGGCGAATAAAACTTGGGTTCACTCAGGTGAGCAGGGTCTCCTACAGCCCTGGCACTGTCCTTCCATGACTGGGTTCAGTGCAATATCTCCTGGGGGTTTGGAGTGGCAGAGATAGCACACTGGTTGTATTGAGTTAAAGTCTCGTGTTTTGGAATTGTGTCTGTGTGTAGAAAGAGAATACAACCCTCCTGTATGCAGGGGATATGTTCCATGAAAACAGAAAACCATGGATAATAGCAAATCTTATTGAAATGAACAACTTCCTCTAAAAGTTACCATAGAATTTCACTGGAGGGCCTTGAAAGTTCTCTCTAGGAATTGCTAGGTTCTCCAAGGAAATACTATGGTAACTTTCAGCAAAAGTATATCATGGAATTGCTTGGAGTACCTAGAAAATTGCCAGATTGGGGTACGTGATAATACTTGTGTAGATACAGTGTGTGTGTGTTTGTGTGTGTGTGTGTGTGTGTGTATTAGCTGTGTGCAAAAGGGATGAAATACATCTCGGTTTCATTTTGTATTTCGGAAGGCCCCTTGTTTCATTTCGGGAAGATTCAGGGAGATTTGGGGAGAGTGTTTTGATTTATAATTTGAAATTAGACAGATTAGACGGATTAGACAGATTCATGGATACCAAGGGAATCAGTAGCTACTGAAATGGACATCCAAGTGCCACCTCTGTGTTGATGGAGGCAGGCAGGATTTTCCCCGGGTACTGGTTGTGGGGGGTCGGGAGCAGGTGAGGGTTTTGCCATCCCTTCTGCTAGAGATCCCTGTGTACAACTAGTGGGCCACTGTGTGACACAGAATGCTGGACTAGATGGGCTGAGGCCCGATTCAGCATGGCTCTTCTTATGTTCTTATGTTCTTATCTGGAGTTTTGTGCTCATTTCGGAAAGATTCAGTCCAATAGCATCAATTGGGGAAACTTGTGAAGCTCGTCTTTCTATCATTTGTATGGCTATCAGGATGAAATTTGCCATATTGTGATTGGCCAAGGGAGAGAATATGATGCAGCCAATATGTCTGCACTCGGCCTTATCATCCCCACTGAGAGATTGCTTGCTTGGGGGAAAATAGTTAGGTTATTATTATTATTATTAATACCTTTCTTCTTTTGATTAGCTGTCAAGGAAAAAAAACAGTGTGCTGCTGCTCTTGTCAATCAAATCAGCCTCCCTCCCATCCTGGGGTGATGGAGTATGTTAGAATGGGGGAAAAAATGTCAAATCTTTTCCTAATTTCTCTGAAAATTTTGCCTTATGTTTCAATTCATTAATGCTTAGGAGGAGTCCTTCCAGTGAGGGGTGTTTTTTTTTGGCGCTTCATATCTCTGAATTGCCAAAATTTTCCAAATTTGAAATGAGTTTTGGAATTCTGCCCCCCATATGTGTGTGTGTGTGTGTGTGTGTGTGCCTGTATACCTATACATACATTCTGTATAGCAGGAGATTGGAGTAGCTAGCCCTTGTGGCTTCTTACGACTCTATGATATATATTAGATACCATTTCCTCTTTCCAAATTTTTCTTCTTTTGTTCTCTCCCCCCCCCCAAAAAAATGTTTATTACTTTAATTGTGAATTAGACCGTGTTAAAATCAATTGATTCATTAACTGAATATGCAAGAGGAGGAACTCCCTGAGTTGTGTATTTCACCATTGTCTACCTGCCATGCCACCTTCACCAGGGGAGATCTCTTACAAGACATAGTAGTGCTCTGCTCCCCAATTCCTGATCCTGACCCCTCTCTGCCTTCCCTAGGGCGATGTGGGTCTTGCCATGGGAAAGCTGTATGGAAACGACTTCAGCCAGACAACCATTTCCCGCTTTGAGGCCCTGAACCTCAGCTTCAAAAACATGTGCAAACTGAAGCCACTGCTGGAAAAGTGGCTCAGCGATGCAGGTAGGATGATGGTTTTGGAGAAATAGTGATGTCCTTTGGAGGGCTTTCTCTCTACACGGCCTCTTTTTATAGATGCACATGATACAGCCATCTCAGTGGTTAAATGTATTTGGAAGGGGTGCTGATATTATTATTATTATGTTTTTATAACCTGCTTTTACCCTCTGGAAATGAGACTCAAGGCAGCTTACAACCAATTCAATATTATTTAGAACCCAAAAATATACAAAAATTAAAATATAATTTAAAATAAACAGCTAAAATCCTTAAAACCGATTTGGAGCTTATACGTATATATCAAGGTAAAAGCTCATATCAGTAAGCATTGTTCACTTACATCTGAGTAAACATGCATGCAAATATTCAGAAAGTACAATTGAATGTTTTGTACAAATGTAGTAAAAGCTTTCCTTGTAAATAATTTTATTGGAATCATTGTGAAAAACCCCACAGACTGGCATATCATTTCCTTACATTGTTTTTAAATTTTAAGGGAGTGAAAACAAAGGCACTGAAATGTGTGCTTTCTTGGAGAACTCAGAGATAAACATTCGAATGCATTGTATCCCATCAGGTGTCCACTAGGGAGCAATAGAGTCTTCTCATCTTTGCAGACTTGGCCAGTAAATCTCTATTTTTATTACAGCAGCCAGATAATGTTAGAGAAATGTACCAGCTTTCAAGCACACCATAATTTGAGATTAGGCAAAGGAAAACCGAGTGTGGAGGGAAAAAATTGGCACAGTGAATTATTGAGCTTAACCCATGTTGTTCCTGATGTATCCTTCCACTAGCTTGGTGACCCGGCGGTGCCCGGGTTATTTGAGAAAGGCATTGTGTGCCAAGGTTGGTCTTTATCAGTTGGTTAGTTGCAGTGGTCTTTGGAAGTTAGTGAGGGTACTTCAAGTCCCATAATCCATGGTTCATCCTCCTCCAAATTGCACCAGGATGTAAAGTGGGTCCTGGGGGCTGTGCGTGTGCCAAGTTTGGTCTTGATCAGTCATTGGATGAGGGTCGCTGCAGTCTCGGGAAATGAGTGAAGGTTCCTCAAGTCCCATCATCCGTGGTCCACCCTACTCCAAACTGCACCAGGATGTAAAGTGGGTCATGGGGGCTTTGTGTGTGAAGTGTGGTCTTCCTCAATCATTGGGTGAGGGTTGCAGCAGGCTTGGGAAGTGAATGGAGGTACTTGAAATCCCATCATGCATGGTCCGCCCTTCTCTGAACTGCAGTCGGAGGGTGTGTGGGTCATGGGGGAATTGTGTGCCAAGTTTGGTCTTTATCGGTCTTGGTTCTGGGCCGCAGTGGTCTGTGGGGAATGAAGGGTTTGAAAGTACTACAAATCCCACAATCCATGGGGGTACATTAAGTCCCATCATCCATGGTCCACCCTCCTCCAAACTGCAGTACAATGTAGTGTGGGTCATAGGGGCTCTGTGTGCCAAGGTAGGTTACTGTCAATTCAGGCCATACATAATGTCCCATGAGCTGAGGCCTACTCGGAAAAATCAAGTGAATGAAGCCTTACTGTCAATTTTGGGCCTCGTCTGTGATTTATAGGGGCTACAACGTTGTTTCGGAAGTGAATCAGGTGAAGGTACTGCAAATCCCATCATTCGTGGCCCATCCTGCCCTAAACCACAACAGGTTGTGAAGTGGGCCATTGGGCCCCTGTGTGCCAAGTTTGGTCCTGATCCGTCATTGCTGTTGGCCACAGTGACTGACTGCCTGAGGCCTTTCCTTTTCCCTCTGCGTCACCTTAGAATGTTGGATTGTCGATGGCCAATCAGAGTCCTTTATGCAAATACTCCCTCCATGGGCACCAATCCCCTCCGTCTGGTGCCTTAGGATGTTGGACTTCTGAGGCTGGCCAATCAGTGTCCTTTATGCAAATAATCCCACAGTGGCAACCAATTGAAATGCTGGCACATATTCCTCCCTCCGCACCACCGCCCGCAAACACTGATTTTTATTATATACATAAATAGATAGATTGGAAGATTCCATTGGAGGTTCTGAAACAGCAAAGGGAAAGCCCATTTCCTGTTCAGTAGCTTTTGAACCCCCTTCTTTTAGGAAACCCCTTTCTACAACAGTTCAGATTTCTAGGGAAATGCTAGGATTTGAGATTTATTCATATAATCCAACTTGTTTGGCTTCATCCGTTCTCCCTTGGTGTCAAACACATCAACCAACTGCTAGAGAGTGAAATGAAAATGGAGGAAATGGAAGCTGGTGGTGACTTTGCTTTAGGTTTTAATCTGAACTTCAAAGGAGTTAAAATACTGAATCTTTTGAGGTGATAAGTTTCCAGACTTGATAGCTTCCAGATCTGTTGCCTCTGAGTCAACTCAAGATATCTCCAGATGCAGTATTCTAGCCAAAATCAATGTGTCATTTATATCTATCTATTAGGCATGTTTTAGAATCCCAAAATGGCAATTCTTATATCAAATGGGGGGGGGGATTTTTTTTTGTTTAGTAAAAGAAAGACTTACAAAAAAAATTCCAAAAATTTCTGAAATGTAACTTAATTACTTACGAAATTTCGTTAGTAGTTCTAAAGTAGGCAAAGCAGGGAAACAGGACTGATACTGTTTTAAACACAGGCAAATCAAGGGGCAACATTTCCCTTGGTTTCCTTGCAGGAGATATAAAGCATTAATATATTATTATTATTATTAATATTATTAAAGGACAGGGTTCCTTTGCAGGGACACATATAATGCATTAATATATTATTATTATTAATATTATTAAAGGACAGGGTTCCTTTGCAGGGACACATATAATGCATTAATATATTATTATTATTATTATTAATATTATTAAATAAATGCCTAGGCCTACCTCTGGTGCAGGCCTTGCTAATCTGTAGAGTTCTCCTCACTCCATCTTTTTTCCCCATTCAGTTTTACCATAGCAGTCTAGGACCTCCGTTGGAACTCTATGGCTTTTCTTGATTCTGAACTCTTCCTTCTCCTCTCCGTGCTCTTTTCACTCCTGCTGCCCTTCTCTCAGCAGTTCTTATGACCTCCTACTCTGTCCTTCTATCTAAATCCCCTTCCTGGGTGTTTAAATCGCTTTTTTCGTCAGTCCTCCAGCCCCTCTAGGAGTCCCGATTTCGGGCTCTCTATCGTTTCCGGCTCCCTTTTCACTTCCTGGAAGAGGCCTTCCACTCTAATTAGGCTGCAAGCATGGAAAGGCCCTGATTTCACTGTGAGTTATGTCTGCAAAGCTATTTTGGAGGGGGAAATTTTCCTGTTGGGGGAACATCCGAAATATGTAATAATGTAACGAAATTTTGGGCCCAGGGGGTGCGTAAAAGAAAGTCCACTTCCGGGATTGGCCTTGCGATCCGTATAAACTTGAAAGGCCCATTACATACGAATCACTTACGATTTCTTTTAATTTCCGTTTCATTTTTCTCATGCCTACTATCTATCTATCTATCTATCTATCTTTCTCTCTTCAATTCTTCTTCCTTTTGTGACTGTCTCTTTTCTTCCCGCTTTACAGAAAATTCCCCCTTGGATTCTTCTGTCAGCAGCCCTGCCAACTACCCAGCCGTGAATGAAATGTTTGGGCGCAAGAGGAAAAAACGGACCAGCATCGAGACCAACATCCGTTCCACCTTGGAGAAACGCTTCCAGGATGTAAGGAAAACAAGCTGCCAGCATGTAGAGTCAATGAGTCCAGTATTATATGAGATTATAAAGGGATAACCTGGTCTTGAAAATGGAGACGGAAGTGATTCAATTAGCTGTTTTTGTAGGCACCAAAATAGTCATTGTTGGTGTCTACTCAAAGATTTCTCTCTCCAAGCAATGTACTGTATCTCCAAATATGGAATTGTCTCATTCGTTGATGACACCAGATTAATTTTCCGTTGGCCTAGGTTTATTTCCACATGTCAACTGATAAGGACCAATCTCTAGCAAAGTTAACCATTTGGTTGTGCTCATTTTGCTCACCTTGGGCTTCCTCTTGGCAGAACCCCAAGCCCAGCTCAGAGGAGATCTCCATGATTGCAGAACAGTTGTCCATGGAAAAGGAGGTGGTCCGGGTTTGGTTCTGCAACCGGCGTCAGAAAGAGAAGCGCATCAGCTGCCCAATGCCATCTCCCATCAAATCCCCCCTCTACAACTCCAGACTGGTAAGAGCTGCTCATTCAAATATCTCTGAGGGCTTCTTGTGTTTCTTTGGGGATTCATTTGGAACATCGACAGACCTCTCAAAATTCCAGGCACTGTCCAAAACAACCAGAAGCCCCTGGAAAAGCCCGTGTTGGCGTATTGTTAGGCTCAATTGCATCAGTTGGATTCATCACAACCTTGAGTGCCCATTCAAAAACGGATACAATTTGTTTTCTCGAGTTGGGTCTAACCAAGAAATGCTATCCATTTTCTGTGTCCATAAAAGCTTACATGTGTAGCCCAAATGGCAGAATGAGATGTCACTTCTGATCTCCCAGTGGCAACTTCAACAGAGCAACTGTGACCTTCTGGACTTCCATAGGAGCCAAAACTCCCACAGTTGAAGCTTATGGGCATGCAAACCCCACTGTAGATAAGCTTTTATTTCTCTATGCCTGTGTTGTCCTCTCTCATCTCTGTAAAATGGTGATAATGCCACCAACTTGTCTTCAGGACTGTTGAAAGAGTCAGTGAGCTAGCTAGTCTTTCATCCAAAGTTGTGAGGAGATGATGGTGGTGGTAGGAATGATGGTGATTAATAGAAGGAAATATGAATTGCCTAACATACTTACCACAGGGGTAATATATTTGCCTCTTCTGAGTCTGTGTAAAGGTTGAGTCGGTGGTGAAATAACATTTCTCCTGACTAATCAGTCCTGGATCAATGAGAAGAGTGCCCCCTAGTGTCTCTGCTGCTTTCCTGTTGCAAAGCAGTTCCACCTGGCTCACAATTGGATCCAGCTAACTATTAAAGAACAGGACCTAAATACAGTTGGTCTTCCATATCCATGGATTCTGTATTCACAAATCCCACCATCCATGATTTGAATTTTTTTTATTAAAAAATCTGAAAAGTAAACCATGGTCTTGCCATTTTATATAAGAGACATCATTTTACTATAACATTATATATATAATGAGACTTGCACATCCTGGAACCAAATCCCAGTGGACCCATTGTACCCTAAAGGCACCAGATTACACCTGTTTTTGGAAAGTGAACAGTGCCAGGCCTGTTGAATAATTGTATGGGAGATTGCCAAAATATATCAGGTGTTGTAGGCTGTATTTTGGAGGAAGGAAGTAAAAAAACTCTTCAATATTCCTTGTGGGGGGAGACCCTACATAATTCATAGGGTTGCCATAAGTCAACAAGTGACTTATGGCGACCCTATGGCACATACACATAGAGTAAAGAATGAGGGCAAAATGATGCCCACTAGCAGCAAGAATCCTTCCACGTGAAGGACTCCTAGCATTGTTCGGTCTAAAGCCAACCATGTCTCTTCCATTGTACAAAACATCTCCTTTCAAGAATGAACCTAATTCATTTCCCCCTTCTTCCAGGTTTCTACCTCAGGATCTTTGGGTCCACTCTCTGTTACACCTGTGCACAGCACTATGCATGGTACGGGTAAGTTTTGCTAGGAGATTGAAAATGTGTTCCTCAGAGTCGTAGTTCAATGTTCAAGCCGCTACAGCGGGCTATGATGCAGGTTGAATATCTCTTATCCAAAATGTCTGGGACAAGAACTGTTTTAGATTCCATTTTTCTTTAATTTGGAACATCTGTACATTTATATATAGATACATAATGGGAGATCTTGGGGATGGGACTCAGGCCTAAACACACTATTTATTTGTGCCTCATACACCTTAGACATGTAGCTGACAGTACCTTTATACTATATTTTGAACAATTCTGTGCACTAAATAAAGTTTGGCTATAACATACTAACAGAAAGCAAAGGTGCAATTCTCTCAGCCACCCATGTGGACATTTTTTGGATTTCAGAATGTGAAATTCTCAAATTATAGAGACAAAACAAAGAACAATTGCACTTTTAGGAACAAAAGTGGTGTTTGCATACAGTGCAAAATACGAAGAACTTTATAAAAACTATTTTCCTGTTTTTGAAATATTTTTATTTTCTTCTTTCCGCTGTGCAGTTACATCTTCATGCTCTCCTGGCAGCTCCAGCCGGCCCCAATCTCCAGGCACAGGCTTCCACTCCAATAGCCCCGGCATGTCCCACAACAACTCCAAAGCAGCCATCAACTCATCCAGCTTCAATTCTTCTGGGTAAGGCCATTTTCTGGAAATGTTGTCTTTTTTAAAAACTACAGTAGCCATCCTCCAGGACCCAACAGCGGCAGAGATGGTGCAGAAAGAGCGAAAAACCTACTCTCTTGGTGCTTTTTGTTATGCCTGATCCCTACTCCTAGGAAACTGTTCTTGCCTAGGTTTGAGACTTACAGAAAACAAACAACTAAATATGAGTTGGCCAACTGTCAGATATTTTGGAAATTGAGGTCCAAAGTATCTGGAAGACCAATGGTTGGCAACCACTGCTTTACACTATTAAGGAAACATAAATACAAAGTAATTATGAGTGCGCACAGCACTAGGTTATGTATTTGTAACAATGACTGTAAGTTTCAATAATTGTATCTAGCAACATGATCATGTGTGTGTGCATGCATGTGTCTTGGAGGCTCCAATTGACTTCTTAGGCAAGGATATTCAGAGGTGGTTTGGATACTCAGATACAGTTTTGTCAATTCCTTCCTCTGAAGGATAGCCTATGTCTTGGTGAAGTGTGTTACCATAGCCATAGGATATTTGGTCCAATGTGCACCATCTACATTCATCTGTGACCTGGAGATGAATGCCGATGGTGTACATTGGACCAAGGAATGTGGCGCACCGGGAATGTGGCGCAGCTGGCTAAGTGTCAGCTGCATAAGATCTCTCTGACCAGTAGGTCATGAGATCAAGGCCTGCCCGGGTCGAGGTGGGTGCTCGACCTTTAAGTGTAGCCTGCTGCCAACCTTTGCAGCCTGAAAGACAGTTGCATCTGTCAAGTAGGAGATAAAGGTACCACATTAAGTGGGGAGGCAAATTTTGACTGAATCATGAGGCCATTAAAGAACTCCAGGAACGCTGAGAAATGTGGAAAGAACAACAAGGGATGCTGAGAATGCTGAGAGATGAGGAGTGTGCGTCAGCTCCCCCTGGTGGCCAGAGTTTGCCTCTGTTCGTCTATATGTTGTATGTGGAAAATGGCAGGGATTGTCTACTAATTATGTGTACCTGTAATCCGCTGTGAGTCCCCTTTGGGGTGAGAAGAGCACAATATAAATAAAGTAAATAAAATAAATAATAAATAAAGGCTTGGATTATGCCATTCCACCTGTGGCTGCACATTTAGTTGTGCATTTGGCTGTGCATAACTCTCTAATCTGGAGTTTTATGCTATACAACATTGACTTGGGAACAGGGCCACTGATCTTTTCCTTCTTCTTTAAGGAACGCTTGATCATGGATAACCAATGCATAAACACACTGCGTCTTCTTTCCTTCTTGTAAACAGATCATGGTACCGATGGAACCAGCCTACCTACCTCCATTGAAGCTCCATCTTCCAAAGAGCAATGGCACCCACTTTTCTCTCTTCTGTGTACAAAGTGAGCCTTAACTTCTTCCTATGGACCCACTTTGCTGGAGACAGTGACTCAGGTGAAGGTTCAACATGGCAGCACAAGTGCCTTCAACAAGCAACCGGTTTCAACTGGTGCAAGCTGGATTGTTGTCAAAGAGACTGAAACTATTGAGGGATGTGATGGCCGTATGTTTTCTTGTCCACAGTCTCAGGCATTTCTCTTTTAGGAGAGAGATTTCCCAAAATGCTGTAACTGATACCCTGACCATATTTAATGGGTTGGGTTTGCTACCTTCTTGCCCTCTTTAGCTCGTAATGGCTTTCCTGTGGAGACGCATCTGCTGGCACATCAAAATACACAGGCTGGAGCATTCCCCAAAACTGAGCCAAGGCTGCCACGTTGGTTTCACTCAAGGTTTAAAACCTGGGTGGGTGTCTGAGCGTTCTGCACAATGGTGCTTTGGAATGAAGTGATGTGCAAGTCAATGATCAGGAAGAGATGCCATCCAACGTCACCTACTCAAACTATCGGCTCTTTGCGATGGTGTAGATTAATCTCAAAACACTTCAAGGTAATGCCCAGCAGCCGCTAGTGTCCTCTATATCAAAAAGTGAATCCACTATGGGTTTCAGTGGATATTTTAAAAGATGTATAAGGGCTGACCCTTACCTGCATCAGGGGAAACCATTGACCACCACTGCTCAATTACCATAGTTTCCAGAGATCAAGTTAAACATGAAGTTGAGCTCCATCTAAATGATGCTGGATCTATTAAATGGTCTCAAACCCATGAAAGCCATCAACCCAACTTCACAGTACACTGATATTTATTTTTCTTATATTTGGGGGGTGAGATTTTTTAATTGATATAACCTATGACCTATGCATTTGTTTTGGGTGTTCAGGACTTCTGGTCAATCCACTTTAGCCATAATGAGCACATACTATTCCATGCTGCAGCAGGAATGAAAATATGCGTGTTCTCCTTGATGAGAAAGTATGCTTCAATACCTAGGCATAGCAAATTGAATAAAATGTGCATCTCCCACAGCATGGGAGTTGTAGTTTTACAAGGGGTTTAGCTTTCTCTGCCAAAGGAGGTGGGTGTCTCACCCAACTATTACATAGCATTGAGTCATGGCAGTTAAAGTGACATCAAATTGCATTGATTCAACAGTGCCGATGAACCCAGAATAGCAGATACGGGATACTCACCATTGATTCTTGTACCCAGACACAACAAGGTTTGTGCAGCAAAATATTTGCAAGGGATTCCCAAAATGCAAATGATAATAATAATAATAACAATAACAACAATGGAAAATGCCTTTTAATTGCACCTTATTTCTTGACTTTTTTGTTTTATTTCTTGCATACACAAACAAAACAAATAAACACTTTACCTTTTTAAGTTGGAGTAGCCAAAACAAGCCCAAATGCCTTGTAGACAATCCCTATGATCACTTGTATATTTCCCTTTGTACAAACTCCATTTTAGAGTTCTGAATAAGACCAAAGAAAAGCAGCTGCTTTTAGAGAACAAGAATAACCAACCAAACTATTATCAAAGCTCTCGTTGTGTTCTGCGTAGATTCACATTTGGCATTGCATACTTACCAAGCTACCAATAGTAGGTCAGACCTCCTGTCAGGTAGTAATAATTTATTTCTCCAGATAAATAATTCTGTGGCAGATGGGAGAAAGAAGAGAGCAGAGACCATGAAATCAGCACATGTGTGGCTTTTCCATAGGAAGAAAAAGACACATTTTCCTTTCAGATATTGCAAAGCATTTGGGGGAAAGGTATTTTATTCTGGCTTTGGGATTCTAGGAGATGAGTTGCTGTGAGTTTTCCAGGCTGTCTGGCGATGTTCCAAAAGCATTCTCACCTGACAGTTTGCCCACATCTATGGCAGGCATCCTCAGAGGTTGAGGGATCTGTTGGAAACTAGGCAACAGCCAAGTTTCAAGCAGACAAGAGTTCTTTCTCTCATCCTGGACATCCCATAGATATCTAAACCTCACTTGCCTAGTTTGCTGGACCTCTCTAACAACCACCTTGTCAAACTACACAGAGAAGCTATTAAAATCCACAAGCATGTGGATAATTTCAACAGAAAGGAAAAAACCATGAAAATGAAAAACAAATCTGGCTACCAGTATTTAAAAAAAACTCTGTAAACAAAGAACAACACTAAAAACAAGAGAATTCCAGACAAGAAACAATCAGGGTTAGCTAATCAACCCCCAACAAAGAATCCACCCAAGCAGAAAGCAGTCGAGCCTTGAAGATGCAAGGCTTTTCAATGCTAATCAGGGTGGCCAATTGCAACATTCGCACTCAGGGGCGGGCTATAAGGTAATTTTAAATGATAAGCAAACATTATTTTGCCCCCCCATTATTTTGGCGCCCCCCAAACTGACTTAGGCGCTTTGGTCCAAAGTTTGTCCATGCCTGACATATAGGGAGGGACACTCTGCATCACTGCTTCTTAAACGGTGGGGTCCTCTTTGCTCAACGTTAGGGTCAGGAATGAAATGCCCATTAAGACGACTGAATACCAACCAATGGCACGAATCTGCTAGGGACAACGTGCAGTGTTGACAGCGGACTCTGCAGAAAATCATGCTTCCAGGGGAAGGAAAAACAGCCTGTTTCACAAGCTTTGCAGATGCTGAATTGTTCTCCGTCACCGTTTGGTGATTTGCCTATATACCTGGGATCCTGCACAGATCTCCCAGGAGGAAAAGGGTGGCAAGCGAGGGGGAGAAAAGTTGAAGCAGCCCTGCTTGTAGATCATGGAAAGCAGACTTGTGTTGTGTTGTGTCGGGGGCTGGTGCGTCCGTCGTGAGACCCCCTTTGGGGCCCCTTGGTGGGCCTCCTCTTCGCCACCCTCTCCTGCCTTCCTTCCTCGCGCGGCGCTTGTCGCCCTCCCCCTTGGCGGGGCCCCGGCGCTCTCGGTCTGCTTGGGACAAGAAGAGCCACCTGGCATTGGCGAGCGGGGCTGGCAAGGGCGAGGAGGAGCGCCCCGAGGAGGAGGGCTGGCTGAGCCGCAGTGAGACTCTCTCCTCCTTGGCAACCTGGCCCCGGGCCATGGCGGAGAGAAAGAGCGCGAGCCACGTCCCTCGAAGCCTGGCTGCCCCAGGACTTTGAGAAGGAGAAAGGAGGCGAGCTTGTTGTCAGGCCGGACGCTGTCTGGTGGGCGAGGGAATTCGCCCTTTACCAGATGGCGCTCCACGCGGCGGCGTCCTTGGCCTACCAGTAGGACCGCCCCTTTTCACACTTGCCTCCAACAGACAAGAGTTCTTTCTCCCACCCTGGACAGTCTAGATATATAAGCCCCACTTGCATACTTTCCAACAGACCTCACAACCTTTAAGGATGCCTGCTATAGATGTGGGCAAAACGTCTGGAACATGGCCATACAGCTCGGAAAACTCACAGCAACCCAGTGATTTGGGCCATGAAAGCCTTTGACAACACAGCCTTTCCCTTCCATCCATTCTCAATACTTCCTACAGTTGCTTTACACTTTCATTTTGATGTTAGGAAACCTGTTGGAAATCCATTGCAGACCAGTCATCCATGTCTACTTTGGCTCTAAGAAAGAGTTTGTGCAGCAAACCTGAAATGAACTGATTTCTGGGAACAGAGGAATCTCATTCCTCAAAGCCCTCCTTAATAATTTCAAGGCATATTTCCTCCTTGGAGATTTCCCCCTTTACTTGCCATATTCACGTTTGTCTTTCATAGGGATGGTCAGAAAATAAATTTTGCACTCTTTGTTGGTAGCCTTTGCGTCAGCCTGATGATGGCATCCTCATATGGATTCAAGAAGAAGAAAAGCATTATGACAACACTAGTAAACAAATTTTAAAACATTGGTCGGAATCGTATATGGAAGTGACATCTCCATAAGTAGACTTACGTATATGGGGATTGGAATTGGTCAGATCCATAATGCATGTATCCGGTAGAGGGATACGATTACGTTACCATTATATTAATATGTAGTTACTATGTAGCAGAGCCAGCAAAGTGACCATTACTCAACAAGACTAATAAACAACAGGATTGATGCACAATGGAATAGATGCACATTGGGCATCCATGCACCCATAACATTATTTCCATGATGCATCTTTGCCATTACTAACAGGGTCTCTTATTGGCTTTGCTGTTTAACTAATTATACATGAAGTTGCCTTAAATAAAAGTGATATAGGATTCTGGCGTTACGTACCCCTCCTCCCTCTGTTATTGTGAGCACTGGATTTCCAGCAACCAAACAAAAGGCCACGGGTCTCTCTGTGGTTGTGATGTCTGTTATTTGTTTTGGGGAGAGATTTGCTGCACTGTACATAGCTTCAATTCCCTTGGCCCCCCGTTTCTTGTAAGCTCCACTATTCTCCCCTTGGGAGAGCAGTTTGTATAACTCAGGTGTGAATTTTGAAGATTTTATGTGTGTCTTGTTTGGATTTCATTAAAATCAATTTAAATGCTAGGAGTTTTATATTTTTCAGTTGCATGTGGAAAATGTGAGGCATTTCTTTATCCATAGCAAGAAGGCTGGGGTGGAGAAATAATTGCTTCTAGGACCTTATTTATTTATTTATTTACTTTATTTATATTCCGCTCTTCTCACCCCGAAGGGGACTCAGAGCGGATTACATACTTAGTAGACAATCCCTGCCGTTTCCAACATACACACATATAGACGAACAGAGGCAAACTCTGGCCACCAGGGGGAGCTGACGCACTCCTCATCTCTCAGCGTTCCAGCGTCCCTTGTTATTCCTTTCCACATTCCTCAGCATTCCTGGAGTTCTTTAATGACCTCATAATTCAGTCAAAATTTGCCTCCCCACTAAATGTGGTACTGTTGCACCTCAGAACTCGGACAGAACCCCCTAGATCACACACACACAGGCCGATGCAATGAATGTACCTTTATTTAGAATAAAGAATAGTCCAAAGATGAAAGATCAAAAAGGATTCAATAGTCCCAAAAGATAAATCCAAAAGGTAAATCCAAAATAGTCCTGGAAACTGGCGAGCCCAGCCGGCTTGCATCCACAGCCAAAACAAGAGTCCAGAGACAAGGCAGACCGCCCCTGCGGTCCTTCATGAACTTAGTCCTGGAACTTGAGGCAAACCGCTCCGGCGGTTCAACGTGAACTGAAGAGTCTTAGAACTTGAGCCTTCCTATGCTGAACGTGGCTTCAGGTCTGACTAGAAGCCCGGGAGCACAGACTAATAAGGAAGCTAGTTTCGATGGGCCCATCTCACCCCCTTCCTCGGATTCCACGATTTCCTAGAATCTGGCAAAACCAGAGGAGGAGGGGGCGGGGCATGGCCAGGGGCGTGGCCGGGGGTGTGACTGGGGGCGTGGCGGAGTGGCCCCCCAGGTGATCAGAGACCGGAATTCCGGCCCTTGGGCCGGTAGAAGTTGGACAGCCCTGGCCTAGGCATAATACAGCTGTGCCTGTCTTTTCTCCTTTCTCTCCAATACCAGGCAGTGGCAGTTGGGGTGGAGAGCTGGTCTTTCACCTGCTTCTTGGCCTAGGCATAATACAGCTGTGCCTGTCTTTTCTCCTTTCTCTCCAATACCAGGGCAGTGGCAGTTGGGGTGGAGAGCTTGTCTTTCACCTGCTTCTGGAACTAGACATGATAGAGCTGTGTCTACCTTTTCTTCTCTTCCTTGGAGGCCAGGGCAGTGGCAGTTGGGATGGAGAGATAACCTTTCATATGCTTCTGGACCTGAGCACGATGGAACTGTTTCTCTTCTTCCACTTGAGGTCAGGGAAGTCTAGGATTTTCTCTTCTATAGCTGGAATGGACGCTACCTGGTGGCTTCCCCTTCCCTTCCACAACCAGGAAATAACAGCAGCCACACCACATAACTGCTTTGGGACATGGGTCATCCTGACCACAACTGGAGTGTATGAGAGGGAAGGTATAGTTACACACTTCCATCAGTGTGGCCCAAGAGAGCAGCAGATGTTGGAAGTAACCAGCACATGTACTTGCTGAAGCCAGTGAGTTTCCAAATAGGTCTGTTGCAATCAGCTCAGAAGAGGCTTGACAAAACATTAAAGGAGGTCAACGGTAAGTAAACAACACATTTGTTTCCACCCTGACAGGCCCGTAGCCAGAATTTTGATTTCAGGGGGGGGGGCTCTCCCCCTGGCCATTTTGTTAGTTACTTTTTCTGGTTTGATAGTGATGTCCCAATGGATGGAAATCATTGCTAGTCAATACAGGACAGGCGGAGATTGGGGGTGATTGACCTTGAATCTGGGAGTCGCAATGCGCCCGTATCCAGAGGGCATTGAACCAAGCCAACGCTGGATCTGGACTAAACTTGGCACATAGAGCCAATGTGTCCAACTGTGCATAGAGGCAGGGATTGAGGAATGATTGCCCTTTTTCAAATGGGAGTTGTTTTTTTACCTGGATCAGAGAGTCCCAGAAGGCAGCCGACGGGTTCTACGCACACCACTCTCAGCCACGAGTGTGGCGAGACTTCAATGCACAGACGCAAAGGCCTGCCGAGTGCATGGGCACGAAGGCCTATTGTGGCCTGCGAATGGTCTGTGGTGTGGCAGCATCATCTTTGGCAGCTGGGCTGTTGGCGCACTCCCTTCCTCTCCCGGCATCAAAGACTGAAACCAGGAGCACCAAAAAGGAAAGAGAGTGCACCGAGAGCCCAGGCGTGGACAAGGATGCCACCATGCTATGTACCAGTAAGGCTTTCTTATGGACCACCCTGAGAATTGGGGGGGGGGGGAGCTGAAGCCCTGGCTACCTGCCTGCACCCTGAGCGAATGATGGCAAGTGAATGTAAAGCAGGTTTCCCACAGAGATGTTAGAATGATTTTCCATGGAATTTTCTCAAACAAAGGGAGGGCAACAGCTGCCAAACATCATGATGGAGGAAATGGTTGTGGTGGTGGTTTTATACCACCCCCTTCCTATCAAGAGTTCAGGGTGGCTATGAATTTACAGGAAAATGAGCATTTGAAATCATATATCCCTAAATGCGTACATTACAAAAAGTAATAAGACAGCACAGTAGTAGAGGACTAGCACTTGTTTAATTCCTGAAGACGTGTGCAAATGGGATATCCTTTGAACTGGTACCCATAAGACTCACACTCTCCTCCTTAGAAGTCCCTAACAGAAGATAACTTTGGTGCAAGCACCAAGAAATCCCTGGCAGCCCTCCTGGTAGCTTGTGAGGTGCAGGGATTTCTTGATGCTAGCACCAAAGTTATGGGGTTCATTGGTGAGGTTCAGAATGCTCTTTGATTGGAGGCGATCTATAAATCCCAGCAACGACAACTCCCAAATGTCAAGGTCTATTTTCTCCAAACTCCGCCAATGTTCACATTTGGGCATATTGAGTATTTGTGCCAAGTTTGGTCCAGAGCCATCATTGTTTGAGTCCGCATTGCTCTCTGGATGTAGGTGAACTACAACTCAAAAACTCAAGGTCAATGCCCACCAAACCCTTCCAGTATTTTTTTTGTTGGTCATGGGAGCTCTGTGTGCCAAGTTTGGTTCAATTCCATTGTTGGTGGTGCTCGGAATGCTCTTTGATTGCAGGTGAACTATAAATCCCAGCAACTACAACTCCCAAATTACAAAATCAATCCATCCCAATCCCACCAGTATTCAAATTTGGGTGAATCAGGTATTTGTGCCAAATTTGGTCCAGTGAATGAAAATACATCCTGCATATCAGATATTTACATTACCCTTCATAACAGCAGCAAAATTTATTTATTTATTTATCATTTATTATTTATTATTTCGCACTTATCTGACTGCCAACCTCCCCCCTCCCCCAAATTGGCTCGGGGCGGCTTACAAAGTACATAAAACACATTGACGATCAAATCACTTACTACGATAATTACAGTTAAAATAAAGCAACAGTTAAAACAACAGATTAAAAACAATAGGCCGCATGGTTAGACGGTTGCGGCAGCGGATACATAGGACAGGATGGCAGCGTAAGGAACTGTGATCTAGCCGACCCCAAAGGCCTGCTGAAATAGCAGAGTCCTAACTTCCTTCCTAAACGGAAGGAGGCTTCGGGTGGCACGGATGTCGGCAGGCAGGGCATTCCATAATGTTGGGGCCACAACGGAAAAAGCCCGCCGAGGGGTTGTAGACAGGTGGTAAGTCTTAACATTTGGAATGACCAAATGGGACAAGGCCAGTTATGAAGTTGCAATGAAAATAATGTTACGGTTGGGGGTCACCACAACATTAGGAACTGTATTAAAGGGTCGCAGCATTAGGAAGGTTGAGGAACACTGCTCTAACAGGTCACAGATAACTGCTGACTGTTGCCATGCTGCCCTTTCTTCCAAAAGGGCTCCCAGGATATTGTTTCTGGGGTCATTATACAAAGGGCAATGTCACAGATAGTGTATTAAAACTTCTCTTTCCCCGGAGCCACAGATACAAAGTCATTGGGCATGTGACCCTCTAACTAGTCTGATGGCATTGTCTGGAACCACAGGACTGTCAATGCTTTCCTGAGGGCTACAGACATTAAGTCCTGGAGATGGTATTGACCACATTGGTCACTGGTTATTAGGAGATACCAAGTAGTGAAACACTGCTGTTTACTACCCTGCAAATTGTCAGATGCATCCATCTCAAAGATTTTATCTCTAATCGCCTTCTTGTCCAACTGCAATAGGGTTGTTGTTGACCTGTCGAAATGACTTCCTGATACTTAAGATGTATTTCCAGGAAAGCACGGGGCTTCTGAGTATGCTTGCAAAAATAATTAAAGCGGAAGTTTTGGAAAGCCGGTGCAACTGTGATTCTATTAAGGTAACAGCAGGTCCAATTTGCAGTGGACATAGTGATTTCAACACTAAGTGTAGGAAAATGCTTGAGACTTTTGAATCCTGCAAAGGGGGAAGATCCTGTCACTGAAATGTGACCTGGTTGAGGGATTTGAGTTGGCATTTAAATGGAGAAGGCCTGCTGGGCTCCAACCCCTTTGCTCAACCCCAAAGCTTGCTGGGTAGCTTTGGCTCTTGTCTCTAATCCTAATCAACCAGTAGGCATTGTGAGAACAAAAGACATGGAAACGCTGCTCTGAATTCTGCTGATGAAGCCCAAGCACAATAAACCTATTGACTCAATCACATCCACAATACCTATATGTTGACATACTATTCAGTGATTAATTCATTAGGCTTCTTTCAGTTAGAAGTGAGCAATTGGATTCAGGGTTAATTTACTTATTTAAAATTTTTGTACCCCGACATTCTCACCTCCGAGGAGGGACTCAGGCCGGCTTACAGCAAAATTCAATGCCATACAAATTAAAAACATCTTAAAATAGCATATTAAAATACATAAAAACAGAGATACATTAAACCACATTGCCATTAAAAACCACATTCAACTCAGTCTATAAAAGTGGTCACCCATTTCAGATTGAAATCGATCTCAACTTATTCCGGGAAGGCCTCGTTCCACATCCAAGTCTTCACTTGCCTCCTGAAGGACAACAGGGAGGGGGCAGATCTAACATCGCTTGGGAGGGAGTTCCACGGTCGAAGGGCCACAACAGAGAAGGCCCTGTCTCTCGTCCCCACCAGACGCGCTTGCAAAACTGGCGGGATCGAAAGCAGGGCCTCTCCAGAGGATCTTAATGTCCTTGATGGTTCATAGGGGAGAATTCATTCGGACAAGTAAGCTGGGCCGGAACCGTATAGGGTTTTGTAGGTTAAAACCAGCACTTTGAATTGTTCTTGGAAACTAATTGGCAGCCAGTGGAGCTGGCGCAACAAGGGAGTTGTATGCTCCCTGTACCCTGCTCCTGTTCGTAACCTGGCTGCCGAGCATTGGACTAACTGCAGTTTCTGAACAGTCTTCAGAGGCAACCCCACGTAGAGAGCGTTGCAGTAGTCTATTCGAGATGTAACCAGAGCATGGACTACCGTGGCTAAGTCAGACTTCCCAAGGTACAGGCGCAGCTGGCACACAAGCTTTAACTGTGCAAAAGCTCTCCCGGCCACTGCTGAGACCTGGGGCTCCAGGCTCAGCAATGAGTCCAGGATCACTCCCAAACTGTGAACCTGCGCCTGTCAAGCACAGGCTGTAACCCTATGCCCTGTTCGGCCTTGCGACTGACCAGAAGTACCTCTGTCTTGTCTGGATTTAGTTTCAATTTGTTAGCCCTCATCAAGTCTGTTACAGCGGCCAAGCACCGGTTCAGGACTTGAACAGCCTCCTTAGTAGCAGGTGGGAAGGAGTGACAGAGTTGGACATCATCTGTGTACAGATGACACCGCACCCCGAAACTCAGGATGATCTCCCCCAATGGCTTCATGTATATGTTAAATAACATAGGGGACAGTATTGAATCCTGCGGGACCCCACAGTACAATGGCCGTAGTGTCGAGCAGGAGTCCCCTAGCAACACCTTCTGGGAGCCACTGCAATGCAGTACCTCCAAGGCCCATTCCAGCGAGGCATCCCAGAAGGATACCGTGGTCAACGGTATCAAAGGCCGCTGAGAGGTCCAGCAGAACCAAAAGGGACACACTCCCCCATCAAGCTCCCGGCGTAGATCATCCACTAAGGCGACCAAGGCTGTCTCAGTACCACGTCCCAGCCTGAAGCCAGACTGCGCCGGATCTAGATAATCAGTGACTACCAAGGCCACCACACATTCCAGGACTTTGCCGAAATAGGGGAGATTGGAAACAGGCCGATAGTTGACGAATTGAGTGGGGTCCAATAATGGTTTCTTCAACAGCGGTTTTATAACAGCTTGTTTTAAGCTCACTGGAATATTGCCTTCCTGAAGGGAGGCATTGACCACTCTGCCATGAGACATGAACATGTAATACAGTCATCCCTTCCTATACATAGACTTTGCATTCACAGGTTCGACTATCCATGGCTTGAAAATGTCTTTTAAAAATCCATAAGACAAATCTAAATTTTGGCATTTCATATGAGGGTTGAATGAAAAGTAATGCCTCCACCTTTGTAACTCCTCAACTAATGGCAGTACTGGTATGCGGCAGGTACTGGCTTGTTCAGTAGACTCTCCTCTACAGTTCCATTGCTGAACTCATTCGCAGCAATGTTCCAGACAAAGTCCAATGAAAGCAAAATAAATGTGTGTCATTGCTTCTCAGAACATCAGAATTATGGTAACAAGAATTCAGCTTACAATCATTTCAGGCCTTTTTTTAGCCATCATATCACACTGCTGGCTCATGCTATTATGGAAAACTCCTTCTGTGTTACTAGAATGAGTCTCTCCTTCGAAGGCAAAGAGCACCTTTAATTCCAGAGCATGTCAAGTGATTTGATGTCACTAAACACTGTTTAGTAAACAGCTAATCCTGTGACAAAAGATGGTTGTGATGGAACCCAGTGATCCTCGAAAGATGGCTAATGTGCCTGCTATGCTGTTGATTGTGATTAATCTGTTGACAGACACACGCCATAGAAATGCAGATCTCATGGAAATGAATGGAAGATTGCACCCCTCTGGCTGTATGCAATCCACTGCAAGTTAATTCTGTCAACGTGCCAATTACATCAATGGGACCTAATTGCACAATTGGGCACAGAGCTGTGGTTGGTTTTCACTGGCATTCAAATACCCTGAGCTGCATATGGATAACCTGCGCAATGTGGGTGTTCAATGGGAATACAGCACAAATCCCAACATTAAAACTGGGAAGCAAATCTAAGCAAATCTTAAATTTCACTGGCAAACTGCTAAAGACAATTAAGGGAAGCAGCAAAGGTCCCTTTGAAATATTCATGAACACATTAGCTTATCTGCTTGCTCATTTTATGTACTCCTTACAAAACATTAAAAAAATAATTAGGATAGCCTGAGTAAGTAAACCCATTGAATCAAGTATTGACTAGTAAATCAACATGGATGTAAATCTCTTTGGATCAATGGAGCTGCTCTAGCTAGGAATAATAAATAGGATTCAAGTCTATATGTTGACATGATTAAACATTTCCATCATGAAACAATGCTGATGTCATAACATGACACATGAACTCAATAATGTGAGGTCTCTGTGTTATGATATATTTACTAGGCCTGGGTAGGTTCGTTGGAATGCTCGTAAAATCGGAATGAATTCAGATTAAATTCACTTTTGAAGTGGTTTTGAGGTGATGTAAGCAACCTGGAAGTGAATTTGCCATTTTGAAGCCAATGCCACCATTTTCGGAAAGGAATCATTTGGATGCAGATGTGCTTCAGCTCTCGCACCAGTTCTGACGCCGAGGGAAGCACATCCATGTCCAAACTGGGTGTTTAACTCAGTTTGGACGCAGATGTGCTTCCCTCTGCATTAGACCCGGGCGAGATGCAGAGGGAACCACATCCACATCCAAACTGGATGTTTAACCCAGTTTGGATACGGATGTGCTTCCTTCCACATTACACCTGGAGCGAGAGCCGCACATGGCTGTTTTTTTCTTACTGCACATGCATTTTTGCCATTAATGAAACCATTCCAAAATTTCCCAAAAATTTGTTATATTTCCGAAATGTTTTCGGAACGTTTCGGAAGTCTATCAGATTCGAAGCGCCAGCACCCCCTACATCCGGAACGAGTTCTGAACCATTTTTTAAAAATCAACCAGGCCTAATATTTACATGCAGTGGTCCTTCCATTTTCGCAGCACTTAGGGGCACTGGGTGTCTTCAAAAATGGGAGAAAGCTATTCTTTTTAAGGAGCCCCCAGTGGTGCAGTGGGTTAAACGGCTGAGCTGCTGAGCTTGTTGACCAAAAGGTCGCAGGTTTGAATCCAGTGAGCAGAGTGAGCTTCCGCTGGCAGCCTCAGCTTCTGTCAACCCAGCAGTTCGAAAACATGCAAATGTGAATAGATCAATAGGTACCACTCCAGCAGGAAGGTAACAGCACTTCATGCAGTCATGCCAGCTACATGACCTTGGAGGTGTCTATGGACAATGCCAGTTCTTTGGCTTAGAAATGGAGATGATCACCAACCCCCAGAGTTGAACACGACTGGACTTAATATCAGGCAGCAACCTTTACCTATTATTTTAACAGATAGAACTTCTCTTTGGGAATCCCTAGATCTTCCAGTGTTACTCTGTGGTTAATTTCCATTGGAAGTTGACTATAGGATTGTGCTGGGAGATCCACAAATGCTTATAGAAATTATCTTTCTAGGCATGTCTAGATTCTTCAGCATTACTCCAGCATAGAGTCATGCTGGAAGGGCTAGAGATTCCTAAAATAATATATCAACCCCATCTGCAAATAATCAAATCTGAAAAAGTTTAAGCTACGTAGTAAGTACATATGTGATGAGCTGACTATGAAGTTGAATTGCTGACTAAAAGTCAGCAATAGTTGGGTTAACCTCACTTTCTACCAGAAGAAGGACCTGTTTGTATTGACCACGCTCCAGGCTATGATTAGTAGCAGGATGGCAAAGAAGTCTTCCTGGAGTATCTTAAGGCACACCATTACAGGATGTGTTCATTTTAGGATCTTAGATACAGCTGCTAAAACCCTTGACGTAATGTGATCCCATTGAGCCGTGCCACCTAACAATTTGACATGGGTTCTGAGCCATGTTCAAGAATAATCATACCCAACATGCATTGTGGGAATGTAATCATCAGATTGCTAGACATGGATGCTCCTTGACACTATAGCTGCCTGAGGAATTTAAAACAACCTTGAACCAAGATGGATTCCCCAAATCCAGCCTTATGAATTACATCAAGCTCCACCTCCTGACATGCTTCAGCTCCATCTTACTGGACTTTGACCCATCCATCATACCATCCAGGCATCCGTCCAGCATGTGCCCGGCCTCCCTTCATTCAGATGGAATGGCAAGATTAGAACTGTTCTGACTGGAAAGATGATGAGCTCACTTTCTGAGAACTTCATCCCACGGGAGAAGTAAGGCATTTGGGATCACTGTTTTTCCCTTAAGCTTCGCAAATAATAATAATAATAATAATTTTATTTTTATACCCCGCCAACCATCTCCTCTTGGGGACTCGGGGCAGCTTACAAGGGACAAGACCAAAAGACAATTAAAACACAGGAAAAAACACTTACCGATTAAAACATCAGCTAAAAGCAATACAACATAATTATACACAACATAAGAGCAATATGGCTGGAGCAGTGCCTCCCCAGACGATCTCAAGACATGCAATGGTTCATAAGGGAAGAGGCGATCGCGAAGATAAGCAGGTCCCGAACCGTTTAGGGCTTTATAGGTGATCACCTGCACCTTGAATTGGGACTGGAAACTTATTGGGAGCCAGTGAAGCTGTTTAAACAGGAGGGTTGGCCGCTCTCTGTAACCAGCTCCCATGAGTAAACTGTCTGCCGATCTTTGAACCAACTGTAGTTTTCGGGCTGTTTTCAAGGGAAACCCCATGTACAGCGCATTGCAGTAATCCAACCTAGAGGTGACTAGGGCATGGACCACCATGGCCAGATCAGGTTTCACGAGGTACGGGCGCAGCTGGTGCACGAGTTTTAATTGTGCAAAGACCCTCACAGCCACCACTGACACCTGAGCCTCAAGGACCCCCAAGCTGCGGGCCTGTGTCCTCAGAGCGAGTGTGACCCCATTGAGCACAGGTAGCCATCCTATGCCCCGCTCAGTCCCACAACTGGCCAGGAGGACCTCTGTTTTGTCAGATTTCAGCAAAGCCCTGTTTTGAAATTAAATGGATGATTTTCCTACCGCCATCACAAGGTTTCCCTCTTTCTTTTCTAATCATCCATTTGCCTTCATTAGGCTTGTGCAATTCAGGTAAGCCTTGATCTTTTTCGTGTCCCAGCTTTCGGTGGGGGCCTTGATCAGTTCTTTGGGAGCTACCCTAAATTTGCAAGGCAGATATCCGTTTTCATTCAATTTTTTTCAGCCCATTGGTTTGGTTGGGGGGGGGGGGGCTTCCTTGGCTCCCCTTCCCATCATTTTAGTGTGATGCTGAAAAGCAGAGGAGGAGTCAAGATCAGCTCTCTCTTGCTTTTGTGTTGGTCAGGTTTTCTTACTGGGAGAGCACTTACTGTTATAAGTTCCCAAAGTACTGAAGCTACTGAAGAACACGGAGGAAATGAATTCCACGCACAACCCTACTTCTCTCATCACACGGGAGACATATTTCTCCTCCCATGGTCACCTCTTCCATTTTCTTTGAATTTCTCTTTATAAGTAGAGATAGCTCTCAATTCAAAAGGCAAGTCGAATTATTTTACATTTGTAAAGAGATATGAATTACCATTCCTTCCTCCTCGGTCCCAAAACGGTAACAGTGGAAGAAAGGAATCAGTACTGACCTCCTTGGCACCTCCCTCCGTGATGATGTTATTGTTAGCTTTACAAGCGGGCAAGGGGGAATTACCATCACATGGTAAATTGGACATTTTTTATACAACTCTACATCAGGAATTGAAAAAGAAGGCAATTGCCAATCGACTTAGAACGCTTTAGGAGAAAAAACACACTTTAGAAACGGCAAAATACCAGGAATGTGGCGCAGCTGGCTAAGTGTCAGCTGCATAAGATCTCTCTGACCAGTAGGTCATGAGTTCAAGGCCTGCCCGGGTCAAGGTGGGTGCTCGACCTTTCAGTGTAGCCTGGTGTCGACCTTTGCAGCCCGAAAGACAGTTGCATCTGTCAAGTAGGAGATTAAGGTACCACATTAAGTGGGGAGGCAAATTTTGACTGAATTATGAGGCCATTAAAGAACTCCAGGAATGCTGAGGAATGCAGAAGGAACAACAAGGGACGCTGAGAGATAAAGAGTGCATCAGTTCCACCTGGTGGCCAGAGTTTGCCTCTGTTCATCTATATGTTGAGTATATGGGAAAAAGCAGGAATTGTCTACTAGTATGTGTACCTGTAATCCACTCTGAGTCCCCTTTGGGGTGAGAAGAGCGGAATATAAATAAAGTAAATAAATAAAATACCTGGAACCCATTGTATGAGCTTGCATCATGTGATGGGCTCTGTTGATAGCTGTTTCTTAAATGTGTAGAAAATCCGGTTTTATTACGTGTGATGAAGTCCTTAATCTACGAATAGCAAGCTCCTGGTGGTTTCATAAAGATGCCAAACCAATGTGCAGGACTTCATTTGTTGTAGGACCATGAGGTGAAGCCAGCATGCTGTAGTCATGGTTGGAATGTTAGATTATAAATCTGAAGACTAGTTCGAATCACTGCTTGGCCAAGGAAACTCACTAGGTGACCATGGGCAAATCACACCATCTCAGACTCAGAGAAAGTCAATGGCAAAGCTATTCAGAACAAACCTTGCACCAAGAAAACGTTGTGACAGGATTGCCTTCAGGACACAAGTCAGAAACAACTTGAAGGCACACAATAAAAACAATAACAGTAACAACTTTCCCCCTGAGACTGTATATCCATGTGGCAAGGTAGAGTGAGTGTGGGAATCCACAAATCCAGGGTTCAAATCTTGGGCAAGTCACACACCCATAGATTCAAAGAATCATAGAGTTGGAAGAGACCTCGTGGACCATCCAGTCCAACCCCATTCTGCCAAGAAGCAGGAAAATGCATTCAAAGCACCCCCAACAGATGGCCATCCAGCCTCTGTTTAAAAGCCTCCAAAGAAGGACCCATACCACACTCTGGGGAAGAGAGTTCCACTTCTGAACAGCGTTCACAGTCAGGAAGTTCTTCCTAATGTTCAGGTGGAATCTCCTTTCCTGTAGTTTGAAGCCATTGTTCCGCGTCCTAGTCTCCAGGGCAGCAGAAAACAAGCTTGCTCCCTCCTCCCTATGAATTCCCCTCACATATTTATAAATGGCTATCATGTCTCCTCTCAGTCTTCTCATCTGCAGGCTGAACATGCCCAGCTCTTTAAGCCACTCCTCATAGGGCTTGTTCTCCAGACACATTCCAGCTTGTCAATATCTCTCTTCAATTGTGGTGCCCAGAATTGAACACAGTGTGATTCCACGTGTGGTCTGACCAAGGCAGAATAGAGGGGGAGCATGACTTCCCTGGATCTAGTCCAGGCCTGGGCAAACTTCGGCCCTCCAGATGTTTTGGACTCCAACTCCCACAATTCCTAACAGCCGGCCGGCTGTTAGGAATTGTAGGAGTTGAAGTCCAAAACACCTGGAGGGCCGAAGTTTGCCCAGGCCTTATCTAGACACTATACTCCTATTGCTGCAGGCCAAAATCCCATTGGCCTTTTTTGCTTTTGCATCACATTGTTGGCTCATGTTTAACTTGTTGTCAAAAGGCATATCTCCTCAAAAGAAATCTCATGGAGAAACCTCATTGACAGAGCCATCACAAAGTTGACTTGAAGACACATTGCCACAAATATAAGTCTCATTGTTCCTAAGGCATTTGACCTCCAGATATCAGACACCACTGGCACCTTCATGCTCTTCTTTTAGTTGAGTGCTTTGAATGGAAGGCTTGGCATGAAGAGCTTCGGTTCTGTCCACAAAGTCCTTCTTTTTATTCTCATACAGCCAAAAGAATGCCCCAGACAGCTTTTGTTTTACCACATAGCAACAGAACACTACAATATTTTCCAACATCCTTGCCATGGCAGTGACAGATTCCTTTTTGCAAAAGGGCTTGAACTGATATGACAGGTGTCAGTCAAAGGAGGCCAACTCATTCTTTGTTCCTCTATGAGGAAAAATACTCATCCATCATGAGCAGAGCAACACATTGCTAGGAGCATCAATGTTGTCTTCACAGAAGCCTGAAATAGAGCTTGATAAGAAAAGGTTAGATAAAATGAAATCTATAGTAAGCTCCCTCTCTCCTTCTCTCTCCCCCTCTCTCTCCCTCCTCTCCCCCTCCCTCCCCCTCCCTCCCTCTCCTCCCTCCCTCTCCCTCCCTCCCTCTCTCTCCCTCTCACTCCCTCTCCTCTCTCCCTCTCCCTCTCTCTCCCTCCTGTCTCCTCCCTCTCTCCCTCTCCCTCCCTCCCCTCCCTCCTCCCTCTCTCTCTCCCTCCCTCTCTCCCTCTCCCTCCCTCCCTCTCCTCCCTCTCTCCCTCCTCCCTCCTGTCCTCTCCCTCTCTCCCCTCTCCCTCCTCCTCTCCCTCCCTCTCCCTCCCTCTCTTCCCTCTCCCTCCCCCTCTCCTCCTCCCCTCTCCTCCTCTCCCCCTCTCCCTCCCTCTCCCTCCCTCCCTCTCCCTCCCTCTCTCCCTCTCCTCCCTCCCCTCCCCCTCCCTCCCTCCCCTCTCCTCCTCCTCTCCTCCTCTCCCTCTCCCTCCCTCCCTCCCTCCCCCTCCCCCTCTCTCCCTCCCTCTCTCTCCCTCTCCCTCCCTCTCCCTCCTCTCTCTCCTCCTCTCCTCCTCCCCTCTCCTCCCTCTCCCTCCCCCCCCTCCCTCCCTCTCTCCCTCTCTCTCCCTCCCTCCCTCCCCCCTCTCTCTCCCTCTCTCTCCTTCTCTCTCCCTCTCTCTCCCTCCCTTCTTCCCTCTCTCCCTCCCCCTCTCTCCCTCCCTCCCTCCCTCTCTCTCTGACCAGAATGCTGTGCACTTGTATTACTCAGGACCCTTCCACACTGCCCTATATCCCAGAATATCAAGGCAGAAAATCCCACAATATCTGCCTTGAACTGGGTTATCTGAGTCCACACTCAGATAATGTGGGATTTTTCTGCCTTGATATTCTGGGATAATGGGCTGTGTGGAAGGACACTCAGTGGAGTATTTTTCCTGGGCATTTTGCAATGGCTAAATCCAGCTATTAGGGATGGAAGCGGAGGTCTTTCTGTGACCCACAATACTGATGAAGAGCATTAGGAATGGGGTACAGGATCCTAAAAGGCCTTCTGCCCATTCATGCTCTCCTTTGTACTCACAATGCCAAGTGTGCACACAATCCTAGTGGTGAACAAGACCCACTGTGCATTTGGGAGTGATCTCCAGTGGACCTTTTGTATCCATTTAGAATGGGTACCAGGATTACCAAATTATTGGATGCTCAAGTCTCATTAAAGACAATTGTGTAGTAATTATATGTAGAATTCGAATAATAAAACAAAATTGTTCAAAGGCTACTCACAGGTTTTATTTACTCTTCTCCAGAAATGCAACCAGTTTGTTTATCCCAATTTAACCTCCAAACCAAAAAAAAGGCCCACATTCTTTTCCTTCCTGTTTCTAATCTAGTAAAACAGAAAGAGATGGTTTTAATTACACCTGGAAAGACACCTCCCCATAATAAAGGTTAGGCAGTTCCATAGGATATGATTGGCGGCCACAAACTGGAGACAATGGGTGTTGTTCGACCGGCCAAGGCTTGAAAACTTGTTTTAAAAAGATCCTGAAAAGTATCCTTATAGACTACTATAAGACTGAAAGAAATGTTAACCTAAATGCTATGTAGCTATAGATAATAATATGGAATAAGTTAAGTTATATAAATGTTTAAGGCAGTGTTTGCCGGCATCACGTACTTGTGATGCCAGCAGGACCGAGAGCAGGGCCTTCCCAGATGACCATAAGGGACAACAGCATGACGACCTTCTGTGGAGAAGTCTCCATCCCACATACCTCCAGCTTGCTTTGCTCATGGGCACCTTTTGACTTTTGCTCCAACATGTGGAAGAACAGTTAATGTGTAGTCTGCACACCCAAATCCAGAGCCCTTACAACAAAAGAACATTGGGCAACGTGCAACTCTAAAAATATTGTATATTGCCTAATTTGTGGCTGCGGGGGCCTTTATGTGGGAGAATCGACGAGGGAACTCAAGACTAGAATTTGTGAGCATAGGTCACGTTTCCATACAGGGTATGATAATTCTGTGGTATACATGCATTTTAAGACCAGCAACCATGCCTATGATGAGTTCACTGTACTAGTATTGGAAAAGATTCATCCCAAACCCCACTCCAACACTAAACGCCTTCTTTTGCAGCTCGGAAATAAATGGATGCTAAATTTACAATGCAAGGTGCCTCATGGGTTAAAGGACAGACTCGCTATCAGTGAATTACTCATTTAATTCACACACCTGTATTGCCCTCTATTTAACTGAGGCTCTCTTCTGTTAGCACACTTTTAGCCCGGTATTGACAGATATCGTCAGCATCTGCGGTGCTCCTGTCGCCACATGTATGGGTATGTACCTCCCCTGCCCTTTCGATAGCATTTATATATTGTTTTCAGATGACCCGGGCTGTTTTCCATGTGGAAGCGCCTCCTAAAAATGTGTATGTATTTTGATAGTATTATTTTACTGACACTCTAGTGTTGTTCCGGCTGCGAGACGCTCGCGAGATTTTGCCATATAGGCCACACCCCGGTCCTGAGGAAGCCCTTTGGGGAGAAATGAAGGCGCGCAGGATCCAATCGATTCGTTGACCACTGGATGTCCTCCTGGGATTAATATATTTGGATGGACATTGGGACATTACTGACCCTACCATTGGATTATTTTTTTTTAGTTATACTTTATTTGATTTTGCAGTTAAAAGAAAAACAGAAACACCATAGATACAGTCTCTGGCAGTTGACACACATATAGCACCCTCCCCCCACCCGCCCCCCTTTAAAAGGAAAAACGAAACATAAAACAGTGATCCCGGAGAAGTCGACACCGTGCTTCTCATTCTAGGATGAAAACCCATCCTTTCCTTGCTTATGAACACCCAAAGTGACTTTTTCTATGTGTCCGGCCGAGGGTCCCCCCTGTCGGGAATAGGTAACACAGGCACTAAGATTTGGTACTGTGTTTTTGTCCTGTCAATTGTCTCAGTTTGTTAGGTAATCCAAGATCTTAGACCAGTCAGTTGTCTTAATTTTGTTCTCATAGTCCATGGCTTGTGTCAGACGGTCCATCTTCATGATCTCATGTATTTTTATTTTCCAGTCCTCTAATGATGGAACCTCTTCATTCTTCCATCGCTTGGCCAGGCAGAGTCTTGCTGCTGTTGAGCAATACACAAACAACCTTTCCTTATTATAATCCATTCCCATCCCTCTGTCCACCATTCCCAATAGATAAGCCTCCGGTTTACACTTGAACTTGGTCTGTAATGCTCTCTGGGTTTCTTTGTGTATGCACCTCCAGAAATTATTCACTCTCCCGCATCCCCACCATAAATGGAAGAAGTTGCCCTCCTCCTTTTGCATTTCCAACAAATGTTGGAATAATTTTTGTTATACCTGGCTATTTTTCTAGGTGTCAAGTACCATCTGTGAACCATCTTAATAATATTTTCTTTAAGTTCATAGGCATATGTGAATTTAGAGTGGACATTCCATACCCTTTCCCATTTGTTTAGGGGAATCTGACGGCCTAGATTCTGTGCCTATTTCACCATACATTCTTTGATCGATTCCTCCTCTGTTTGCCACTCTAAAATTTTCCTGTACAGGGTACTGATCCTTTCCTGTTTTTTCCGCATCACCTGTTCCCAGAAGTTTGGGTTTGACTCGAAGCCCTTGTCCTTATCTTTTTGATAGATACTATTGATTTGGGAGTAATGGTACCAATTTATATCTTTGTCTAATTCCTGTACTTCTTTGAGATCTCTTAGCACCCATTTTCCCCCATTCCTCTTGAGGAGGTCTGCATACCTCAACCAAGTGCTCTTCCCATAAGGTCTCCGGTGAAATGCCTCCATCGGGGCGGCCCACATCGGGGTCTTTGTATACACTCTCTCCCTATATTTCTGCCATACTCTTAGAATCCCACCCCTAATTACATGATCTTTAAATTCACCTTCCACTTTTACTTTGTCATATAACAGATAGCCATGCCACCCCACCCGTAGCCCGCTCCCCTCTAGTGCTAAAAGTCTTGTATCCTCCAGCGTTGCCCACTCACATGCCCAATCTAGGGCGGATGCATCGTAGTAACTTTTGGGATCAGGCACGCTCAGTCCTCCCCTAGAGCTCTCGTCAATCAAATTGAGCCACTTAATTCTGGCCTTTTTGCCTCTCCAAATGAATTTGGAGAGGTCCGTTTTCCAATTTGCTAATATCGTTTTTCAGGATGGGAAGATTCCTGAACATGAATACCATCTTGGGTAAGATGCTCATTTTGATGAGAGAGATTCTTCCCAGCATGGAGAGATTGAGCGATTTCCATTTTTCCAGTTTTACTTTCACGTCCTTCCACATGGAATCGTAATTGTTTTTAATCAGATTAATATTATTTGTGGAGATTTTTACCCCTAGGTATTCGATTTTGTTGGCAATCTCTATGCCTACCTTTGATTGCAGGGCCTCCCTTTCCTCTTTGGTTATGTTTTTTGTTAGCATTTTGGTTTTTTGCTTATTTAGTTTGAAACCGGCTACTTCCCCATATTGCTTCACCGTCTCCAGCCATCTTTCCAGGTTTTCAACAGGTTGTTCCACTATACAAACTAGATCGTCCACAAAGGCACGAACTTTAAAAGACCCGTTTTTGGTTTCTAAGCCTTTTAACTCTTTCTTTGACCGAATTTTCTCCATTGGATTATTTTGAACATTCCCCTTATTTTCGGAACGGTGTCCGGGACTGTGTCCCTCTTTGATTACGTCAGGAACTTTCCTCCGCCCATCCCTGCCGTCTCCGCTCACTTGCATGTGAGCCAGTTGACCGCTACTGCGTAAGCATATATATGTATGGTACTTACCTTCAAATGCATTAAATTTCTGTACTTGTATTGCTTGAAAATAAGATTTATGAACTAGAGAGATTGAGATTGTTTATTGTTTATTGCTATATTCATTAGATAGACGAATTTACGACATTTGATGGTGTCACTCCCTTTGATGGAGAGATCTGCAACCCTTGGCACCATCCCTAACAATGTCGCTGACTACTTGTTGAAGCAGATAATGCCAAGCTTGGCGTGCATACATTTGAATGTTTCAGCAGCTTCTTATGCTTTGTACCTACATCTTACAATGCACAACAATGCACCTCTGTTTTGGACACACCAACCAGTCCTGCTCCAGTGAAATAAAAGCAAGATATCACAGTTATGTCAGAATACATTTGTGATGTCATGAAACACACCAAACTCTTCTCTCTTCTCTCTCTCTCTCTCTCTCTCTCCCCGCATCATCCTAGCTGACCTGCAGCTCTTCATTCAGATGTGACTTCAGACGCAATCACTGAAGAATCTGGTCATACTGGATGGACAACCGACTCAGACGGCTATCATAAAAGGAAATGAAAAGAGCTATTGGACACAAAAGTGATTGTCCCTCCACTGGCAAAGTTGTAAAGGATCAGCTTGGCTCCTGCATTCACCTGGGGAATTTGCCTCCATGCAGTTCACATAAGAGATTAAAGAACTGCCTCAACTTCTCTGGGGAAGGACTGATAACTCACGGCCCAGTTGCGTTTGGGGAAGAAATACTTCATGTTTTGAAGAATCCTCGGAAGAGAGCACTGGCTGACTGCTGACTTTTTTTGTGGCTTCCCTGCCGTTCCTGTTTCAAGGGACTGGCCCTCGCTTTGTGAGTACTTGAAGGTGGATCAGAACCTCGCCTTCCTGTCTTATTTTAATTTTGTATGGAGTCACTTAAGGCAACCAGAAAAGCCACAGGGATGGAGATGAGGAGACAAAGAAACTTGCAAAGTCCTAGGGAAGAGATGTAATCTTGAAGAAATGTCTGGCTAGCTTAATGGGCGTCTACTGTGACTGAGATGGTGGCTGTTTTGCTTTTCAAATGCTTTTTGGGGGGGAAGTGAGAGGTCAATGGCTTAAAAGAGAAAGATAAATTGAATGCAATGGGTTAAACTGTCATGTCGGCAGGACTGCTGACCTAAAGTTCGGTAGTTCAAATCTACGGAGTGTGGTGAGCTCCCATCTGTCAGCCCCAGCTTCCCATGCGGGGGCATGAGAGAAGCCTCTCATAGGATGGTAAAACATTCAGGCTTCCCCTGGGCAATTACCTTGCAGAAGGCCAATTCTCTCACACCAGAAGCGACTTGCAATTTTTCAAGCCGTTCCTGACACGGAAAAAAAAGTGAGGAGATCAGAATAGAAGCGAAAAAGGAAATTAAAGGAAAATCAGAAAGACAAATGTAAGATGGATAGATCTCTTTAAAAATTAAAGAAGTCTTTTTCTGGCAATTGCTACGGAAAAAAAGGAAGCCATGAGTTATAGTTTGTTGTTCGATCAATTTTGGAGTTGTTCGACTTTTCCCAAAGCTTTTCCCTTGAGAGATGTTGGACCATAATTCCAAGCATTGGGCCAATGGCTATGCTGGATGAGCAGATGGGAGTTGTAGTCCAACACATCAAAAGGTTGTCATGTTGAAAAGGTTGGCTTATGTGATGATGCTTCAAAGTTATACTTTGTCTTTGGTGTGTGTGTGTGTGTGTGAGAGAGAGAGAGAGAGAGAGAGAGAGAGAGAGAGAGAGAGAGGGAGAGAGGGAGAGAGGGAGAGGGAGAGGGAGAGGGAGAGGGGGAGGGAGGGAGGGAGGGGCACAGGTCTTGGAGAATATTTTTGGATCAACCCAAATAAAAACTCACCAAGTTTTGGCAACTGGTGGAGAAAAATATCAAAGCAAATGCTCCTGTGTAAATGAAGAATAGATTAAGCTTTGAGCCATAGCATTATGGAACAGAATGTGAATTCTGATCACCTGTCATGCCCTTTCACAAATGCATCAGAGGCCCTGTGTGTGTGTGTCTTCCCTGTAATACATTGGAAAAGGCATGACCTTTACAGCCATGTGTGGATGCATGAATCTTCAGAGATAAGGATCTCTGTGACTAATCTTGAACAAAGCAAGTAACAACACTCATGAACAAAGGCAGAGCTCGTATCAGCGTTGTAGGCTTGTGCTCAGATCTGTTGCCTTTTGGTACCTTCGGGATCACGTAACAGGGAGGGCCCTCCCGGTACAAAAAACCCACTCACAACAAAAAGTGGGAGCCGATCTGCCCCTCCTCTGCTTTTCGGCATCACAGTTTAATCTTTTTTATGAATCCCAACAAACAAAAAGAAAACCCTCCCTGAAAACTACTACCAGATACCTCTCTTCTAGAGTAGAGAGTAGAAACAGTTGTAAGGAAGCATTAATCCCATAGCAGAAAGGAGATTGAAGTGTGCCATGAAAATAGAGGGTTTTTTTAAAGGAACCCCAAGGAGGATAGCTCCAGGATGTCATTGTTCTTCCTTACCTGAAAGTGGGGAAGCCTCCTTAAAATGCCTTTGAAAGAGTACATGGCCCAGTGCAGGCCCAGGAGAGAAAGTGTACACACCTGCCTGCAACACAAATAAGATGTTTCCTTAAAGCATGCATGTCTGCCTGCAGCGTCTTTTCTCCACAGTAGAAAGCTTTAAGAACCCTCCTTTAAATCCCTTGAAAAGAGTGTGTGCTGTGGCGCAGGCCCAGGAAAGAGGGCCCACCCGCCAGTGCCTGTAGCACCTCTATTTTATTTATTTATTTATTTATTTATTTATTTATCAACCGCCACTCCCAAATGGCTCGGGGCGGTTCACGCTCAAAACAAAGCAATACAATAAAAGCGATAAAAACAGTTACAATAAAATACAATTTAACCTGTGTATTAGGACTCGAAAGCCTGTTTGAACAGAACGGTCTTACAGGCTTTACGAAAAGCTAGAAAATTTCGTAAAGCTCAAGTCTCGGGGTGACGCATTCCAAAGAACTGGAGCAATAATGGAGAACGCTCTTTTCCAGGTTGCGGTCAGATGGTACGATTTCACACTGGGCCCGACTAGGAAGTTCTGATCTTCAGATCGCAGTGATCTCGGTGATCTCAATATGGGATAAGGCGCTCCCTCAGGTACACTGGCCCCAGACCATACAAGGCCTTGAAAGTCAAGACTAGCACTTCGAAAGTGATCCGGTACTCAATTGGAAGCCAGTGCAGTTCCCGGAAGATCGGCGTAATATGGCAGCTCACAGGAACTCCTACGACCAACTTGAGCTTCCAGGTCACCGTCAGAGGCAGGCCAATGTAGAGAGCATTACAGTAGTCTAACCTTGAGATGACTGTAGCTTGGATCACCGTGGCCACATCGTGCCGGGACACGTACGGGGCCAGCCTCCTAGCCTGTCGAAGATGGAAAAACGCCACTCTGCTGACAGCGGAGACCTGGGCCTCCATTGACAGCAGAGGGTCCAAAAGGACTCCAAGGCTTTTTACTGATGATGACGGGCATAGTGCCACGCCATCCAGGGTTGGAAGCTGGACATCCCTACCACCCGGAGGACCCAGCCAAAGAATCTTCTAGAGTAGAAACAGCTTTAAGAAGCCCTCCTATAATGCTCCAGCATGCAGCACCTCTCGTGTAGAGAAGAAACAGATCAAATGCCTAAAATGATGGGACGGGGAGCCTGGGAAGCTATCCCCCCCTCCATAATAAGCTGGATAGAAAATGAATTTTTCGGCACCCCAGGGTAAAAACAGATACCTGTCCTCCCAAATTCGGGAGGCTCTCGGAAAATGGATGAGGGCCCCCGCTGAAATCCAGGACACCGAAAAAGATAACGGTTTACCCAGAATGTACAAGCCTACAGTGTTGTGTAGTGGTTTGTGTGTGGGAACAGGAACCTGGAGACTAGGGTTCGAATCCCCCTCCTAAGTGGCTTTGGGCAAGAAGCATTCTCCTGTTTTCAAAGGCACAAACCCCTCTGAACAAATTCTTGGAAATCAACCCCACACAGCTCAAATCCTCAATGAGGAACACTTTAGTTAGCTTAGTTGGCACCGGGAATGTGGCGCAGCTGGCTGGGAGTCAGCTGTATAAGATCTCTACTGACCAGAAGGTCATGAGTTCGAGGCCTGCCCAGGTCGGGGTGAGCTCTCGACCAATTGTGTAGCTCGTTGTCTGTCTATATATGTTTTATGTCTATGGCATTGAATGTTTGCTTGTATATGTGCATTGTGATCCGCCCTGAGTCCCCTGCGGGGTGAGAAGGGCGGAATATAAATGATATAAATAATAAATTAGTATAGAGCAGTGTTTCCCAACCTTTTTTGAGCCGTGGCACACTTTTTACATTTGCAAAATCCTGGGGCACACCAGAAACCAAAATGACACAAAATGACACTCTAACACAGTAATACATATAGTTAATATGTTTTTAAATGTATTTATACACTCAGTGTGAAACCTGGGCCTGTTTCGATGAACACAACAGATATCCTGGCAGGAATGGCAGAAAGACACAAACTTCCCACACAGAACTCCCATAACCAAGAGAAAATGCTGTAAGAGTTTGGTGGGCATTGACCTTGGGTTTTGGAGTTGTAGTTCACCTATATCCAGAGAGCACTGTGGACTCAAACAATGTTGGATCAGGACCAAACTTGGCATGAATACTCAATATGCCCAAATATGAATGCAGATGGAGTTCAGGGGAAATAGACCTTGACATTTGGGAGTTGTAGTTGCTGGGATTTATAGTTCCCCTACAATCAGAGCATTCTGAACCCCAGCAATGAACCCCCACACAGAACCCCCAGGAGGCAAGATGAGGTCTCTACTTGGGGAAAGGGAGGCGGTCCTTCCCAATGCATGGAGAGGGAGAGACCAAATAGACAACGGGTGGGGAGGGGGGTTGTTTGTAATTTTGTGCCTTTATCGAGGTAGGTTTCTTGGGGTTTTTATACTTCAACACACTAGATTCTTCCCCCCCCCCCCCTTCCTGGAGGTTCCAATTTCCCACGGCACACCTGATGATCGCTCACGGCACACTAATGTGCCCCGGCACACTGGTTGGGAAACACTGGTATAGAGTGACTAAGCTTTTCCCTCCCTCCATGTCTCCTGAATGACAGTTGGGAATGTATCTAATTTCTTCTCTGTTTCTGCTCTCATTTTAATTGGTTGTTTAAAATGGATCCTTTTCTCCTGCAAGCTTTTAAAATCTGCCTTCTGCTTTCTTGTACTTTAGTCTGGAGAGTATGTGTTGTGTGTTTTGAGATCTCTCTCTGCTTGTGTGTCAGGAGAGATGTAGATATTGGTGTTTTCCTTTGAGGAGATGGGTGTTAGAGTAGCTCAGACTCAGTTCTTGATTATTAATAAATGCAGTTATTTCTTTTTATCGTAAATAAACCTTTTGTGATGTTTTAAGATTGGACTCTGCATGTTTGCCTCCTAAGTTCCGAATTCTTTACAGCCACATCACACGGCACTCGACACTTTGCTAGCTAATGAGCTGATGCTCAACTTTTGTATCGTGTTTGATTTTTGGATGCTCTGCTAGTTTTAGGGTAGTTTTCCCTAACTTAAATCATGCTAAGAAAACCCCCATGATTGGGTTACCATAAGATGCCAATGACCTGAAGGCATAAATCAGTGCAGTGTCAACCTGTTTGCACAGTTCTGATTGTTGCGGGAGAAATGAGTCATGGTTGTAAAGTTTGATTTTGTTTGTTGGTTTTGCACTTTATAGCTCTTGGAAATCCATTTCAATCGATTTTACCTGGGAGTTGGGGGCACACCAACAAAGATGGCCTATTTAGTCTCAATAATAATAATAATAATTATTACTATTAATGCCCCGCCATCATCTCCCCAAGGGGACTCGGGGCAGCTTACATGAAGCCTAGCCCAGCAATATAGTAAATCAATATACAACAGAACACAGCAATAGAATATATGTATATGTGTGTGTATGTGTGTGTGTGTATATATATACTGTGTGTGTGTGTGTGTGTGTGTGTGTGTGTATATATATATATATATATATATATATATATATATATACCGTGTTTCCCCGAAAGTAAGACAGCGTCTTACTTTCTTTTCCCCCCGAACAGTCCCCCTACGGCTTACTTTCGGGGTACGTCTTATATAACCCAAGACGTACCCCGTCGCCACGCACACGCCGCCGCCACCGTCACGCCACCGCAACCGGCCCCATCGGCCATGGCACACCTCCGCGGCACACCTTTCCGCCAGGCCTCCAAGCAAGGGAGGGGAAAGAGAGCCAGAGGCGTGGCGAGGAAGCGCCGCGTCAGAGTGACGCGCGCCAAGCCGCCACGCCCTGGCTCTTTCCCTCCCTCCCTTCGTCCCAGCAAGGGAGGGGAAAGGAGCCAGGGCGGGACGAGGCAGCGCCGCGTCAGAGTGATGCGCGCTTCCTCGCCACGCCCCTGGCTCCTTCCCTCCCTGCTTGGACGAAAGGGAGGGGGAGGAGCAGGGGCGTGGCGGCGCCGGCGCACCACTCTGACGCGGCGCTGCTTCGCCACGCCTCTGGCTCTCTTCCCTCCCTTCCTTGGAGGCCTGGCAGAAAGGTGTGCGTGAGGTGTGCCGCGCCGATGGGCCGGCTGCGGCGCGGCGGCGGACGAGGTACGGCTTACTTTCGGGTACGGCTTATATTAGCCGACCCCCGACACCCCCGATCGTCTTACAATCGGGGTGTCTTACTTTCGGGAAACACGGTATATATATCCCGATCTTCTCACCTCCGTAGAGGAACTCAGACCGGCTTACAACAAGGATTCAATGCTACTAATACAAATTAAAACGTCCTACAACAATACAAGATTAAAATACATACATTAAAATACATATAGGTAAAATTCATATAAACCAAATCGCCAAATAAAATCATGTTCCACTCAGTCTGCATATGTGGTCGCTCACTTTGGTCTATAACCAGTTTCATCCATTATTCTGGGAATGCTTTGTTCCATAGCCAGGTTTTCACTCGCCTCCTGAAGGACAAAAGGGAGGGGGCAGACCTGATCTCGCTCGGGAGAGAGTTCCATAGCTGAGGGGCCACCACAGAGAAGGCCCTGTCTCTCGTTCCCACCAGGTGCGCTTGCTGGACCAAGGTGGCTGGACCAAGAGCAGGGCCTCTCCGGATGATCTTAGCATCCTTGATGGTTCACAGGGGAGAATACGTTCGGACAGGTAAACTGGGCCGAAACCGTTTAGGAATTTATAGGTTAAACTAGCACTTTGAATTGTGCTCAGAAGCGAATTGGCAGCTAGTGGAGCTGGTGCAACAGAGGAGTTGTGTACTCCCTGTGCCCCTCTCCAGTTAGTAACCTGGCTGCCGAGTGTTGGACTAATTACAGCTTCCAAGCAGTCTTCAGAGGCAACCCCACATAGAGAGCGTTGCAGTGGTCTATACGGGATGTACACAATACAGAGTTCAAAGACGTTCCACACAAAGATCGAAGGTACTCACTCAGGAGTAGAGTGAGTACCTTCGATCTTTGTGTGGAACGTCTTTGAACTTTGTATTGTGTAGATTAGAACTTGAAACTGTTTAGATCAGACTTTACTCACACGCCCAGGAGTAGAGTGAGCACCTTCAATCTTTGTGTAGAGCGCCTTTGAACTGTGTATTGTGTAGAACTTGCTATGTGCTGAACGTATTTTGTGACGAACTCATTTTGTGTTGAACGAATAGGATATTGGTAGAGCTCTTTATTCCTAATATACCTAATACTATATTGAAATATAAACTAAAGAAATATCTTGACTTTTGCATGATTATATATATATCCCCTTGTTTGGGACCTTTGGCTTGTGGTTTTCCTCTATACGGGATGTAACCAGAGCATGGACTACCATGGTCAATGGTCAATACTATACAAAAACCATTATAAGTAACACATCGACAATATAAAAAACACAACATTTATAGCACAGAGATTACTTGCAATGGGCAGGGCTGGTTTCAATAGATTAAAAAATTAAAAACACTGAGTGAGACAGCAGTGTAATGTATCTGGACAAGGGAATTGGTGAATTGAATTGCCAGCCAGGGATGGTCTGGATAGAATTAGTTATTTAGCCATCTAATTTTACCTTTTGGCTGTAAGGTGCCATCCCCAATAAAGATGGAATGCCTCTCTGTTGTGTTTCATTTGCTAATTCCATTATCGTGAAAATGGTTTAAAGCACTATGTAACAAAATTTGAGAAAAAATAACATGTTCCCGGTTTCAAAGTGTTCTAGCTGTTGAATTGTGTGGTACTTACTTTGAAAGTAGGTGCCATACTCCAGAAGCTTTGTTTTTGTGGTTACCACAAACTAGGTTGAATTGGTTGAGATTCGAGGAGATATTCATTGAAAAACTAGAGAAAAACGTGCAGCAGGATGAGCCATAAAAACAAAGTTTTGGCACTTTGATAAACTTTTCCCATTTTTAAAAATGATAGAACCAATTAGAAAATGACATTTATAAGCCATTGTTTTATGTAGTGTTACACCAAAACCATGGATCAATGTTCCAAACTGAAAGAGGTCTCGAGGATGTCTGTAATTATAGTCATTGCGCTTTGGTTCCAGGGATTTGGTTATGATGACTGTCCTACATACATGACCATAGCAGGATGTATGCATCAGAAGCACAATCTTTCCATCACTCTTCTCCATATGTCATTCAGGTGATGGATGAGATCAGTTGACTGAAATCAACTGATCTCATTGAGCAGTTCTTTAAAAAGGCACCACTTTACATCAACCATTCCCAAATGCTGATCCTCCAAATATTTTAGATTTCAACATCATAACCAGCTTGGTCAACAATCAGGAATTCTGGGAACCGAAGCTCTAAAACAAGTGGTTCTCAACCTTCCCAATGCCACGACCCTTTAATATAGTTCCTCATGTTGTGGCGACCTCCAACCATAACATTATTTTTGTTGCTAATTCATAACTGTCATTTTGCTACTGTTATGAATAGTAATGTAAATATCTGATATGCAGGATGCATTTTCATTCACTGGACCAAATTTGGCACAAATACCAGATACTCCCAAATTTGAATAATGGTGGGATTGGGTGGGGGGATTGATGACAAATTGGGAGTTGTAGTTACTGGGATTTATAGTTCACGTACAATCAAAGAGCACTCCGAAGTTCACCAACAATAGAAATGAACCAATCTTGGCACACAGAACTCCCATGACCAACAGAAAATACTAGAAGGGTTTGGTGGGCATTGACCTTGAGTTTTGGAGTTGTAGTTCCCGTACATCCAGAGAGCACTGTGGATTCAGACAATGGGCTTGGCTGACTTACCGGCCAAGCGGGTTGCGGGGCAGCGTTGCCCTCGCGCCATCTTGTTTGGCCTAGAGGGGGCTTCTTTTCCCCAGAAGCCTCTGGGTGGCGGGAAGGCTTCCCGCCACCAATGCCGGCCGGCCAATGAGGGGGCTGGCTCTGCCCCACCTCCTCTCAGCCGCCGGCCGGCCCCTACTTCCACCTGGGCAGCTTATTTAGGCTGCCCGGGACTTCCCCTGCAGCACGTAGGGGCCAGTTACTGTTTTTCCTCCCACCCTCCCTACTTATTACATTGTTTGTTGTGTACATTTTGTTCATTTATCCAGTTTCATTGTTGCAGTTGTTACGGTTATGTGTTATCATGCTCTTTGTCGCAACTCCGTGTTTGGCGTGTGGCATGGCCAGGGCCGTAGCCAGGATTTTGGTTCAGTTTGTTGAGACTGGGTGGAAGAGGGTTTACCCTAGGAAACCTTTTGTATTGTTATCCCAATAACCCCATGAAGGTGGGATATAATGAGCGTGGTGATCAGATCATGATATGAATAAACATAACAGTTTAAATAATGCACCAGTAAGGCCTTCTCGCGGACCACCCTGAGAATTTGGGGGGGGGCTGAAGCCCCCTTAGCCCCCCCCATGCTACATGCCTGGGCATGGCCCCTGGATCAGGTTGGCTTATCACCCCTCGGCATTGCCGCCAGGCATTGGGCCGCTTGTACCCCAGGCTTGCAAATGCCTTTGGACATTTGCGGGGGCTGCCCGACCCTGGTCCAGGACCCATGCATGGCCGCCAACCCTTTGGTTCCTGTTTTCAATAAATGAGTTGTGGCCATTTTTATCCAACCAATTGTGTCTGCATTATTGTTCTTTGCGCGAGGTGTGTCACACTTGCACACGCAATGAGGGATCTGGACCAAACTTGGCACAAATACTTAATAAGCCCAAATGTGAACACTGGTGGAGTTTGGGAGAAATAGACCTTGACATTTGAGAGTTGTAGTTGCTGAGATTTATAGTTCAACTACAATCAAGGAGTCTCTTGTACCCCACCAACGATAGAATTGGTCCAAACTTCCCACACAGAACCCCCATGACCATCAGAAAATTCTGTGTTTTATGATGATCTTTGGCAACCACTCTGACCCCCAGGTTGAGAAACACTGCCCTAAAAAAAATTGGGAACTATTGCAAGAGCTGAGCCCCAGCCCTTGTTTTGGAAACTGGACTGGTCAGTTTCAAAGAAGACGAAGAAGACAAAAAGTTATCCTTCTCTTTATTAGTAATAGTATTATTATCTTGATTTATATCCAAACATTTCTGCAGAAAGAACAGGACTCAAGGCAGTTTACTCATTAAAGCAAAACAATGGCAGTTTAAAATATACATGAAAATATAATCAACCCATTAACGACGCTAAAAACAATGTACTGCATATAATTAAAATGTTTAAAAGCAGTGAAGAATCAGTAACAATGAAACAGAACAGTTCAAAGCCATTTTTAATGACCTTCAGCTCCTCAGAGGATCAGTTATTGGGATCAAAAAAGTCTTTGCTTGCTGACCTCAACAGGATGACCACTGCAGCCACTATTTAAAAGAAAAGAACACCATATATACCATTTTCAGTTTGCAATAATCTTAGACTGCATTGTGTGTTTCTATCATAATTCCAGAGAATGTCGAAAATGAAAGAGATTTGGATTTACTAGTGGGTTTATTAGTAGGAGCTCCCGGTGGTGCAGTGGGTTCAACCCTTGTGACAGCAGTACTGAAGACCGACAGCTCTGAGGTTTGAATTCGGGGAGAGTTTGGATGAGCTCCCTCTGTCAACTCCAGCTCCCCATGTGGGGACATGAGAGAAGCTTCCCACAAGGATGGTAAAAAAAAATCAAAACATCCCCTGGGTAACATCCTTGCAGATGGCCAATTCTCTCACACCAGCAGAGACTTGCAGTTTCTCAAGTTGCTCCTGACACGAAAAAAAAGTGGGTGCAGATGGAGCGCAGTGGTTCAATGGGTTAAACCGCTGAGCTGCTGAACTTGCTGACCGAAAGGTTGGCGGTTCAAATCCAGGGAGTGACATGAGCTCCCGCTGTCAGCCCCAGCTTCTATCAACCTAGCAGTTCAAAAACATACAAATGTGAGTAGATCAATAGGCACCACTTCGAGGGGAAGGTTCCATGCAGTCATGCCGGCCATATTACCTTGGATGTGTCTATGGACAATGCCAGCTCTTCTGCCTAGAAATGGAGATGAGCACCACCCTCCAGACATGATTAGACTTAATGTCAAGTGGAAACCTTTACCTTTACCTTAGTGAGTGCAGAAAACAAATTCCTTTAGCTTGGTAATGCACCAGCCTTCTTTGGAAGAGAATGCCAAAGACCTTGTAAAATGACGACTCCCAGGATTCCCTAGCATTGAGCCAAGGTGGTTACTTACTACTTATGTACTTACTTACTTACTTAGGCGATCCCTCGTTGTCTGAATATGATGGCCTTCCAAGTGTAGTGTCTTGGCAGTAGATATGTAGGTGACTGTGGAACCCTATTATTGATCCGCATGTTCTTCCACAGTGAGGACATCGGTTTCCAGGTGTAAAGTGGTCTCGGTCAATGTTGGCTTGATGCACCTTCCTCTTCATGCATTACTCCCTTTCGTCCTCCATTCATGCCTCTTCGAATTTTACAACACTGCTAGTCACAGCTGACCTCCAGTTAGAGCGCTCAAGGGCCAGAGCTTCCCAGTTCTCAGTGTCTATGCCACAGTTTTTAAGGTTGGCTTTAAGTCCGTCTTTAAATCTCTTTTCCTGTCCACCAACATTCAGTTTTCTGTTCTTGAGTTGGGAGTATAGAAACTGCTTTTGGAGATGGTGATCAGGTATTTGGATAACGTGGCCAGTCCAGCGGAGTTGATGGCATAGGAGCATCACTTCAATGTTGGTGGCCTTTGCTTCTTCTAGCAAACTGACATTTGTCTACCTGTCTTTCCAAGAGATTTGCAGTATTTTTCAAAAGCAAGGCTGATGGAATCGGTTCCACAGATTAGCTGTGCCATGGCCGGATTACCCATAAGGCCAACATAGGCCCAAGGAGGGGCACAGATCACAGACCAAATATATATATATATATAAACTGGTCCGTGCCCCTCTTTCCCCCTTTCTCATGCCCCTCCTCGCTCCCTCTCCCGGCAAAGTCTCTCACTCTCTGGGCTGCGGCGGGGCCCTCACATTGATCCATTGATTTGCCCGCGGGTCTCTGGCTGGCCTGACCTCCTGGCTCCCGGGGAAGCCGTCTCCATGGCGACTCGCCTGGCTCCCCCGGCGGCAGACTGTAAATTCCTGCAGCCAGAGCCGAGTGGCAGAGTCCGGGAGAGGGCAGTGGGAGGGAGGGGAGAAGGAGGAGAAGGAGGCAACTGGGAGGAAAGAAAGAAAGTAAAGAAGGAAGAGAGGGAGGGAGGAAGAGGGGAGAGAAAGGGCGTTGCTTGGGTGGACCTCTCCCAGATCCCCAGCACGAGACCACACCAACCCAGGCTCGCTCCTACGCTCTCGCTCCCGGACTAAACCGGGGCGGCCTGCTTGGCCAAAGGGAGCCGCGAGAGGGAGGGAAGGATCAAGGCCAGGGTCTGGCTCTCCTGCCTTCGGGAGCAGCCGAACAAAAGCCGCACAAACCCCAACCTGAATCCTCCCTCGGTCTGCGGGAGCGCACGCCAAGCGGACATCTCTCTCTCTCACTCACTTGCTCTCTCTCTCTCTCTCTTGCGCTCTCTCTCTCCCTCTCTCTCACTCTCTCGTGCGTGCCTTTGGAACAAGTTTGCGCCCGCTGCGCTCTCCCCAAGCCTCCCGAGGAGACCTTCAGAGCACAGCGGAGCTTTCCAGCCGGTGGGAATGGGGACCCTGGAGGTGGCGGGATGGTGCCTACTCGCCTTTCTCTTCTGCTTCGGAGGCACCATGGCGAAAGCCAGCCAAGTGTGGGTCTGAGTGGTGTTTGTGTGAGTGGTGTGGGTTGGGGGTAGGTTGGTTTAAAGGGGGCGTAATTACAAAGTGTGGCCTAGGGTGCAAAAAGGTGTTAATCCGGGTCTGAGCTGCGCCTCAGGTTTCTCTCCTTAAGGAAGTATACTAGGAAGAGTGAATGATCAATTATAATTCAGACAAAGTGGGATGAATGAAGATTTCTTTCATAAATGCAGAGCTTTGAAATGTTAAATTTGTGTAATTAATACTCACATTATTCCCCAGCCAACATGGCTGTATCCTACTAGCCATGTTGTCTGCAGGATACTGGGAATTGTAGTCCACACAAAATCTTCTAAGGTCCAGGAGCAGTTGTTCTTTGCCCTTATCCTTAACTGTTGTTCATCATCATATGACAAGAGGAAACAAAAGCATAACTTGTCACCATTTGCATAATGTATACTACCGAGAGCAATAAAATAAAACAATAGCATATCTCTGTATAGTATCATTTGCATAATGAATATTGGTCTTGGAATTGAGCTCATTTGTGGCAGAACGTTTAGATAGGATCTGATCTTAGAGTTCTGTAATTAATGGTTGGTTTTCAAGGCACTAAATGTATACAACTGATCCTGAAGACATTAGAGAAAGTTTGCAAAACTTTCCCCCCAATTTCAGCAATGCAGCTTATCTGAAAGAGAGAATACGACAGGGATAACCAAAATATATTTGTCTTGTTTTCTCATTTCTTATTTTCAAAGGAATGTGGGATTATTTTTCTTGAACCCAATGTAGCCATATCCTTCATCTGATTGGTGACTTTCCATATTTGAAATAAGAGGATTCAAAATAAGAAAGGAAAGGAAACATACTGAAAGAATGATGCATAACTAGTCAATGTCTGGAGGCAGACATGACACAAATATTTTTAATTTTCCGCCCTAGCTTCAAAAATCTTGCATCAGTGTCCCAACTGGGTAATAAACAATAAAAAGTACCATACTGTTGAATGACAAATATGCCCACCCCTTTACAAAAATCAGCAATGAATATCCCACAAATATTATGCATTAGAACTAAAAGTACTTTAGATGTGCTTCGGGGTGTTTGCTTCCTTGGCAGCTCGTTTCTCCTCCACTCAAAAAATAGAAAACTGCATTTTCTTGTTGGATGCCTTCAAGTCATTTCCAGTCCTTGGTGACCCTTGAGGTGAAACTATCACTTTGTTTTCTTGGCATGATCTGTTCAGAAGTGGTTTGTCGCTCCCTTCCTCTGAGGCTGAGAGAAGTGTGCCACATGCAAAATTAGCCAATGGGTTTTACTGGTTGAGTGGGGAATCGAATCCTAGTCTCCAGAGTTGAAATCCAATGCTCCGATCACCCTTGTCAAAGTTTTCTTTTTTTTTTAACAAATATTTTATTGAGTTTCAGCTTAAAATCACATATAGACACACACATAAAACAACATTGACAGTTCCGACGCTGTACTGTTGGACATTGACCTGCCAACGGACAGGTACTGGGGAGGGCTTGGCCTTCCCTTCCCATTTCCTGTGACGGAACAAGAAAAGATAAGACAAAGATAGGGAAAATATTAGGAAAGAAGGGGGGTGAGGGAGCGGGGTAGTGAGGAATGGAAGGTTAGGAAAGGGGAAAAGACGACGAAAAAGGAAAGTTAAAAGAGTGATAGGGCAGACCATTCTTGGGACCTTTGTTAGTCACCTTCATTTCGCTTTTTGGTATCTTTATAAAATTTTATAAGAGACTCAAAGCGAGGGGGGGAGAAAGAGAAAGAAAGAGCAGGCAAGACAATACTTTGTTTCCCGATTATTATCACTCGGTACATACAAACCCGATTCTGACTTAATTTCGGTATTCTACCGCCCGGCATTATATATTTAACTCAAATTCTAATTCATATTCATTTTTACAGTATTGAACAAACAAGTTATAACTTTTCAGTTGTATGTTGTCTTTTTTAAAATTTGATTTTAGGCTGGCAGTCATCCTTTCCATTTGGATTACGTCCATAACTTTAAAGATCCATTCCTCTTTTGTTGGTATTTCTTGGTTTCCAAAACTTCGAAGATCAATTTCGCCGCTGTCGTGATTAAAATAAAAATATTTTGTTCTATTTTATCCAACTTAGAGTCAAGTAATCCTAACAAAAGCTTTCCGGTTTTTTACTTATTGGTTTTTTCAACATTTTTGTAATCTCCCTGTGTATCATAGACCAAAATTTTCGGGCTCTCCTACATGTCCACCACATATGAAAATATGTTCCATTATTCTCCGAGCAGAGTTTAGCTTTGCACATTCATTGGGAATAGGACCCCCATGAAAGTGAAGAACACAAAAAGAGAGATGGAGATAGAGATGGAGATAGAGATAGAGGGACAGGGACAGAGATATAGATATTAGCCAAGAGAACATTGCTCTAGAACAGGGGTGGGCAATTACTGGCCCTCCGGGTGTTTTGGACTTCAACTCCCAGAAATCCTAACAGCTGGTAAACTGGCTAGGATTTCTGGGAGTTGAAGTCCAAAACACCCGGAGGGCCGGTAATTGCCCACCCCTGCTCTAGAAAGTCCTAGGTCTTCCAACATGACTATGGTCAACTTCTGTTCGAAACCAACCAGAGAATTACATTCTTTTTTAAATCTATTATATAAATGGGTTCACGTCATGTGATGTATACCTCAAACAAAGAAACCATACAACGCAGAAACACAATACTTGCCAACAGAAATAGGCCTCAAGCAAGGTACGTTTGTAGCAAAGAAACTCCCCCCCACAACCTAAAAGGCCCCCAAAACAACGAGTAAAAATAAAACTACATTTACCAGCATCCTCCGGGGCAGCCAAAGACTCACCCAGCCTCTACATTCTGAACAACATGATTGGCTGCCAATAAGGGCGGATTTGCATAACTGCTGCACTGGCCAGCCAAAACATCCATAATAAACTGAAAACAGAATAAGGAAAAGACCTGAGCCAATCCCCAACACAAACACCCAAATCACTTCCAACAGAAAATGTACACCCCAAAAAATCACAGACCACGCCCAAAATTGACAGTAAGGCTTCATTAATTTGATTTCCCTAACTAGCCCTCACTTACTGGGAAGCTGTTTACGCTCTAAATTAACAGTAAGACATCATTAACTTGATTTCCCTAACTAGCCCTCACTTACTGGGAAGCTGTTTACGCTCTGAATTGACAGTAAGACTTCATTAACTTGATTCTCCCGACTAGGCCTCAGCTCATTGGACATTGTGTACGGCCTGAATTGACAGTAAGGCTTCATTAACTTGCTGTTCCTAACTAGGCCTCAGCTCATGGGACATTGTGTATGGCCTGAATTTACAGTAACCTACCTTGGCACACAGAGCCCCGACCATGCATGATGGGACTTGAAGTACCACCATGGAAAATGGGATTTGTAGTACTTCAAAACCCATCATTCCCCACAGACCACTGTGGCCCAGAACCAAGACCAATAAAGACCCAACTTGGCACACCATGCCCCCCATGACCCACACTCCATCCAACTGCAGTTTAGAGGAGGGCACACCGTGGATGATTGGACTTAATCACATCTCCTAAAAAGGGCACAGCAACGCGTGCCGGGTACAGCTAGTATATATATATATATATCTTTATTGAATTTTTGTGCATTGACAGAAGATGTTCCAACCGTCCGCAAGGGGAGTGTGGGTGGGGGAAGGAGGAAGGTAGTACATATAAAAACACTTCCCAATATCCTCTCAAGGTTATCTTACACATTGATTAATTATAAATTTTTCTAATGTATACTATTATCTCATTGTAACTCTAAATAAGCAGTGATTGTATATGTCTCTATGGTTACACTTCATTTATATTTATTAGAAACTAGCTTGGGGACCCGGCCCTGCCTGGGTCATTTGAGAAGTGCAGCAGGATGTAGAGTGGGTCATGGGGGCTCTGTGTGCCAAGTTTAGTCTTGATCCATCATTATTGGGAGTTGCAGTGGTATCATGAAATTACTGAAGGTAGTGCAAGTCCGATCATCTCTGTGTGTCCCGTCCCCTCCAAAGTGTAGTAGGATGTAGATTGGGTCATGGGGGCTCTGTGTGCTAAGTTTGGTCTGTATTGGTGAATGGATGAGGGATGCATTGTTTTGTGAGTGAAGGTACTTCAAGTCCCATCATCCGTGGTCTGTCTCACAGTAAACTGCACCAGGCTGTAGAGTGGGTCATGAGGGCTCTGTGTGCCAGATTTGGTGTTGATCAGTCATTGGATTAGGTTTGTAGCAGGATTGGGAAGTGAGGGAAGGTACTGCAAGTCCCATCATCCATGTTCTGTCCCCCTCCAAACTTCAGTAGGATGTAGAGTGGGTCACTGGGGCTCTGTGTGCCAAGTGTGGACTTTCTCGGTGTTTGTTGGGGGCCACAGTGGTCTGTGGGAACAGAGGGGTGTAAAAGTACTACAAATCCCATCATCCATTGTCAGTCCTCCCCCAAACCTCACCAGGACGTGAAGGCAGTCATGGGGGTTATGTATGGCAAGTTTGGTCTCGATCAGTGATTGGATGAGGGTTGCAGTGGACTTTGGAAGTGAGTAGAGGCACTTCAAGTCCCATCATCCATGGCCCATCCTCCTCCGAACTGCACCAGGACGTAGAGTGGGTCATGGGGGCTGTGTGTGCTGAGTGTGGTCTGTATTGGTCCTTTTGGTGGCCTCAGTGGTCTGTGGGAACCAAAGTCTTGGAAAGTACTACAAATCCCATAATACGTGGGTCATGCCATAGGGGGTTATGTGTACCAAGTTTGGTGCAGGTCCATCACCCGCGCTGGTCGCTGTGGCCTGTGAAAGTGGCTGCCACATATCCGCCCTGGCCTGTGAAAGTATACCGGTGTAAAACAGAAAGGAGTAAAAAAATGGAAAAGGCCTGCATGGAATGGATTCTGGTTGCTGGCTTTTTCCCCTCAGTGGGAAGAAATCCTGTTGTTTGAATGTAGAGGCCTGGATTCTGGGTTGCTGGCTTTTTTTCCCCCTCAGTGGGAAGAAATCCTGTTGTTTGAATGTAGAGGCCTGGATTCTGGGTTGCTGGCTTTTTTCCCCTCAGTGGGAAGAAATCCTGTTGTTTGAATGTAAAGGCCTGGATTCTGGGTTGCTGGCTTTTTCCCCTCCGTGGGAAGAAATCCTGTTGTTTGAATGTAAAGGCCTGGATTCTGGGTTGCTGGCTTTTTTCCCCTCAGTGGGAAGAAATCCTGTTGTTTGAATGTAGAGGCCTGGATTCCGGGTTGCTGGCTTTTTTCCCCTCAGTGGGAAGAAATCCTGTTGTTTGAATGTAGAGGCCTGGATTCTGGGTTGCTGGCTTTTTCCCCCTCAGTGGGAAGAAATCCTGTTGTTTGAATGTAAAGGCCTGGATTCTGGGTTGCTGGCTTTTTTCCCCTCAGTGGGAAGAAATCCTGTTGTTTGAATGTAGAGGCCTGGATTCTGGGTTGCTGGCTTTTTCCCCTCAGTGGGAAGAAATCCTGTTGTTTGAATGTAGAGGCCTGGATTCTGGGTTGCTGGCTTTTGCCCTCAGTGGGAAGAAATCCTGTTGTTTGAATGTAGAGGCCTGGATTCTGGGTTGCTGGCTTTTTTCCCCTCAGTGGGAAGAAATCCTGTTGTTTGAATGTAGAGGCCTGGATTCTGGGTTGCTGGCTTTTTTCCCCTCAGTGGGAAGAAATCCTGTTGTTTGAATGTAGAGGCCTGGATTCTGGGTTGCTGGCTTTTTTCCCCTCAGTGGGAAGAAATCCTGTTGTTTGAATGTAGAGGCCTGGATTCTGGGTTGCTGGCTTTTTTCCCCTCAGTGGGAAGAAATCCTGTTGTTTGAATGTAAAGGCCTGGATTCTGGGTTGCTGGCTAATCAGTGGCTATCAATGCCCTTTGTCTGGTGCCTTAGAATTTTGGAGTGGCGAGGCTGTCCAATCAAAGGACTTTATGCAAATAGCTGCCACATATCCGCCCTTCCGCCCTTCCGCCCTCCGCATACACACACACATACACACATACACACATACACACATACAAACATTCCGTTTTATAAAGGTATACAGATACAGATATACAGATTGCATTCCTTTATTCTGCATATATTCCCTAAAGCCGGACCAGTCCGTTTTTCCTTTCTTCTCGTACATTTTCTGTGATAATATGTCCATTTGTATAATGTCCATGGTCTTCCACACCCAGTCTTCAACATTTGGAGTGTCGTTCTGCTTCCACTTTCTTGCCAGTGTTAATCGAGCACTTGTGCTTAGCAAGAACAGCATTCTATCCTGGTTTCTATTTAGATTGGGTACTGTTAGCCCAAGCAGGTAGATTTGTGGGTCTATTTTATATTTTGCTTTAATGATTTTTTGTGTTTTTCTGTGTACTGCCATCCAAAACTTCTTAACTTTTTTACAATCCCACCATTGATGCAAAAATGTGCCAGGTTCCTTATTGCACTTCCAACACTTGTTCGAAATGTTTTTATTGAATCTGGCCAGCTTATCTGGGCATAAATGCCATCTATATTGTAATTTCAGCTAGTTTTCCCGAACGTCTGTTGCTGCTGTATATTTTAATTTTGTTTTCCAGACTTCTTCCTATTGTTGTAGGTGTATTGTGTGTATTGTGTGTTTCAAATCTTTTGCCCATTTTATTCAAGGACCTAGGGAGCTGCTCTTTCTAGACATCTCAAGGTCCTCCTGGATGACTGAAAGAAGTTGACTGCAGAATCATACTAGAGGACGCAGATATTCCTAGAGAGTACATTTTAAATCAAATCAATGAATAATCAGATCAGCAAAAGTCAAACCATGAATGTAGAGCAGCAGTTCTCAAAATGTGCTCCCAGGAGCCCTTGAGGCTCTGAGAACCTTATTGAGGGGCTTCGCACCTTCCTACTCCTCTCCACTCAATCTTTTCCTCCTCCTTTCTGCTCCTCTTCCTCTCTGCCCTTCTCCACCCCACAAAAGCCTTTTCCCCTCACCTTCCTCACTGCCAAGATCATTTCCCCCTTTCCTTCTTTGCTTCCAAAACCCTATCTCCCTCCCGTCGCTCACGGTGTGCTTACCTTGCATGGCAGAAGGGGTTGCTATTATTGTAATTATATTATTATTATTATTGCGCCGGGAATGTGGTACTGCTGGCTGGGAGTCAGCTGCATAAGATCTCTAATGACCAGAAGGTCATGAGTTCGAGGCCTGCCCGGGTCGGGGTGAGCTCTCGACCAATTGTGTAGCTCGTTGTCTGTCTATATATGTTGTATGTCTATGGCATTGAATGTTTGCCTGCATATGTGCATTGTGATCCGCTCTGAGTCCCCTGCGGGGTGAGAAGGGCGGAATAGAAATGATGTAAATAAATAAATAATTGTTTTGCTACTACTAGAAAGGCTGGGTGCCCATCTGTTGGGGGTCCTTTGATTGTGCTTTTCCTGCATGGCAAATGTGGGTTTGACTGGATGGCCCCTGGGGTCTTCCACTGAAATATTGTTACGTTTATGTTGATCAAAAAGTTTGTGCATGCCTGATATACATTATATATAATATAATATATAATATATAAACATTTCTTGGGGCTCCACAAGAAACTTTTGCTTCTAAAAGGGCTCTGTGGCTGAAAAAATGTTTGAGAACCCCTGATGTAGAGGAACAATCATATTAGTATGACCTTTCAGGGAACTGTCCAATCAGGTACAGCAAACACGCCTGTTCTTAAATGGGCCTAGCGTATCTCTGCTATACCATATGATCCTTCCAAATGCCTAACCTGGTTCTGTTAATTCATACAACGACTGTTCTCTGCTCTTTCAGGGATGAAAGGATGATGACCATCGTTGTCAAGGTGGTGTGCAGCTTCCTCCTCTGGGTGTCCTTCTACATTGTCATCAGGTCCCAGAACAAGAACCGCACTCCAGAATGGATCGTCAGGTTGATCACTCTGATGCACGGTCTGTCCGTCACCTTCCTTTCGGGCTACATCACTTTTATCGACGGACCTTGGCCTTTGACTCATCCAGGTATTTAGAGAGAGGGCACTTTCCTAAGAGTTGTTTGGACTGATAGGAACCTGTATACACAAAAGCAGGAGATTGACCCACTGAATCTTGGGACTGAACCTAATTCATCATGGGTGGGAACCAAGTAACCCTCCAAATATTATCAGATTAATATTACCACTGGCAATGCTTCTGCAACATGTAGTCTTACAACATCTGGAAGACCACAGAATTCCTACTCCTGCTATTCGTGGTACCAAGAAAGGATACTCATTGATGGGCCAAAATGTCCACTGCTTTAAATCAGTAGAATCCACATCTTAGTTTCCTCTACCCCAGCGCTTCTCAACCTTTTTTGAGCCGTGGCACATTTTTTACATTTACAAAATCCTGGGGCATACCAGAAACCAAAATGACACAAAATGACACTCTAACACAGTAATACATATAGTTAATATGTTTTTAAATGTATTTATACACTCAGTGTGAAGCCTGGGCCTGTTTCGATGAACACAACATAGATCTCCTGGCAGGAATGGCAGAAAGACACAAACTTCCCACACAGAACTCCTATAACCAAGAGAAAATGCTATAAGAATTTGGTGGGCATTGACCTTGGGTTTTGGAGTTGTAGTTCACCTATATCCAGAGAGCACTGTGTACCTAAACAATGTTGGATCAGGACCAAACTTGGCATGCATACTCAATATGCCCACATGTGAATACAGATGGAGTTTGGGGAAAATAGACCTTGACATTTGGGAGTTACAGTTTCTGGGATTTATAGTTAACACACAATCAAAGAGCATTCTGAACTCTTGCAACAATTGAATTGAACCAAACTTGGTTTTCAACTCTCATTACCAACAGAAAGTACTGGAAGGGTTTGCTTGGGAATTGACCTTGAGTTTGGAAGTTGTAGTTCACCTACACCCAGAGAGCACTGTGGACTCAAACAATGTTATGTCATGTTGTTGTTTGTTTTCTATCCAGAATCACAATGTTGGAAGGAGGCTCACCACTTTAAGGTCCCTAAAACAGGCATGGGAAAACTTCAGCCCTCTGGGTGCTTTGGACTTCAATTCCCACCATTCCTAACAGCCTGAGGCCCTTTCCTGCTTAAATGGCTGAAGGGGGAAAAGGAAAAGGGCCCGAGGCTGCTAGGAATGGTGGGAGTTGGAATCCAAAACACCTGAAAGGTCTAAGTTTGCCCATGCCAGCTTTCGACAGAGACCTCTTCCTCCCCCTTCCCCTTTGCACCCTTTCTTCCCCCTCCTGCCGAACACTTACTTTTTCTTCTACACTGCCACTTCTGCTGCCATTTTGATCTGAGGGGGCAGCGTGAGCGTGTTCAGGAGGGGAGGGGGAGGGAGGAAGACATGACCCGTGCGGGCGCTACTGCACAGACTCGCCCCAGAGCAAAGTGAGGTAAAGCAAGCAGAGCGAGGCTGGGAAGAAGGGAACCCGAGTGGAGAAGAAAAAGTGTTTGGCAGGAGGGGGAAGAAAGGGTATTGGAGGTTCCAATTTCCCACGGCACACCTGATGATCGCTCACGGCACACTAGTGTGCCACAGCACACTGGTTGGGAAACACTGCTCTACCCAGTTGAGTCTGATCCAGAACCACAATTGCCCAATGGATACACATCCTTTTTCAACATGGCACTTAAACACAGTCCTTCCAAATTGTCTTGTAAATCCTCTAATGATCCTGAGAAAAATAGGTCATCCCCATTATCCCCATTTCAAAGACAGAAGAGGCTGAGGCCGAAAAAGAGCAGCTTGCTTAGGGCAGAGGTACCATGTGCCATTGCCTCCCCCTCAATCCAGGTGTTTACCATTCTGATCTCCATATGATGTCTTACTCCTCCACGTTATCAACTACTTCCAGTTCCATCAACACTTTGCTACAACTTGCATTCAGCTCACTTGAATTTCTGTTTTTGATCTTCAAACTTGCTCTAATTGTTCTCCCTGGTATACAAAACTTTTCAATTTTTTGACTTTCCTTGGAAATAACAGAGTGAAGCAGAATATGGCACAACCCTCATAGCCATACATTCCCAGACTTTGCAATGATACGTGACACTAAAGATAGCAGTGACCTCTTTTTTTTCCACTGGAAGGACTGAGAAGAGGTTACAGCTTGCACAGGGCTCTGAAGTGAATAAATGAAACTGTGGATCAATGAAATCACATAGTGTTGGAAATAGCAACACTGTTTGGAATGTATACAAGATTGCTTACCATATTATATTTGGATGTTTTAGTATGCAGTTTCCCCTTAACTCTATGTTGTTTGAGGTTGTGGGAGGGACTGCGGACCCAGGCCCGGATTAAATGATTGTGGTGCACTAGGCCACACTCTGGAGTGCCGCCCCCGCTCCAGGGAGTGTGGCCTCTTGTGGAGGCGGGGCCGCTTCCGGGGGCCCTCCTTCCTCCTCACTGAAGGAGGGGCTGACGCCGATGACGGGAGGGAGGAGGGGGTGGCGCCTCCCTCCTCCCTTGCACGCATCGGGCCCTCTGTCCTTCAGTGAAGAAAAGAGGGGCGCGCCAATGACGGGAGGCGGGCTCCATCCTCTCCTCCTCCCTCACGTCGCTCCGCCCCTCCGTCCTTCAGTGAAGGAAAGAGGGGCGGCACCAACGACGGGAGGGAGGAGGGGGCGGTGAGGGCTTCTCTCTCCCTCCTCCTCCCTCGCACCATGTCGGCCCCACCCCTCTGTCCTTCAGTGAAGGAAAGAGGGGCGGTGCCAACGACACGAGGGAGGAGGGGGCGGCGAGGGCTTCTCTCTGCCTCCTCCTCCCTCACGACGCATTGGCCCCGCCCCTCCGTCCTTCAGTGAAGGAAAGAGGGGCGGCGCTGACAACGGGAGAGAGGAGGGGGCGGCGAGGGCTTCTCTCCGCCTCCTCCTCCCTCGTGCCGCATCGGCCCCGCCCCTCCATCCTTCAATGAAGGAAAGAGGGGCGGCGCTGATGACGGGGGGAGGAGGGGGCAGCGGGAAGCCACGTCAGAGGCCCTAGGGCCTATGGCACTCCGCACGCAGGCGCAGGAGCGCCAAAAGAAAATCAAACTTTAAATTTTTTAAAAAAATTTTTGGGGGGTCCGGACCTGCTGCCCTTGCAAGGCTGCCGCCCTAGGCCATGTCCTAGGGTGGCCTTATGGGTAATCCGGGCCTGTGCGGACCATGTGATCAGATCTGGGATTATTCAGGTTGAGACTCCATTTTAGAACTCAGTGTCAGTGTTCAATCAGTATTGTTTTGTATAGTCAGTATTCTTTATGCTTTAGACACAAGACAGAGAAGAGACTGAAACAGAAAACTTACTGTTTAATATTTCAAGTAATAAGGAATATACCTGTATGCTGAATACATGAAGTTTATAAGTAAATCAGGGGAGCCTCCAGTGGCACAGTGGGTTAAACCGCTGAGCTGTTGACCGAAAGGTCGCAGGTTTGAGACTGAGGAGCAGCATGAGCTTCCATTGTCAGTCCCAGCTTCTGCCAACCTAGCAGTTTGAAAACATGCAATGTGAATAGATTAATAGATACTGCTCTGGCGGGAAGGTAACTGCTAGGGGTGGTAGATCCATCCAAAATTTGTTTCTAAATTCGGGGATTGTCATCGGTGGTTCGATGTAGAAATTGTTCCGAAAAATGTCTGTAAAATTTCATTATGGAAACGTAATTGTTAACGAAAATTCATTATTATTCCCTGTTAGTTCTCAGCAGGGAAGGAGATGGGGATGTCCTCCACACCTCCTTCCCTGCTGTGCTGAGAACTAGCGCATGTCAAGGCTTGATGCATTTTAGGTCTTAGCAGGGAAGGAGGAGCATCTGCACCTCCTTCCCTGCTAAGAACTAAAGCGCATCAACACGCCTCCTTCCCTGCTAAGACCTACAGTGCATCAAGGCTTGACACGCTTTAGTTCTTAGCAGGGAAGGAGGTGCGGACGGCATCCCCTCGCGTCCTCCTTCCCAGCTGAGAACTAACTCCGAGATTCGGAGGAATTTCCTCCTGTTCTCCAAGCTCTCCCTCTGCTTGTGAGGGAGAGCCTGGGGAACAGGAGGAAAGCTCGACCAGGCTGCTTCCAAAGCTGGCGAGAGGCGAAAGGAGGGTGCTGCTGCCCTCCAATCTCCTCTCGTGAGTTGAGCACTGAGGATGGGAAAAAATGACCTAATAACGTGCCCTTTACAAAAAATGGCAATCCCGGGTTCGGTTTTGAAACTTCACTTCCAGGTTGGACGCCGAGGGTCGATATAGGGTCAAAATAATTTCAAATACGAAATATTAACGGGTTTCAAAGTATTTAAATTGGAGATATCCAATTAAAAGTATTTAAATTGGAGATATCCACCCCTAGTAACTCTGCGCTCCATGCAGCCACATGACCTTGGAGGTGTCTACAGACAATGCTGGCTCTTTGGCTTAGAAATGGAGATGAGCACCAATCCGCAGAATTGGACATCAGGGGACAATCTTTACCTTTACCCTATAAGTGAACCAACTATGTTACTTTTAAGGAAGATCACTTATTTCTGGTTTCTTGAAAGCATGATTTAAAGCAATATATTTTATGAGAAAGTAGATGTTTTGGGGGCAACTGAAATAACACTTCTGAAGATCTGCTGTTTATTTTGTGCATTGGCACATCTTTGTTCCTAACAGTTCAGAGAGATAAACAAGGTATATCTATCTAACAACTGAGAAACCTAAATTGTCTTTCATAAACGCTAGTGGATATTTACCATTAAAGAAGAGATTCACTCAAATGAGTTTTTAGCTCTTCTCAGGAAGATCATACTTTACCAAAAAAAAGTTATGATCATTCCAAAGAGTGTGAATGTCAATTAATCTCCTGAGCTCATCCTTTCCAAAAGGCTTTGGAGATTCTGAATTCCCAAAAAGTTATGGATGCCTTTCCAAAAGGTTACGCCTTTTCCTGCCTGGGAGAATCCCACTCAAAAACAGGGGAATTCCAGACAAGAAACAAATGGGGGTAGCTAATCACCTCCCAACAAAGGATTCCCCCAGGCAGGAACCAGTCAGACCTTGAAACTGCAAGGCCATTCAATGCTAATCAAGCTGGCCAATTGCAACAGTCACACTTGCCTCCAACAGAGAAGAGTTCTTTCTCACACCTGGACATTATTCCACAGATATATAAACAATTTTTTCTGGTTTTCAACAAACCTCACAACCTCCGAGTATGCCTGCCATAGATGCAGGCAAACAATTGGAGTACAATACCCAACATATGATATGATCCTTGGAAGTCTGTGATGAGTCATATAACCCGGGATATAATTCAGTTCTTGTAGGGTATTACATTACATTGTAGAGATAACAATCCAAGAAGACCCTACGAGGTCAAGTAGATGTCAGAAACCTGGGAAGTAATATAGTTCATACAAGTTCTGATGCAGGAAAATGTTCTTATTATAGTCCGAATAGGCTGGGATAAGTTCCAAGGAGAAAAGATAAAGTGGGATACTCCAAAAGTGTTAGAAGTTCATACAAAGTCCATGATAGGGGCCAGATGAGGCACAGGCGTAACACAATCAATGGGTAGAAATCCCAAAGGAAACCAAAAGTCAACGGAAGAGTGTGAGAGTGTCACGATTCCCATTGGCCAATATAATCCATTTGAGTCACCTCGCGCTCATGTACGCGAGGTTATGCTACTGATACTTAATATGAAGATGAGGATTATTACCACTTAAAAGCAAGTTATATGATTGCCTGGCGAAACGGATTACATTGGCCAATGGGAATCGTGACACTCTCAAGCTGTTCTGTCGGCAGAATAAGCACAGCACTCAATTGGATGCAATATTCTCCATGTTCCTACTTAAATTATCATTTCCAAATTTGCAGGTGTACCCATTGCACAACATATGGGCATCGTCTGTAATTTGGTGGGATTCTTTCCACCTTTTTGGCTTTATTTTCATTTGTGGAGGATGTCTACGTCCTTCCCCGCCTCCACTGGGGACATCACCTAAATAGTGGCAATTCAGACAAATATTAACACCCGTAGCACATAAGCAATCCGTACATACCAGAACGCCGTCTCGGGACCAGTTGGACTTGCTCTGCAATGACATCCCTGCCATTTCCGAAGCGTGGTTCCCTACGGCACTTGCAAAGATGTTTCCTGAGAAGGTCATGTGTCACCTGAGATCCCCAGTCTATATTTGCTTAAGGTTGCGTAACAAAGAAAAAGAAAGAATAAAAGAAATAAGAGAGAAATAACGAAAGAAAGCAGCAGCAAAAACATGATTAGAATGTACAGAGCTATTATTACACCCTGTTTGAAAATGCTGGTATGTTTTTGCACACATTCCTGGCAAGATTTCAAGTTCTCTGCCCTAACCATGAAAGCCGGAACCCTCCCAGTTGCATCTGCCACTCCTTCCCCCAAAATTATTTTTTGCAAACTACAACTCCCAGAGTTGCTCTGCTCAGGAGTTAAGCCTTTCAAGGATGTACCCTAAATCCCCCTGAAACATGCACAAGATGTGAAATGGTGCATTGCCTTGCTCTGCGCCTGCATCGTGCCTCCATTGCCACTGTCCTTTGCTCTCCTTTCATTGCTTCCGCCTCTCCTCCTCCTCCTTTGGCTTGGAGCGGATCCATGCCAGCCGCACTGAATGTCAACTCCCCCGGCAGTGTCCTCACAAGCCCTCTCTTTCATCTCGCTCAGCCCCCATCATTGCCATTGGGATTAGGACATTAACGGCTTCACGAGGCACCTGTCATCCCTGTGGGTGTGACTCAAAATTCCTTGGAGAAGGCTCTCACTCTAAGCTGTTTGGCTGGGTGCCACATAAGCTGAACTGACACCAGACGCTGCGCATCCGTTCCTTCTGTACTTGCATCCAGGAAGTAAAACGTAAACCATAGAATCCCAAGCACCACTGTGTTGCTCTTCCAAGCTCTGTGTCCAGTAGATCAGTGTTTCCCAACCACTGTGCCGTGGCACACTAGTGTGCCGTGAGCGATCACCTGGTGTGCCGCGGGAAAACTTCTCTTCCCCCCTTTCTTCCCCCTCCTGCCAAACTCCTGCTGCTGCTGCTTGTGGGGGGAGGAGGAGGAGGAAGGGCCGGGCGGCAGCGAAGAAGGGGCTGGGGCGCCGCCTCCTTCGGCCATTTTTGTGTTTATGTGTACCAAGTATTACTACATTTGGCATTGGCTGGACAGGATAGCCTTTCTAGTGACTGTGTAACAACTCTCCTGTTCACCAGTTATACATGAGGGACTCGCCTAATGACCACCTGGAATGATACAGGAGCATATATATTGAAGGTGGAAGCCTCATTATTGTTCCATGAGGTTTATTGATGCATAAGAACAGTACTAGTGGACTGCTTTGAAGCTATATGGACACATTTTTTCTAAACACAGAGAGAGACTGACAGCTGTTGAGCAAGACCTTCGTGTGTGTCTTTCTGCCATTCCTGCCAGGATATCTATGTTGTGTTCATCGAAACAGGCCCATGTTTCACACTGAGTGTATAAATACATTTAAAACATATTAACTATATGTATTACTGTGTTAGAGTGTCATTTTGTGTCATTTTGGTTGGTGGTGTGCCCCAGGATTTTGTAAATGTAAAAAGTGTGCCGCGGCTCAAAAATGGTTGGGAAACACTGCAGTAGATCAAAGACATGAGCTAGTTTGCATTTTTGAAAGGAGCGTCAACTAAATAATATCCGCATTGTTAATATGGAACAATCAAGCATGTTTCCACGACAAATAACAAACACAGAATTGAGGTGCACTGCCACTGTAGAATTAATACAATTTGACATTATTTTAACTATCATGGCCTAATGCTAGGGATGTGTGTCGTTTTCCAAGGTGTTTAGTAGGGGTGGTTGATCCATCAAAAATTGTTTCTAAACTCGCATGGGGGGGGGGGGGATTGTAATCAGTGGTTCGATATAGAAATTGTTCCAAAAAATTTCTGTAAAATTTCATTATGGAAATGTAATTATTAACGAAAATTTGTTATTATTTCCTGTTAGTTCTCAGCAGGGAAGGGGGGGGTGTCCTCCGCAACTCCTTCCCTGCTGTGCTGAGAACTAACGCACATCAAGCCTTGACGCGCTTTAGGTCTCAGCACAGCAGGAGGTGCGGACGATCCTCCTTCCCCGCTGAGACCTAAACCACGTCAAGGTTTGATGCGCTTTAGGTCTTAGCTGGGAAGGAGGTGCGGAGGGCATCCCCTCGCATCCTCCTTCCCTGCTGAGAACTAAGTCCGAGATTCGGAGGAATTTCCTCCTGTTCTCCAGGCTCTCCCTCTGCTTGTGAGGGAGAGCCTGAAGAACAGGAGGAAAGCTCGGACGGGCTGCTTCCAAAGCGCCCGCCTCAGCTCTCAGCTGGCGAGAGGAGAAAGGAGGGTGCTGCTGCCCTCCAGTCTCCTCTCACGAGTTGAGAACTGAGGAGGGGGGAAAACGACCTAATAACGTGACCTTTACAAAAAATGGCGATCCCAGGTTCGGTTTTGAAACTTCACTTCCGGGTTGGATGCTGAGGGTCGATATAGGGTCAAAATAATTTCAAATACGAAATATTAACAGGTTTCAAAGTATTTAAATTGGAGATATCCACCCCTAGTGTTTAGCACCATCTGTCCAAGAATGCTGGTGCCTCAGCAAATTACAACTCCCAGGATCCCATCATATTGAGTCGTGGCAGTTAGGGCAGTGCCAATCTGCATTAATGTAGATTCACTCTACTTCCATTCAGAGGCTTGGTAAGGGCCTCAGATCAAAATGGGTTCAGTTCACCTTTGTGGTTGTACTTGGTGATATTATAATTTTTTCTCAGGAGAAGGTGATGATTTACAGCAGTGGTTCCCAAACTTTTTTGGCCCATTTCCAGAAAAAAATTTACTCACTGCCCCCCTAGAAATTAATTTTTAAAAATTTTTAATAGCAATTAAACAGAAAGATATATGTATTAATATTTCTACATTTTGTAAAATATAATAAATAAAGTTGTAAATTAGAAACATTGAAGTTTGGAATTATGAAACTATTTATTGAACTTAGAATAGAAAGGTAATACAAAAAAAGTTAAAACATTCAAAATCATCTTAATGAGAAGGATGAACCTGGTTTGCTGCTACCAATCTAGTAATCTTTGGCTCTATTTCCGTCAGCAGTAATCTCAAATCATTGCAATTGACTATTTTGCAATCGGGTTTTTTTGTTAATAAATTGGTTACCGCACTGAATCCATTTTCCACTAAATATGTTGAAGGGCATTATTATTATTGTTATAAGACTCAACCAGTTGGAAGGGAACCCCAAAACTATTATTATTATCTCTTGCTTGGCGAGAGGAGGAGGGAGCAGGAGGGAGCAGGAGGAGGGAAGAAGAGACACACACACACACATAGATGGATGGTAGCCTGTCACCTGGCTCATGCCACGGCCCCCACCACCCCCTTACAGGGGTTCAGCACCCCCAAATTCTCCTGAGCCTTCCAGTGCCCCCCTAGATCACCCCACCTCCAGTCAGGGGTTGTACCACCCAGTTTGGGAACCACTGATTTACAGTATCATATGCTGCTGACAGGTCGATGAAGACAGCTCCTGTAATCTGTGACTTGCAGCATACTCAATGCAATGGAATCCTGGGAGATTGTAGTTTTACAATATCTTTAGCTGTCTCTGCCAAAAAGCGCTGGTGCCTCACAATAACACAACCCCCAGAATTCCATAGCATTGAGCCATGGCAATTAAAGTGGGGCTGCATTCTGTTAATATGTCAGTGTAGATACACCCAAGGACACGCGGCCTTAGAAAGACAGTGCCAGCAGGATCTATGTGGGACAAGATTTGGGCAAGAATGGTGCTGGCTGTAAAATAAATTATTTCAGATTTGAACATCTCTTCAAGTCATGTTTCAAAAGGTACCCATAAGAAGAGTGGGGAGTTCATAGGAAAAGCTTCATGGGAGAGGTGAATACTGAGGAAAGTTTGTGGAGAATTTTCAAAGTTGGCATGCAAGCTCATTTTCCCTTCTCTCCTCTTTCCTAGGCCACCCAAATACGCCTCTACAGATCACCTTGCTGTGTCTGTCGCTGGGCTACTTCTTCTTTGACTTCGGCTGGTGCATCTATTTCAATAGTGAGGACGAACTGATGATCTATCACCACATACTGTGCATCTTTGGTATGGGTGGCGTGCTGGTAATGGGCGTCTCGGGCAGCGAGATCAACGCCCTCATCTTTGTAGCCGAGATCACCAACCCACTGCTCCAGATCCGCTGGTTCCTCCGGGACATGGGGCACTACGAGGGCATCGCTGGGGAGGTGGTGGACGGCCTCTTTGTGACCCTCTTCCTGGGGCTGCGGCTCGGTGGTGGCATCTGGATTGTGCACGCGGTCTTGACTTCCCCCAAGCCAAACTGGGAGGTCAAGGCTGGCGTTCTACTCATGTACTTTGTATCTATAGTATTTGCATGGGACATCATCAAGTTTGTCAAGAGAAAATTGATGAAGAAATGCGAAGCCTGCAGGAAGGAAAGGACTGAACGGGAACGCTCCAAGAGTAATGGACATGTGCCAACATGTTGGCTGGGACACCAAATCAACCATTGTACCCAACCTACCAACGGAGTCCTCTGATATCTTTCCAGAGAAGAGGCATCATTGGGACTTGGCCACTTGGCTTGAACAAGGGGTGGGAATTCTTCCCGAGGGAAACCCACCAAAGGGCCTACCAGAAGACTGGAAGAAGGTTTCAGGGGGGAACCAAGCTGTCCATAAACCCAACAGAAGAAGAGGTGGACATGGCACCCTTGTCATGCAAATCCTGTTGAGCAGGCCCATTCAGTAAGTTTGGAGGCAAGGATTTGCTTGGGGTGAATTCCTCTAGGAACCAAGCAAGGACCAGATGAAGTTGTGGCCCAGATCAGAAAGTCATTTCAGGTGATTCCTGTAGCAGAGAAGAGCTGCTTCTCTGTTTGCTCGATGAGGAAATAAAGCCATGTACTTATTCCTGACCAACCCAGTCCTGAGGTCTGTAATCACCAACCACAGATGTTAGATCACTCCTTCTTAAACTGTGGGCCCTGCTCCTAAACGGGACCCCTTGAGCTTAATGTTGGGGTCATGAAACATTTGGCAACAGTAAAAGCTTTCTGAATGCCACCTAGACATTTCCGCAAATCTTTTAGCAACAATGTGCAGTGAATTCTGCAGAAAATGCTTCAGATGTACTTAATAAAAAAAAAGGAAAATCAACCTATTTAGCAAGCCTTGCAAATGCTGATTTGTTATCAATAAATGTTTGGTTTTTATACCTATTTTATATACCTATATATCCAGGATCATGACAAAAAAATTAAGGGGTCACAAGTGGAAATTTTTCTAAGAAGCCCTTTGTTAGATATCTCTATTCAGTGTTGTATCTGAAGATGGTATGCTTCCACAGTGCTCCTTAGCTATAGAACCTGGGATTGCTCTTTCAAGATTTCTGTACATAGCAATGGACAAGTATGATGATGTTATCTGAAACTGAGACCCTGAAAACCTGGGGCTCAGATAAATGACCTCTTGCTACCTCACTCAGCTACAAAAGCAGGAAGCACCTCAATATGGGCCATCCTGCTCCTTTTCCCACCACCACATAATGGGCTCATAGTACCAACATTTCCACTTCATCCAAGTCCCTAGACCAGGGGTGCTCATTAGGTAGATCGCGATCTACTGGTAGATCGTGTAGGGCATCCTGGTAGATCACAGGCAGGGTGGGAGGAAGGCTCAGTCCTGCCCCGCAGGCTCCCGATGCTACCCAGGTGCTGGCGGCCAGTCAGCGTTGCGGCGGCGTGAGCGACGTCGCTATGGCCCATATGGGAGCTATTCCTTCCTCATCTCCTTTCTTCCTTTCCTTCCTTTCTCCCCTCCTTCTTGCTTTGCCTTCTTTCCTTCCTGTTTCCTCCCTTCCCTCCCTCATTCCTTCCTTCCCTTCTTTCCTTCCCTTCTGCCTTGAACATTTGCTGTTGGTTGTGGGGGTTCTGTGTGGGAAGTTCTGTGTGGGTTGGTGGGGTTCAGAATTCTCTTTGATTGTAGGTGAACTATAAATCCCAGCAACTACAACTCCCAAATGACAAAATCAATTTTTTTAGTGATGGTAACTCCTTGTAGGTGTCTTGTGGCCAAATTTGGCAGCAATTCGTCCAGTAGTAAGAAATCAGTTTGTGTGTGTCAACTGTAACTAGGATGTGTGGAAGGGTCCTGGGTTATCTGAGGTCCTTTCCACACAGTTGAAGAAAATCCTATGTTATCTGCTTTGAATCAGGTTATATGGCAGTGTGGACTCAGAAAACCCAGTTCAAAGCTGATATTCTGTTATATGGTTCACATTTTTGTAGTGGGTAGGTAGATCATTTTGACTTGGTTGTTTTATAAGTAGCTCGCATGCTGAAAAAGTGTGAGCACCCCTGCCCTAGACTCAGTACTGAGACTGGAATGCAGATTCACTCAAAAGGCATATCAATCTCATGGAAATATGATGGATTCTGCCCAGAGGCATCTCAAGCCCATCACCACATCACTAGTACCTATGTGAGCAATGACCATTGTTCCCTTTAGTGCCCACTTCCTTTTCCAAAAGGCCCCCAACTGGCAGAAAGGGGGTTGGAGTGGATACAGAAACAGACTCAAGATTCCTCCAATAAAGCCTTTGTTAAGCTTCCCAACACACATTGCACCAATCACAGACTGTAAAAATGACAGCAATGAATGTACTGTGAACCAATAAGATCCCAGTTAATAGTTTGTACCAGTCAGAGCAATGTCTGTAAATATAGGCACAAATAAATGCATCCTGGTGGAAATGGTGGCAAATTACTAGCATTCTATGTGACACAAAAATGCCTGAACACAACTCAAGGCTAAGATCTACACCACAGTTGTTCACTAGGCCTGGTTAGGTTTGTCGGAATCTCGTAAAATCGGGAATAAATTCGGATTAAATCCACGTTTGAAGCGGTTTCGAAGTGATGTAAGCAACCCAGAATTTGCCATTTCGAAGCCAAAGCCACCCTTTTTGGAAAGGAATCGGCTTTTGATACTTCAGGTCACACACACACATGTGTGTGTGTGTGTGTGTGTGTGTGTGACTAGAAGTATCAAAAGCCAATTCCTTTCCAAAAATGGTGGCTTTGGAAAGGTGTGTGTGACTAGAAGTATCATAGCAGTATTTCGAGGGCATTTGGGGAAAATTGTTAACCTAGGAAAAAAATGAAGAGGTACCAAAAGAGTTTAGGGCCTCATCACAATGTGATGCTGCAACTAAAAAAGCCAATGGGATTTTGGCCTTATAAACAGGAGTCTGGTGTCTGGATCCAGGGAAGTCCTGCTACCCCTCTATTCTGCCTTGGTTAGACCACACCTTGAATCATACTGTGTTCAATTCTGGGGAACCACAATTGAAGAGAGATATTGACAAGCTGGAATGTGTCCAGAGGAGGGCGACTAAAATGATCAAGGGTCTGGAGAACAAGCCCTATGAGGAGCAGCTTAAAGAGCTGGGCATGTTCAGCCTGCAGAAGAGAAGGCTGAGAGGAGATATGATAGCCATGTATAAATATGTGAGGGGAAGTCATAGGGAGGAGGGAGCAAGCTTGTTTTCCACTGCTCTCGAGACCAGGACACATTGGAACAATGCCTTCAAACTACAGGAAAGGAGATTCCACCTGAACATTAGGAAGAAATTCCTGGCTGTCAGAACCGTTCAGCAGTGGAACTCTCTTCCCCAGAGTGTGGTGGAGGCTCCTTCTATGTAGGCTTTTAAGCAGAGGCTGGGTGGCAATCTTGGGGGGTATTTTGAATGCGATTTTTCTGTTGGCAGAATGGGGTTGGACTGGATGGCCCACAAGGTCTCTTCCAACTCAACAATTCTATGATTCTATGTGTCTGCATGGATCTTCCAGTTCTTTACTAGTCTGGGTAGATTCCTAAGCTTAGTTGTGTACATGAAAGGCAATGACGTGGTACAGTCCAAAGGTGGCAGAAAGGGCTATACCACTTTAGGTAGTCGATATAGGCAAAGAGGGGGGTCTCATCTTTGGATGCTCACTTGCAGGACATGAGAGCATCAAAAAGACAAGTTCTAGCTCAGTGTTTCTCAACCTAGGGGTTGGGACCCCTGGGGGTGTCATGAGGGGTGTCAGAGGGGTCACCCAAGACCATCAGAAAACACAGTATTTTCTGTTGGCCATGGGGGTTCTGTGTGGGAAGTTTGGCCCGATTCTATTGGTGGGATTCATAATGCCCTTTGATTGTAGGTGAACTATAAATCTCAGCAACTACAACTCCCAAATGTCAATGTCTATTTTCCCCTAACCCCACCAGTGATCATATTTGGGCATATTGATTATTTGTGCCAAGTTTGGTCCAGATCCATTGTTGTTTGAGTCCACAGTGCTCTCTGGATGTAGGTAAACTACAACTCCAAAACTCAAGGCCAATGCCCGCCAAACCCTTCCAGTATTTTCTGTTGGTCATGGGAGTTCTGTGTGCCAAGATTGGTCTGATTTCATCATTGGTGGAGTTCTGAATGCTCTTTGATTGTAGGTGAACTATAAATCCCAGGAACTACAACTCCCAAATGAGAAAATCAATCCCCTCCCAACCCCATCAGTATTCAAATTTGGGCGCATAGGGGATTTGTGCCAAATTTGGTCCAGTGAATGAAATTACATCCTGCATATCAGATATTTACATTACGATTCATGACAGTAGCAAAATGACAGTGATGAAGTAGCAACGAAAATAATTTTATGGTTGGGGAGTCACCACAACATGAGGAACTGTATGAAGGGGTTGTGGCTATAGGACGGTTAAGTAACACTGCTTTAGACTAAACTTGCCACTGCTCAGGTGACAACTGAGCTGCTCCCTACCACTGTTTTAAAGAAGAGGAAAGACACTATTTTGCCCTTTTGGTCAATGTATTGTCTTGACCTGTCGTTGTAGCTCACACCTCTCTATATCAGTGTTTCCCAACTAGTGTGCCGTGGCACACTAGTGTACCGTGAGTGATCATCAGGTGTGCCGTGGGAAATTGGAACCTCCAATACCCTTTCTTCCCCTTCCTGCTGAACACTTTTTCTTCTCCACTTGGACCCCCTTCTTCCCAGCCTCGCCCTGCTTGCTTTGCTGCACTTTGCTCATGCTACCGCTACTGCGGGAGGGGGGAGGGAGGAAGACGTGACCCGTGTGGGCGCTACTGCGCAGACTCGCCCCACGTCTTCCTCCCTCCCCTCCACAGTGCTCTCTGGATATAGGTGAACTACAACTCCAAAACTCAAGGTCAATGCCCACCAAACTCTTATAGTATTTTCTCTTGGTTATGGTAGTTCTGTGATTCCATTCCATCATTGGTGGAGTTCAGAATGCTCTTTGATTGCTGGTGAACGATAACTCCCAGCTGTTGAGCAAGACCTTCGTGTGTGTCTTTCTGCCATTCCTGCCAGGGTATCTATGTTGTGTTCATCGAAACAGGCCCAGGTTTCACACTGAGTGTATAAATACATTTAAAAACATATTAACTATATGTATTACTGTGTTAGAGTGTCATTTTGTGTCATTTTGGTTGGTGGTGTGCCCCAGGATTTTGTAAATGTAAAAAATGTGCCGCGGCTCAAAAAAGGTGGAAAAACACTGCTCTATATAACAGACCTCCCCTTGCAGAATGAAAACTAGAGAAACTCCCAGAGCTTGTTGGATGTGAAGAAGAGGCAGGCTTCCAGCAATTATTGCTTGCAAAGAGAGAGTTGGTTGTGTGCACAGCCATGCTAAAACCCTCCCACAATCTCCAGTGTCGGCAGGAGATGCCACTCCTGGGAGATCAAGGGCAGCTTTGTGGAGCACAGCGAGATTAGCACAAATTATCCCCCTGAGCCTGAAGGAGAGAGTCTTGGATGGCAGATTCAGCACATACGGTGACGGAAAAACCCTCTCCTGGAAGACAGTCAGGGAGCCATAATCGATGAGGTAGACCTGCAACCCTTTTTATCTGTTCTGCTGGAGAGATTCCCAAATGGCTTCAGTGATAGGAACTGTCAGCGGTTTTATCTTGACAGTTGTCAAGAGAGAATTTTCAGGTGCACAGATAACACCTGTGGCTGCGGCAGCCTCCTTTGCCTTCAACTCCAAAGTCTATTTGGGAGTTCATGCAACCAAATACAAACCCTTCACATTTTCGTTGCCAACATACTACATCTGACTGACTCACTCAAAATACTCTACAGCAGTTTTTCCCAACCACTGTGATGCGGCACAGTAGTGTGCCATGATGGACCTCCTGCTGTGCTGTGATAAAAGCTCTCTGCCCGCCTTCCCTCCCCCCTCCTCCTGCCGAACTCCTGCTGCTTGGGGCAGAGAGAGGAAGGGCCGGGCGGTGGCAAAGAAAAAGAAGAAGGGGCCGGGGCTTCGCCTCCTTTGGCCGTTTCCCCAGCCAGCCTCCAATCCGCCATGACTCCCGCCATGACTCTCGCCCCTCGCTCGCTAAAGCCGCGCGGAGGAGGAAGCCGGAGGGAGGGGGCGAGGCATGGAGCAGCCTGGCTCCGCCCCCTCCACCCGGCTTCCGCTCTCCCACAGCTTCTCCAGCCTTGAGGGGACAATACCAAGCCAGCATTGTGCTGGCTCTGTCACCACTGGCTTGGCACTGCCGCCTCAAGGCTGGAGAAGCTGTGGGAGAGCTGAAGCCGAGGTGAGGGGGCGAGGCATGGCGCGGCCTGGCTCCGCTCCCTCCCCCGGCTTCCACTCTCCGCAGCTTCTCTAGCCTTGAGGGGGCAGTGCCAAGCCAGCATTGTGCTGGCTCTGCCACCGCTGGCTTGCCATTGCCCCCTCAAGGCTGGTGAAGTTATGGGAGAACTGAAGCCGGGGGGGAAGGGGCGGGGGCATGGCGTGGCCTGGCTTCTCCCCTCCCCCAGCTTTGGCACTCCCAGCAGCTGCTCCCAGCAGGCCACCATCCCCAGCCGTTCTTTACTGTGTTAGAGTGTCCTTTTGTGTCATTTTGTTTGGTGGTGTGCCCCCGGATTTTTTTAATGTTAAAAGTGTGCCGCGGCTCAAAAAAGGTTGGGAAACACTGCTCTACAGAGATGGTCCTATGTCTGGATGGAAAGAGAAGGCATCCATCTGGATGAAAGGATAAGTTTGCTTGCAAAGATATAGTCACACAAATCCAGTATAGCCTGCATGAAAAGTGACAGGTTTAAAATTAATCCTTAGCTGGAATTAAGTTTTTGACTAATTCTCCCTTCCTTTCGGTCAAACTCTGGAGGCAGGTGTAGTTTAACAGGTATAGAGCATGTATAATGCTCTTAGCTTTAACTTTTGACCTTTCCTCTTTAGAGATTTGAGAGCCACGGGATTGGGAGATGGCAGGAGGCCCGCATGCTAAACTGGGACTCACATGCTGAGAAAGTGTAAACACAGGCAGTCAGCGTCACAACCAGAAAGGAGCCTGTCATTATTTCCCTCTCTCCATATGGAAAAGATGGATGACACAACATGATGGGTATGAGTGACAGAAGACACAGTCAGGAGATCCTGGATCTTCCATTCCAAAGATAAAGGAAGATAAGGAGTCATTCTGATGCTCTTGGAAAATATTCTCTGAGTCAACTTCCTCCAGACCTACCCTGCCTTTTTGCTAGATCTCTTTGAACTCCCTGCCTTGAGGAATAGCTGAGCCATGGGCCTTTATTTATTTATTGACTAGCTTGGGGACCCGGCCCTGCCCGGGTTAATTGAGAAAGGCATTGTATGCCAAGGTTGGTCCTTATCAGTTGTTTATTTGGCTCGCAGTGGTCTCAGGAAGTGAGTGAAGGTAATTCAAGTCCCATCATCTGTGGCCCAATGTCTTCCAAACTGAAGTAGGATGTGGTGTGGGTCATGGGGGCTCTGTGTGCCAAGTTTGGTCTTGGTCAGTCAGTGGATGAAGGTTGCAGCGATTTCAGGAAGTGATTGGAGGTACTTCAAGTCCCATCATCCATGGTCTGATCTCCTCCAAACTGCAGCAGGCTGTAGAGTGGGTCATGGGTACTCTGTGTGCCAAGTTTGGGCCTGGTCTGTGATTTGTAGGGGCTTCAATGTTTTGTGGGAAATGAATCGGGTGAAGGTACTGCAAATCCCATCATTTGTGGCCCATCCTGCCCTAAACCGCACCAGGTTGTAAAGTGGGCCAGTGGGCATCTGTGTGCCAAGTGTGGTCCTGATCCTTCTATGGTGTGGGCCACAGTGCTCTAAGCAAGTGAGTTAAAGTACTGCAAGTCCCGTCATCCATGGTCCATCCTCCCTCAAACTGCACCAGGATGTAGAGTGGGTCTTGAGGGTTCTGTGTGCCAAGTTTGGTCTTGTTCTCTCATTTTTTGGGGTCGCAAAGGGGTTGCAAAGTGTTTTAGCCTTAAACTCCCGCCATGCCTGACTGCCTCAGGCCTTTTCCTTACCCCCTCTGCCACTTTAGAGTGTCGGACTGTTCGTGTTGGCAACTGCCTCGGGCCTTTGCCTTATCCCTCTCTGGCAGTTTAGAGTGTCGGAATGTTCGTGTTGGCTGGCCAATTAGAGGCGTTATGCAAATACTCCCTCACTGGCAACCAATCATGTTGTCAGAATGTAGAGGCCGGGAGCCAATCAGAATGCTGCCACATACAGTACATACATACCTACACACACACAAACATTCCGCTTTATTATATATAGAGATTTATTAATTTCAATTATTTATAACCCGCCCTTCTCTACCCCCAAAGGGGACTCAGGGTGGCTAATAATAAGGCAGCGATTCAATGCCACAAATACACTCAATCAAACAACATTACATCATAAATACATTAAAACAGATTAAAACCAATTAATTATCAATAGTTAAAAAGTACACATAATCTGAGTTCTGTAGTTATAAGTTTGTCCTTTTCAATCTCCTTGTGGGTCCTTTTGTGCCCACACCTGCTTTACTTGAATGCACATCATATGCAAAAACTTGTCCTGTCTGTTTTGCAAAGTTGAGGAAAGAAGGTCCCATGCAGCAGATCATAGAGCTGGAAGAGACCTCATGGGTCATCCAGTCCAACCCCATTCTGCCAAGAAGCAGGACATTGTTCCGCATTCTAGTCTCCAGGGCAGAATAATTTATTTATTTGTTTATTTATATACGGCCTTGCTTGCTTGCTTCCTCCTCCCTATAGCTTCCCTTCACATATTTATACATGGTTCTCATAATGTCTCCTCTCAGCCTTCTCTTCTGAAGGCTAAACATGCCCAGCTCTTTAAGCCACTCCTCATAGGCCTTGTTCTCCAGATCCTTGACCCTTTGAGTCGCCCTCCTCTGGACACTTTCCAGTTTAGAGTCAACATCTCCCTTCAATTGCGGTGACCAGAATTGGACACAGTGTGATTCCAGGTGTGGTCTGACTATGGCAGAATAGAGGGGTATTCTATTCTTCCCTGTATCTAGATACTATACACCAGGGGTGCTCACACTTTTTCAGCATGGGAGCTACTGATTAAAAAACCAAGTCCCAAAGATCAGCTACCCAGAAATGTAAAACGTATAACTATTTTCTTATTTATTTATTTATATTTATTATTCATTTTTACGTACCGCTCCTTCCAGCAGGCTCGGGGCAGTTTACAGAAAATGAAGTTATAAAACATCAACATTTCAATTTAATAACAACAATATAAAACAGAGCATAAAAATACATCCAACCACCCCATTTCTCCCACACTGCCATATTACCACACATATTATCAGCCAGAAAGTAAGAAGAGAGGCTGTTGAACTGCACGGCCATTTAATACTCAGCAAGGTAAACAAAGGGGCATGCAAAAATACATCCAACCACCCCATTTCTCCCACATTTCTATATTCGCCAACATATATTTCTCAAGGAACAAAGCAAGCAGAGAGGCTTTGGAGCTAAAAGGCCATTTTTAAACATTAAAAATAAACAAAGAGACATGCCACAGAACAATCAAGCACCCACCCCAAAGTAAAAAGACCGACCTTTGAGATGCGGTAAGGAAATGACCCCAAAGCGTCCTTCTCCTCCTCCTCCGTCGTTGCTCCTATTTCCACGCCGCCAGCATGCGTGCTGCCTCCAAGAGCTCACGAGAAGTCCGAGAGGCAGAATGGGCGCTTCTGCGCATGCGCCAGCCATGCATCGCGTCATCCAGGCCCGCCCCCTTTGGTCTTCTACGACTCTGAGTGGCTGGAGAAGGACGGAGGGAGGAGGAGGAATCCAAAAGAGGGGGCACATTCTGCCTATTGGACTCTGGAGCTTTTGGAGGCGGCGCGCGAGCAGGGAGCGGGGAGGAGCAACGACGGAGGACTTCTTTGCAGCATGCAGGGGCGCGTGAAGAGGACCAACAGCAAAAAACCTGGTCAGGGGCCTGAAGATCACCAGGATGAGGCCTGAAGATCACCCTGGTGATCCCGATCACCATACTGAGCACCCCTGCTATACACCCATTTATGCAGGCCAAAATCACATTGGCTTCTTTCTTTTGCTTCCACCAGGCATAATTTCTCTATCTCCCAGACCGCATTTGCTAGCCTCCATGTACAGAACAAGGGTGTGCCAATTATCCTAATATATTTGTATTGTCTGGCACGGGCACTGGTAACAGCTAAGCTACGCCTGTCTGGACTCTCAGCTTCAGGAGGTAATAATCTCACCTGACTCACGGCACAATAATTGCTCATTGTTCCAGCAGGCAAGGGAGGTTTTGAGGTGTACGATGCATATTTATCCAGTGAGGAAAGCAGCCTATTAATATTGTGTGTCATAGACAGAGCACTGCCAGGAATCAAAGGAACCACATTTTTATTAATGCAAGAGCATGGCTGTGGGTGCATATCCAACCACAAGGGATCTCCAAAAGTCCAATGGGCCAAATGTCACTAAAATAAAGGGGAAATGCATGAAGAGGAAGGCAAAATGACTCCATCTCCATCCAGGTCAGTTTCCCCATGCTAGTCTATCTATCTATCTATCTATCTATCTATCTATCTAATAGAGGGGATTGGTTGCCACTGAAATGGTATTTGCATAAAGAACTCCGATTGGCCATCCACATTCCAACATTCCAAGGCGACTCAGAGGGAAGAGGAAAGGCCTCAGGCAGTCAGCCACTGCGGCCCACAGCAATGACGGATCAGGACCAAAATTGCCAAACAGGGGCCCAATGGCCCACTTCACAACCTGGTGTGGTTTAGGGCAGGATGGGCCATGAATGATGGGATTTGCAATACCTTCACATCATTCACTTCCCAAACAACATTGCAGCCCCTATAAATCACAGACCAGGCCCAAAATTGACAGCAAGGCTTCCTTAACTTGATTTTCCTGACTAGGCCTCAGCTCATGGGATATTGTTAGGCTTCCTCAACTTGATTTTCCTGACTAGACCTCCAACAATGACAGAAGAAGACCAAAGTTGGCACACAGAACCCCCCCAGGATGCACCCTACATCCTGGTGCAGTTTGAGGGAGGATGGATCATGGATGATGGGACTTGCAGTACTTTAATTCACTTCCTTAAAGCACTGTGGCCCACACCAATGACGAATCAGGACCAAACTTGGCACACAGAGGCCCAATGGCCCACTTTACAAACCTGCTGCGGTTTACGGCAGGATGGCTCACAAATTATGGGATTTGCAGTACTTTCACCCAATTCATTTCCCACAGAACATTGCAGCCTCTACAAATCAGAGACCAGGCCCAAACTTGGCACACAGAGTACCCATGACCCACTCTACATCCTGGTGCAGTTTTGAGTGGGACGGACCATAGATTATGGGAGTTGAAGTACCTTCACTCACTTTCTGAGACTGCTGCGACCCTCATCCAATGACTGATCAAGACCACACTTGGCACACAGAGCCCCCATGACCCACTCTACATCCTGGTGCAGTTTGGAGAACGGGGGACCATGGATGATGGGACTTCCAGTACCTTCCCTCACTTCCAGAGACCGCTGCAACCCTCATCCAAAGAATGATCAAGACCAAATGTGACACACACAACCCCCATGACCCACTCTACATTCTGGTGCTGTTTGGAGGGGGATGGACCATGGCCAATGGGACTCGCAGTACCTTCACTAAGTTCCTGAGACCACTGCAAGCCACATATACATCTAATAGGAATCAACCTTGGCACACAATGCCTTCCTCAAATAACCTGGGTCCTCAGCTAATCTTCAATAAAGATGTGAAAGCCCAAGGTTGGGAAAACTGGAAGAATCAGGCACCCACCACCACCATCCTCAACCTTTTTCTTTTCAGAAAATTTGAGAGAAAATGGATTATTACAATATTTTTAAAGAATTGTGAATAAAATGATTAAGACTCTGTGCTTACATATTTACTGACCCAAAATCATTCCCCAAACGGTGCAAGACGTTTATGTAAGACTATATTTTCAGTATCTCGCGACGCTGCAGTTCCAGATTTGGCTTCCTTTTTTCTCAGCTCTTTTGATGGAAATGAGTGCGTTATCTCTGCTTGGCATGCCGAGGAACTAGCAGATGCAAACCAATTTTCTGCCTTGGAAGGATTTGCTTTCTTCTGTTGTTATTGTGGGCATTTACCGTTTCCAAAATTGGCAAAAGGAAAGAAATTCAACAGGGTTCAGCAGCTCCATACATTTCAGAATGTTTTCGTGCCATTTGTCACCAAGTACGAGAGTGGGTCAATAAGTCCGTGACTTTTTGAATTTCCCGCCTCTTAACTGAAAGGGCAACACTGCTCCTGTCAACAGGCATCTGTCAGTTGACTCCTCTCAAAATTTGAACAAGCTGCGTCATTTAGTTTGTGTTTGACAGCCATTGAGCAGACTACCACGTGATTTGAGGAGAAAATGGAAAAAAAGTGAAATTCATGTGCTCATTAAGCATTTTTTTTTTGCGGAAAAAATTATCACTCAAGCCAAGGTTAAGCTTGATAAATACTATGGGGACTCTGCACCATCCATTTCAATGGTAAAAAAGTAGTTTACTGAATTTTGTTGTGGCCGTACAAGCATGGAAGATGCCAAACGTTCTGGGCGCCCAGTTGAGGTCTCTACACCCGAATCTATTGAAAAAAATTATGATATAGTGTTGGCTGATCAGAGATTGAAAGTGCAAGAGATTGTGGAAGCCATAGGAATCTCACATGGCTCATTGGTTTCAACTTTAAATGATCACTTGGGTATGAGAAAGCTTTCCGCAAGATGGGTGCCACGTTTGCTCACAATGCAGGACAATGCAAGGGTGCACACATATGCAGTTTCCATGGCAACAATCCACAAATTGGGATACGAATTGCTCCCTCATCTGCCCTATTCTCCAGATTTAGCCCCGAGTGACTATTTCTTGTTTCCAAACCTGAAAAAATGGCTCGGCGGAAAGAGATTTGACTCCAACGATGAAATTATCTCACAAACAAATACCTATTTTGGTGACCTCAACAAATCTAATTTTTTGGAAGGGATAAAAAAAATGGAGAAACGTTGGACAAAGTGTATAGATCTCAAAGGAGACTATGTTAAAAAATAAAATGATTTTTTATACCAAAACCTGTGTTTCATTCAAAAAGTCAAAAAGACTTATTGATCCGCCCTCGTACACAAGTTAAAAAATAGGTTCGTTTTCTATTCTGAATACATTGCGGTGGCGCAATGGGTTAAACCAGTGGTTCTCAACCAGTCCCCAAGTGTTTTGGTCTACAGCTCCCAGAAATCCCAGCCAGTTTACCACATCTTTTGTCTAGTTCTTCAAGTTTCCGTACATACAGAGCGTTTTTCCTACATCCATCAGAGGGTGCTGAGGCAGTCCTGCTTTTCCTCCCACCCTCCCTTCTCACTGCATTGCTTGTTGGTGCCTTTTGTTTTTTTGCACTTTATTGTTGTTCTGTTCATGGTTTTCGTTATGTTATGCTCCTTGTCGCAACTCCGTGTATGGCGTGTGGTGTGTGGCGTGTGGCATGGCCCCTGGATCAGGCTGGCTTATCACCCCTTGGTTGTAAGGGGGATAACGCCCAGGCCCCCTGGGGTGCTGAGTTTCCGTGGACAGGCATTGGGCCGCTCGCACCCTAGGTTTGCATACGCATATGGACTTTCGTGGGGGCTGTCCGCCTTGATCCAGGATCCATGCGTGGCCGCCAACCCTATGTTCCTGTTTTCAATAAATTGAGTTGTGGCCATTTTTATCCAACCAAAATGTGTCTGCATGTTTTCTTGGCGCGAGGTGTGTCATGCTTGCACACGCAACAGGTATTTGTGCCAAAGGTGGTCCAGTGAAGGAAAATACATTCTGCACAGGCCCGGATCATGGCCTTTGGTGCCCTAGGCCAAAGGCTCTGCCCCCGCCCACGGCTCGCCCCCAGCTCGCCCCCGGCCCGGTCCCCGCCCCACCCCCTGCTCCGCCCCTGCCTCCTCGATGGCACGAGGAGGAGGAGGAAGGAAAGCCCACTCCCGGACCCGATGCCGCGCATGCACGGCAGTAGCCCCAAGGGCGGGGCCTCCCCACGGCTCCTCCCTCCCTCCTAAAGCCACAATGCCGGCCTCAGAAGCGGCCGAAATCGCCCTTTTCAGGCCGGCATGACGACTTTAGGAGGGAGGGAAGAGCCGTTGGGAGCCTCCCCGCGACTCCTCCCTCCCTCCTAAAGCCACCATGCTGGCCTGAAAAGGGCAATTTCGGCCACTTCTGAGGCTGGCATGACGGCTCCCCGCGGCATCGGCTCCGGAGGTGGGGCTTTCCTTCCTCCTCCTCGCACCGGCGAGGAGGTGGGGGCGGAGCCGGGGGCAGAGCCTTGGGGGCTGAGGGGAGCAGAGCAAAAGGGGGCGGCAGGGCAGCCGTGGATGGCGCTTCCGCCACTGCACGCATGTGCACTTTTTTGGAATTTTTTTGGGAATTTTTTTGGAATTTTTAAAAAACTTTTTTGGGGGGGTCCGGACCTGCTCCCCCCCCCCCCCCCATGGCTGCCACCCTAGGCCATGGCCTAGGGTGGCCTTATGGGTAATCCGGGCCTGATCCTGCATATCAGATATTTATATTAGGATTCATAACAGTAGCAAAAATTACAGTTGTGAGGTAGCCACGAAAGGACTGTTATGGGGGGGGGGGGGGTCACCACAACATGAGGGGTCGTGGTTCTCAACCTTTCTAATGCCGTGACCCCTTAATACAGTTCCTCATGTTGTGGCGACCCCCAATCATAAAAGCATTTTAGTTGCTATTGTAATAACTGTAATATTTCTCCTCTTATGAATTGTAAATATCCAATATGCAGGATATATTTTCATTCACTGGACCAAATTTGGCACAAAAGACCCCATACACCCATATTTAAATACCGCTGGGGTTGGTGGGGGGATTGTCATTTGGGAGTTGTAGTTGCTGGGATTTATTGTTCAATAGAAGCACATTCTGAACTCCACCAACGATGGAATTAAACCAAACTTGGCACACAGAACTCCCATGGCCAACTAAAAGTACTGCAAGGGTTTGGTGGAAATTGACCTTGAGTTTTGGAGTTGTAGTTGACCTACATCCAGAGAGCACTGTGGCCTCAAGCAATGATGGATCTTGGCCAAACTTGGCACAAATCCTCAATATGCCCAAATGTGAACACTGGTGGAGTTTGGGGAAAATAGACCTTGACATTTGGAAGTTGAAGTTGCTGGGATTTATAGTTCACCTACAATCAAAGAGCATTCTGAACCCCACCACCAATGGCATTCAGCCAAACGTCCCACACAGAATCCCCATGACCCACAGAAAACCATGTATTTTCTGATGGTCTTTAGCGACCCCTCTGACACCCCCTCGCGACCCCTCTAGGGGTCCCGACCCCCAGGTTGAGAAACGCTGCTCTAGAAAGGTTGAGAAACACTGTTCTATGAGGAGAGACGCTTGGAAAGGGTAGATCTGGGGCGGCGTTTCCCTCCCTCCATTGCAAATAAGTAAGGGAAGGTGTGGGTAGGTGGGTGGGTGCCCCCACGCGAGAAGGCTCTCCTCCTCCTCCTGGTGGGTTGCCAAGGCGTTGCGCTCCGTCCTCCTCGCCAGCAGGTGACCCTAAGAAGGGCTCTTCTGCGCCTTCGCCGCGTCGCTGCCTGGCGCTGGGTGCTGCTCTTTGGAGGCGTCAGAGTCGAGGAGGGGGCGAGAGAGGGATCGAGACGCCTCCTGCCTTGGAAAGTGGGGCTGTGGACGAGCCAAGGGGGCGAGGAAGGGGGAAAGGAAAGCCGCCCTCTCGGCCTGGTGCGCCGGCTCACCTTTTCCCAAGCCAGGTAACCTCTCCAAAGGCGCGCCCCGTCAAGCTCTCCAAGCCGTGCGTAAAAGGCGCACCGCTCGCTGGGTTTGCCTCCTTCTCTCTTTCTCTGCCTGTGTATCTCTATTTTGGGGTGGGTCTCGCGTGGGCGGTGTTATCTGGGTGACAGCTTGGGGCGGAAGGGAGAGGAAGGCTTCTAATGGGCGGTGGCACCTCTAGGTTCCCCTTCCCAGTTCCGATGTTCTTTCCAAGACCTCAGCTGCAAGTGTCCCTTTGAGCCAGCGCAACAGGTGTGGACTGGAGGGGGAAAGGAGGCGCTCAGGGCTTTGGACACGTGTTGCTTTCCTCCCCAGCCCCTCGCCTCTGCCAATCTTCCCTTCAACGCCTCCTTTTCCGCCCTTTCCACTGAGATCGGTTGCTAGTATGTTGCCAGTGCTTGGAAACCAGCATTGTTCTCGTTACATCTATCTATGTATATAATAAAAGAGAATGTTTGCGGCGGGAGGTGCGGAGGAATATGTGGCAGCTTTTCGATTGGTTGCCACTGTGGGATTATTTGCATAAAGGGCTCTGATTGGCCAGCCTCAGAACTCCAACATTCTACGGCCTCAGACATTGGGGATTGGTTGCCACTACAATGGTATTTGCATAAAGGACTCCTATTGACCATCCACATTCCAACATTCTAAAGTGACTCAAAGGGAAAAGGAAAGGCCTCAGGCAATCAGTCACTGCGGCCCATAGCAATGACGGATCAGGACCACACTTGGCAAACAGGGGCCCAATGGCCCACTTCACAACCTGGTGTGGTTTGGGGCAGGATGGGCCATGAATTATGGGATTTGCAGTACCTACATCTCATTCACTTCCCAAACAACACTGTAGCCCCTATAAATCACAGACCAGGCCCAAACGGCCCAAGACAGAGGGGATTGAAATGGTATTTGCATAAAGGACTCCGATTGGCCATCCACATTCCAACAACCTAAGGTGACTCAGAGGAAAAAGGAAAAGCCTCAGGCAGTCAGACACTGCGGCCAACAGCAGTGACGGATCAGGACCACACTAAGCAAACAGGGGCCCAATGGCCCACTTCACAATGCGACCATCACCCAATGCCACAATTACAAAATACAATACAGAGCCCCCATGACCCACTCTACATCCTGGTGCTGTTTGGAGGGGGATGGGCCATGGCCAATGGGACTTGCAGTACCTTCACTAAGTTCCTGATACCACTGCAAGCCACATCAACATCAAATACGAACTAACCTTGGCACACAATGCCTTCCTCAAATAACCCGGGCACCGCCGGGTCCCCAAGCTAGTGTATATAATAAAAGTCAGTTTTTGCGGGCGGTGGGTGGGTGATGCAACCAAGCGAATATGTGCCAGCGTTTCGATTGGCTGGAACTGATTATTTGCATAAATGGCTGTGACTGGCCAGCCTCCCAACATTCCAACACAGCACAGAGAGGAAAGGGAAGGGCCTGAGGCAAGCATAAATGGCTGCAGTTGAAGTTAGCCAGTTGACCGTTTTTTCTGTTGGAAATGGAATGTTCAGTACCGTCACCCAATACACTTCTAAGGTGACTCAGAGGGAAAGCAAAAGGCCTCAGGCACTCAGCCACTGCTGCCCACAGCAATGACGGATCAGGACCAAACATAGCAAGTAGGGGCCCACAGGCCCACTACACAACCTGGTGTGATTTAGGGCAGGATGGGCCACGAATGATGGGATTTGCAGTACCTTCACCTCATTCACTTCTCAGCCCCCCCCCCCCCCGAATCAAAATCCTGGCTACGGCCCTGCCCACTTCACAACCTGGTGTGGTTTGGGGCAGGATGGGCCACGAATTATGGGATTTGCAGTACCTACATCTCATTCACTTCCCAAACAACACTGTAGCCCCTATACATCACAGACCAGACCCAAACTTGGCACACAGAGTACCCGTGACCCACTCTACATCCTGGTGCAGTTTTGAGTGGGACAGACCATGGATGATGGGATTTGAAGTACCTTCACACACTTTCTGAGACCGCTGCAACACTCATCCTGAGACTTCCAGTACCTTCCCTCACTTCCAGACACCACTGCAACCCTCATCCAGAGAATGATCAAGATAAAATGTGACACACACAGCCCCCATGACCCACTCAACATCCTGGTGCTGTTTGGAGGGGGATGCACCATGGCCCCCTCGCAGTACCTTCACTAAGTTCCTGAAACCACTGCAAGCCACATAAACATCTAATAGGAACCAAACTTGGCACACAATGCCTTCCTCAAATAACCCGGGCACCGCCGGGTCCTCAGCTAGTGTTAGGATACAGGAAAGGCTAGAGCTCTTGATTCTCCTTTCTTGCATTAGGAAGTGCATTAGGAAATGGTTCTCAACCTTCCTAATGCAGCGACCCTTTAATATAGTTCCTCATGTTCTGACCCCAAACCATAACATTATTATCGTTGCTACGTCATCACTGTCGTTTTGCTACTGTTATGAATCGTCATGTAAATATCTGATATGCAGGATGTATTTTCATCCACTGGACCAAAATTGGCACAAATACCCGATACGCCCACATTTGAATACTGGTGTGGTTGGGATTGATTTTGCCATTTGGGAGTTGTAGTTGCTGGGTTTTATAGTTCACCTACAACCAAAGAGCCTTCTGAACTCCACCAGTGATGGAATTGGACCAAACTTGGCACACAGAACTCCCATGACCAACAGAAAATACTGGAAGGGTTTGGTGGGCATTGACCTTGAGTTTTGGAGTTGTAGTTCACCTACATCCAGACAGCACTGTGGACTCAAAACAGTGATAGTTCTGGACCAAACTTGGCATGAATACTCAATATGCCCAAATGTGAACACTGGTGGAGTTTGGGGAAAATAGACCTTGACATTTGGGAGTTGTAGTTGCTGGGATGTATAGTTCACCTACAATCAAAGAGCCTTCTGAACCCCACCAATAATACAATTGAGCCAACCTTCCCACACAAAACCCCCATGACCAACAGAAAATATTGTGCTTTCTGATGATCTTTTGAGACTCCTCTGACACCCCCTCGCAACTCGCCCATGTGTCCTCCTGACTTCCAGGTTGAGAAACACTGGGATACAGGAAAGGCTATGATTGTTGATTCTCATTACCATTAGGCAATAAGCAGTTAGTCTCACTGTTTCCTTCTCTTTTACTAGTTATAATTCATTATGTTGTGACTTTTACAAGGCAGCTTCTTTTTTTGACCAGGGACCACTTGACCTGGGATCACTTTGACCAGAGACCACTTTGACCAGGGACAGTCTCCAACATTAGTACCAAAAGGGGTTACGAATTAGTGTTTGGTCAACTGTAGATTCGATTTCGTTATTTGGGGTGCTGATTCAGAAAATTGCATTGGAAAGACCATATCAGCTCTAGTTTCTGATACAGAACATATGCCATCTAGTAGTCACCATCTGCTCACCCACAGAAAACCGTATTTACTAATCTCGAGCTGATGTGGTAGTAGTAATCTTTTAGGGGTATCCAGCTTCTCCCCTCTCAACATCCCCATTGCCTTGGCACTATAAGAGGATTTTGTGAGACCAGTTGCTCTTGTTGCCATGTGGTTTTGAGTTAACAGTACAGTTCATTCTTGTGGACCACTGGTGGTTCACGGACCACATGGTGGAAACCACTGTATTAAATAATGGCTTTTATTAGAATGTATTAGATAATGCATTTTCCATTAGTTTTTGATCTATGATGCCCGTAAAACAAATCTATCATGGGGATTTCTTGGCAAGATGTGAATCTCTATTACCATTTGGGAAATGGGATTCATAACATTTTGGAAAAACCACTGGTCACTGGAAAGGCATGACCTTGTGAGAAATCACAACCTTTTGAAAATGGCATTCACCAGCATTCATACAAAGGCAACTCGGTCTCTAAGCTGTTGAACAGATGTACCTAGGTATGTCTTTGAACTGTCAGGGACAAAGACATGCCAGTGCACAAAAACATATATTCAGAAGTGTTTCAGAAGGGTTTTTTCAGTTGCCCCAAAACATCTATTCTCCCTTAAAATATATTTGCATGTAAAACATGCTCTTAAGCAGTGTTTCCCAACCTTTTTTGAGCCGAGGTACACTTTTAACATTTAAAAAATCCTGGGGCACAACACCAACCAAAATGACACAAAATAACACTCTAACACAGTAATACATATAGTTAACTGACCTTGAGTTTTAGAGTTGTAGTTCACCTACACCCAGAGAGCACTCTGGACTCAAACAATGTTGGATCAGGACCAAACTTGGCATGAATACTCAATATGCCCAAAAGTGAACACAGGTGGAGTTTGGGGGAAATAGACAGGGAGCAGGAGGGAGGCCGAGAGGGGTTTCGCGCGCACCAAAGAGGAGGGGGAGGAGGGAGGGGCGGGGCCCTGCGCGGAGCCGTTCTCCCAGTTTGTGGCTCCGCCGGGCTTGGTGGAGCCGCAAACCGAGAGAAAGGCTCCCTGCAAGGAAACGGAGGAGATGCATCTCGGGCCCTGGCTGCTTCCAAACCGCTGTTTGGAAGCAGCCAGGGCCCGTGATTTGCTCCATTTCCCCAGGTCTCCCTCACAAGCAGAGGGAGACCTGGGGAACAGGCCCTGCCTGGGAACCGGGTTTGGCCACCTCGCGTCTCCCGCCGGGGCTCGGCGGAAGACACGAGATGGCCAAACGCGGCTCCCAGGCAGGGCCTGGGCCCCACGGGGAACCTTTCTTCTGAGGCTCCCCGAGGTGCCCAGGCCCTCCCTGGCAGCTGGGATGGGCCAACTGGCTGGCGCGCCGAGGGGAAACGTCCGAAGGAGGTGGCGCCTCAGCCCCTTCTTTTTCGCTGCCGCCGCCTGGCCCTTCCTCCTTCTCCTCCCCCAAGCAGCAGCAGGCAGGAGGGGGAAGAAAGGGGGGGGGAGACGTTTTCGCGGCACACCAGATGATCCGTCACAGAACAGTAGTGTGCCAAGGCACAGCGGTTGGGAAACACTGCTCTTAAGAGACAAAATAAGCAGTCTTCTTTAAAAGTAAGAGAGTTAGTAACTCTAAATTGTTATTTCCAAGTTCTACTATTTTAGCCCTCTTGTTCTGAATTGCTTTTGACTGCTTTCCTGTGTGCATTGGTCATGTTTTGCTGCTTCCCTTCACCTTCTTTCAATAGATGTGTGACAGAAAAGTGACAAAAATCTCAAGATATTATTTTATTATTGAAAATAGCTATTCCTTTTTGGTTTTTGTTTCGCCCTGGAAATATTTTAATGGCCTTGTTTGGGAGATTCCAGCATTAAAATGATACCTGCAAGGTTTCCAAAAGGAATGCCTCCAAAGTTTCAATGTTTAATCTAATAGGACACAAGTGAATTTCAGTATCAAAGTGATTTTGGCACAGAGAGTCAGGGTGGCATGGTTGGTGTCGTGATTCTGGGTAGCATGTATGGATCATGGTGGTTGCTTTCAGAATTTTGAGGGGATTAACTCTTTGCTCCTTTCTCCCATTCAAAGCATGGCGGCCAGTATGGTCCTCCGCGTTGCCTTGAGTCTGGTGGGCTGGCTCTCCCTCTACACCTGGTCTTACCATCGGCACAAGGACCGCACCCTCGAATGGAGCTGCCGACTAGTCACTCTGACTCACGGGGTCATTGCCACTTGCCTCTCTGGCTACATTGGCTTCATTGATGGTCCTTGGCCAATGTCTTATCCAGGTACTCTATAACTTCATTCATGTTTTCCTCCACTTTTAGGGGGATCCAGCATGAAAATGCAGGGCTTACTGTAAAAACATTTTATTTCCTTGTGAATTGAGGCAGGGAACAACAATAAAACAACCCAGTTAATAAAGCATATAAAACAACTCCGCCATTAAAAACAACACTTTAAAAATAATCTGGAGAGGATAACCAGTGTAGTTTGCTTTTGTGCTGAGATAGTGATTGACTTTTGATTCCATTGACCATTCAAACAATCTCTTTCTGAATGAGTGTCTAGATTCCCTTTAACCTGATCCAAATATGGCTGAAAGAAGTTTTGAACTGGCAAACTATCAAAAATTTAGTATGATCACATAGTGTTTAAATTCAGTGAGCAAGTGTCATAGGTTAGGAGCTGTGTTGACTTCTCTTTCCATTAGCCCAGTGTTTCCCAACCAGTGTGCCGTGGCACACTAGTGTGCCGTGAGCTATCATCAGGTGTACCGTGGGAAATTGGCACTCTCCCCCGTCCTAGTAGCTGTCACGATGCACGGACTTGACCGGCCCCTTAATCACACACACAGAGACGGACTGAAGGCTAACTACTTTATTGAATATAAAAACAGTTCAAAAGATATTGTCCAAAAGAATAGCAAGTAATCCAAAAGGCTTGAAGCAATAATGTCCAAAACAACGTGGCAAAATCCAAAGGGCTTGGCGAGGCTCGCGCAACACTGCGGATCAGGAAACAAGACAAGGCAGATGCAAGGCAGGACTTGATGACCACTAGCTGACTTAGCTCCGTGGACCCACTTCGCTCACGCCAAAAGAGACGTGGGTCAAGCACTGAGGATTCGTTCCCACGACTATACTTAATCCTTCGGCCGAGGTCCCCGACGCTCTAGGCTTCGCCGTCTCCAATCTTTGCTGACGGACCTCGGCCTGTCTAGGCTGTGGTACCATCCCCTTCTGCGGGACTCAATGCTACTTCTCCTATCAAAGGTTCGGCCTTGCCTCTCACCAGCTGGGTCACTATCTGCATGAGAGCTTCCCTCCCTGGGATCTTCCCAGCCGCTTGCTTCCATGTTTTGGCTCAAAAGCTCCTGAGAACCTTTCCCACCCGGTGCTCATAACTCCCACAATCACTATCCTCCATTTGCACCTGGTTATCTGAATCTACGTCAGGGCCAAACATCAATTCTTCCCATGCCAGGCTCTCCGTGGGCGAAGGAGGCCCACTGATGGGAAACTGTCCTTCTTCCCAATCTTCCAGCTCATCCTCTGAATCTGGTTCTGCAGCTGCAGGGCCTAATGCTAATGGGACCCCGGGTCCTGGCCCCAGTTCTCCAGGCACAAAGGAGAACTGCTGTGCTACAGTAGCCCCCTCACAGGTTTCCAAGAAACAAATTGAGCCTCTCCGCTTGGAAAGGGGTTTTTTTTTACTATTGTACTGGATTTTGAGAGAGTCCCCCCCCCAAGGAGCTGTTTATAACAGCTTCATGACATCCATAGTTAACTGGAAGCAAGTTTCACTCAGGGTGAAATTTCACAAAGGTCTGGAGAACAAGCTCTAGAAGCGGCTTGAAGAGCTGGGCATGTTTAGCCTGAAGAAGAGAAGGCTAAGAGAAGACATGATAGCCATATATAAATATGTGAGAGGAAGTCATATATATGTTGTGTTCATCAAAACAGGCCCAGGTTTCACACTGAGTGTATAAATACATTAAAAAAACATATTAACTATATGTATTACTGTGTTAGAGTGTCATTTTGTGTCATTTTGGTTGGTGGTGTGCCCCAGGATTTTGTAAATGTAAAATATGTGCCGCGGCTCAAAAAAGGTTGAAAAACACTGCATTAGCCTATAGCACTGGTTCTCAACGTATGGCTTTCCAGATGTTTTGTCCGACAACTCCCAGAAATTCCTGCCAGTTTTCCAGCTGTTAGGATTTCTTAGAGTTGAAGGCCATCTGGGGACCCACAAAATGGGAACCACTGCCCTATAGTGTGGGTGAGAATATTTAGCTATATTCTTGAGCATACTTTCCCAAACCATGTGATCCCTCCATGTGATTCCACTGGTGTCTCCTGTCCTATGCCTTGCCTGAACTGCTTGTTGATGTTCTTATAGCACATAACTGGGATGATGTGACTTTTCTCTCTTCTTCCAGGGTTCCCAAACACCACCCTACAGGTCCATGCGTTGTGCATCAGTTTGGGCTACTTCCTCTTCGACCTCGGTTGGTGTGTCTACTTCAAGGCAGAAGGTGCCTTGATGTTGGCCCATCATACTGTCAGCATCCTAGGGATCACGGTTTCTCTTGCTCTGGGAGAATCCGCTGCAGAAGTCAACGGTGTCATCTTTGGCAGCGAGATCACCAACCCACTCTTGCAGGCCCGCTGGTTCCTCCGGCAGGTGGGCCTCTACCACACCCTCATCGGGGACGTGGTGGACTTCTTCTTTGTGGTGCTTTTTGCAGGGGTCAGGATTGGAGTTGGAGCTTGGCTGATGTACTGCGTGGTGACCTCCCCGAAACCAAAGTGGTTCATCAAGGCTGGAGGCGTGATCATGTACGCTGTGTCTTGTGTTTTTATGGTCAGCATCTGCCGATTTGTGCGGAGGAAAAGCATAAAGAAGTACCATGCCTGGAGGAGTTGGTGGAACAAAGAAATGAACCTGAGTGCCAATGGATACCTGAAGGACCATTGACCCCAACCCAGCCCAAGTCTGTCTTGATGATATGGCATTGAAAGTTACCCAGGGCCTGTCCCATGAGGTGGTGTTTGAGAAAAGAACCATATTGGGATGAAGATCGAGTTTCACTGGGCTGTTGGATTCTGAGTGGAGAGACCCATGTTCAAATCTGTGATGTTCACCATAAGCTAGCCATATTCTCCCAGCCTAACCTACCTCACAGGGTTGTTGTGAGGACAAAATGAGATACCTCCCACTAATGTAGGACTGAGATGTTTGGAAGCAGTATAGGGCACAAATGCAATGGGTAGACGGGCACAAACCCTGTTCCTTTTCTAACACCAGGAATGTTTACACTGTGGGAACATTTTGGGCATGTACTATAGGCCAAGCACATTCAATATGGTGAAAAACTAGTTTACAAAATGAAATGTGTATAGTCAGATTCCTTCTTTGTAGGCTTTTAAACAGAGGCCAGATTGCCATCTCTGGGGGGGGTGCTATGATTGTGCATTTCCTACACAGCAGAGGGCTGGGCTAGGTGTCCCATTTGGTCTCTTCCAACTCTATTATTCTATGAAAGAGTTTGCCGTTTCCTCCTCTAGCACTGCCATAACCTTAAAAGGAGTCAACAGGCAGCAACAGTATATTTTAGCAATTCAGCTCACTACCAATGTTCTGTTCCAACACTGGAAGTTCACAATACCTTCAAAGAGGAATGGAAGTATTTCAGGAAGTTGTGTTGGTTACATTCCAGCCATTACATTCCAGCCACCTGCAAGTTTCCCCAAAGCTATGCAAAGATAGAGGTGATGATGATGAGTGATCTTATTTGATTTGTGCCATATGATAACAATATTATTGTTATCGTCATCACTATAATACAGTACAAATGAAATAATACGAGGGATATCTGGAAAGTAAAGTTACAAGATTTTTTTAAAAATACAACGAATGAATATCTATGTATATAATAAAAGTCAGTGTTTGCGGCGGGAGGTGTGGAGGGCGGGAGGTGCAGAGGAATATGTGGCAGCTTTTCAATTGGTTGCCACTGTGGGGTTATTTGCATAAAGGGCTCTCATTGGCCAGCCACAAAACTCCTACACTCTAAGTCACCAGACAGTTTTTCCGCTGGAAATGGAATGTTCATTTCCTAATAGGATTTCACTACAGAGAGAGGGTTTCCATTTGTACTGAGAGCATTATTAGCATTACAAGCTAGGCCCCAGATTTCACTACAGAGAGAGAGAGAGAGAGTTTCCTGATGTACTGAGAGCACTACTAGCATTACAAGCTAGGCACAAAAAAAGACATACATCCTTCCAGCCAAAGGTGAAAACACCACTGTTCCCAACAGGTCTCAGCCTGAATTGACAGTAAGGCTTCCTAGGCCTCAACCTGAATTGACAGTAAGGCTCCCTAGACCTCAGCCTGAATTGACAGTACGGCTTCCTAGGCCTCAGCCTGAATGGACATTAAAGCTTCCTAGGCCTCTGCCTGAATTGACAGTAAGGCTTCCTAGACCTCAGCCTGCATTGATAGTAAAACTTCCTATGCCTCAGCCTCAATTGACAGTAAGGCTTCCTAGGCTCAGCCTCAATGGACAGTAAGGCTTCCTAGGCCTCAGCCAGCATTGACAGTAAGGCTTCCTAGGCCTCAGCCCATTTCAAATAACCCGGGCACCGCCGGGTACCAAAGCTAGCATCTTAATCAAACTTCCATGGATTGTAGCCTAGTATTGCATTATTTTTTCCACATAATCATTCAGTTCAATACATTTTGTCATCCGTTTTTGAGGCCGGTGTCATAGAAGTCTTCACTCGCCTTTTTCAGCCAGTTTATCACTTCTGTTTTCACCTCGTTGTCATCAGAAAACTGTTTTCCACTCAGGTGTTCCTTCAATGTAGTGAACAGATGATAGTCACTGGATATGAGATCGGGGCTGTGAGAGGGGTGGCTTCAAACTTCCCAATCAAATGAAGTCAACAACTCTTGCGTTGCATGAGTGCGAACTTCGCACTTGGAGGGAGACGGAATGAGGACACTCATCTCTAATCTTCACCACAACCCCAATCGATGAGCTACTGACAGTAGGCAGTGCTTGTTTGCTTTTGTTGGTTTCCCGCTACACGGAAGTGATACCCGAGAAAATTCCCCATGAGAGCTACATGCCTTGTCACATTACTTTCCAGATAACCTTCATAATATATAGCACTAGTTTCTAGCACACGGAGATAGGAGATGACTGTTCCACCATACCAGGTAAAAGGAGAAGCACCACACTGAGAGTTTTCTGGCAGAGAATGCAAAGTTCCTTACCAAACTAGACAACTCAGGATTCCATAGGATGGAGCTATGTAACTTTTAAAGTGATGTGACATTGCTACCCAGTGGGGATATGACCCAGCAAGACAAGCAATTCCTTCCGGGTCTGTGGCTTCACTTTCTGACCTTGCTGGATCAGGCCAAGCCACTGCAGTGCGTAATGGTCAGATTGTGCATTTTGGTTTCCCAAGTCTCAGTGTCCCTGAGCCATGAAACCCAGAGCCAGCCATTCTCTCTCAGACTAACCTACCTCACAGGGTTTTGCAAGGAGAAAGTGAGGTGGAGTCGTGCATTTTGCCTTTGAACTCCTTGGAGAAAAGGTGAGAAGAAAATGTATCTTCGAATTCAAATAAATCAAGAGAACCTCTGAATATTACTCCAGTGTTTTTACCAGGGAATACTGAAAGAGCAGCATTCGGGATCAGATGTTCTTTGGAATTTTTACTTGGGATGCATTTACATTGTGGAACGGTATTTCTCAAACTGGCGCCGGGATCCGGGGGGAGGTCACGAGAAGGTGTTAGAGGGTTGCCAAAGATAATCAGAAAACATAGTATTTTCTGTTGGTCACGGGGGTTCTGTGTGGGAAGATTGGCCCACTTCTAACATTGGTGGGGTTCAGAATGCTATTTGATTGTAGGTGAACTATAAATCCCAGCAACTACAACTCCCAAATGTCAAGGTCTATTTTTCCCCAAACTCCACCAGCATTCACATTTGGGAATATTGAGTATTCGTGCCAAGTTTGATCCAGATCCATCGTTGTTTTGAGTCCACAGTCCTCTCTGGATGTAGGTGAACTACAACTCCAAAACTCAAGGTCAATGCCCTCCAAACCCTTATGGTATTTTCCGTTGGTCACGGGAGTTCTGTGTGCCAAGTTTAGTTCAGTTCCATCAATGGTGGAGTTCAGAATGCTCCTTGATTGTAGGTGAACTATAAATCTCAGGAACTACAACAAAACTGGACTACTGTAACGCCCTTTACATTGGCCTTCCTTTGTCAGTAATCCAGAAACTGAAGATGGTGCAAAAAACTGCGGCTCGACTGCTGGCTGGAGTGACACTAACATGCCACATCACACCAGTCCTCCAGCGTTTGCACTGGCTTCCCATCGAGTACCGGAATGCCTTCAAAGTGCTGGTGTTAACCTTTAAGGCCTTGCATGGTCTGGGGCCAGTGTATCTGAAGGGCCGTCTCTCCCTGCACATTCCCCAGAGACCACTACTTTCCATGGACCAAAACCTATTGGAGGTTCCATCACTCAAGATTTGCCGATCGTCATCGACTCGGCAGCGCACCTTTCCTGTAGTAGTGCCTACCCTGTGGAACGCCCTCCCGGCAGAGGCACAAGCAATAACAGAGTTTAATCTCTAAGGTTGTGCTTTCCATTCTGGTCCTAATCTGTTTTTATTCTGTTTTAAACTATGTTGTGTTGTGTATTTATTGTTGTGAACCACCCTGAGCCTTTTTGGGAAGGGTGGTATATAAATCAAAATAATAAATAAATAAATAAATAAAAAATAAAATCAACCCCCCCCCCAACCCCAGCAGTATTCAAATTTGGGTGTATTGGGTATTTGTGCCAAATTTGGTCCAGTGAATGAAAGTACATCCTGCACATCAGATATTTACATTATTAGTAACAGTAGTAAAATTACAGTTATGAAGTAGCAACGAAAATAATTTTATGGTTGGGGGGTCACCACAACACGAGGAACTGTATTAAGGGGTCGCAGCATTGGGAAGGTTGAGAAACACTGCTGTATACTGAATGCAGTTCGTCACCACAACTGCCAGAGCTCAATGCTGTGGAAGCATGGGAATTTTACTTTCTTCTCATTGGCAGAAAAGACTCAAGATCTTTTAAAATTACAGTTCCCAGGATTCTATAGCATTGAGCCATGGCAGTTAAAGTGGGGCCAAATTTTATCTGTTTTACAGTGTAAATAAATGCACCCAAAGTGTCAAATGCAGTATTTCCACTTTTTAGAATTCCCCTTTGGCTTTGCAGGGGAATTCTAAATGATCCCAACACTGCTGGGCTTAATGCTTTCTTAATGGATGAGACTCTCTTCCTCAACCAGTGGAGATCTGTACATAGTCAGTGCTTTCCGTTGTGCATTAGAAACATGCAGGTTGGAGGAGGCGAGTCTGCATGAGGGAGAAAGCTGAGCCAAGTACTTAACTTGGCATAATTGACTAATCCGCTGTATAAGGAAGGTCATTCAAGCCACCCTGAAGCTTTGGACATAGTGGCAGAACAACTGTGTGTGATAGCAGCTATTTTGAGTTCTGAGCAGCAGAGGAAGCCAAACTTGTAAACATCAGGAATGGATTACGCTATGTAACAACATTTGAAAAATTATCTTTTCCTAGTGTCACTTCCTGTTTAATTGTGTGGTACTTACTTTGAAAGTAGTTGTTCTACTCCAGAAACTTCGTTTTTGTGGCTGCCACAAACTAGGCTGAATTGGTTGAGACACAATAAGATATTCATTGTAAAACAATCGCAAAATGTGCTGCAGGATGTCCCACAAAGACGCCGTTTTTTCCAGTTTAATAAGCTTCTTCCATATTTTTATGATAGATCCAGTTAGGAAATGACATGTATAACCCAGGAACAAAACAATGTGTTGAATAGTGCACCGGGAATGTGGCGCAGCTGGCTAAGTGTCAGCTGCATAAGATCTCTCTGACCAGTAGGTCATGAGTTCGAGGCCTGCCTGGGTCGAGGTGGGTGCTCAACCTTTAAATGTAGCCTGCTGTCGACCTTTGCAGCCCGAAAGACAGTAGCATCTGTCAAGTAGGAGATAAAGGTACCACGTTAAGTGGGAGGCAAATTTTGACTGAATTATGAGGCCATTAAAGAACTCCAGGAACGCTGAGGAATGCGGAAGGAACAACAAGAGATGCTGGGAACGCTGAGAGATAAGGAGTGTGTCAGCTCCCCCTGGTGGCCAGAGCTTGCCTCTGTTCATCTATATGTGTGTATGTGGAAACGGCAGGGATAGTCTGCTAAAGTATGTGTACTTGTAATCTGCTCTGAGTCCCCTTCGGGGCGAGAAGAGGGAAATATAAATAAAGTGTATTATAGTGTTATTCACTGCTGTTGGGAAGCCATATACTGCAAGTTAGGGACTAAAGGTTTGCATGGTGTATGTCGCTATTGGAGCCAATGTGGTCTAGTGGTTTGTGCATTGGACTATAACTCCAGCGATCTGATTTAAATCTCTACTCAGTCATGAAATCCATTGTTTGACCCTATAAAGGACTTGGTGTAAGGCAGGTAGACTATAACTCCCAGGATCGCATAGTATGGAGTTATGGAATTTAAAGTAAGGCCCAGGTGCATTCATTTCACAGTGCAGATGCACACAGAAAAGGTTTGTGGGCCTAGGGAAACTGCAGTTCCCAAGACCGTCACATGGAGACATGGAATTTAAGGTAAGGTCCAACTGCATTCATTGGAAAGTGCAAATGCACCCAGAATTCTAGGGCTTATAGTTTAGGGAGGGGCCTTTAATCTGCTCAGCCAGAGAGGTTTTGGACCCTCCTAAACTACAAACCCCAGAATTCTGCAGGAGGCAGAAACCAGATTTAAAGTGGATCCATGAGGCTGCAAGAAAGATCTGGGGTCCGGACTTCCGGTTGGGCAAATGGCGGAGCGGGCTGCGCACTGAGGGAGATCCTCGAGGCGACGCGCTAGAAAAGGCTACTGGGGGAGAAGAGGAACCCCGGGAACGCACGAGAAAGAAAGAGCGTGAGACCAAGACCCTAAAATAGCCCTATCGGTCGAGATCGGGGCCCCTCAAGGACCCCGGCGAGACCGGTAGGTGCAGAAGAAGGACTGAAGGGGTAGCCGCTGGACCGAGGCCAAAGAATTTGGCCACAACCCTCCGCCGCCAACCGCTTTTAAATCACCCAGGAGAGGAGACGACGGAAGAGAGAAACAAGAACCAACCCGACAAGCAGCAGAGGCATTTGGGACGGTCAGAGAAGAAAAGCAATCCGAAGACGGGTCGGACAAGATGAGTGTGGCAACTTGGAAGGAGGACGAACCAACAGACAGCGAATAGCTGACAACAATAGGGAAGAGCTGAGGGTAAGAGAGAGAAGAGAGGGTGAAGAAAGAGAAAGAGGGAGGCAAGCCAAGATAGTAAAGGAGATATAAAATTTACCATAATGGCGGCTTGCGGGGGAGGAGCGTACACCCGGCCTTCTTGTAAATAAAGAAGGGAAGGAGGAGGAGGAGGAAGTGACGCGACGGGTAAAGGCCGGAAACGGAAAAGAGGAGGGGAGACCTAAAAGAGGAGCACCGCCAGCGAGAGAGACCGCCGGTGAGAGCGACCTCTAGAGCAGTGGTTCTCAACCTTTCAAATGCCGTGACCCCTAAATAAAGTTCCTCTTGTTGTGGTGACCCCCAACCGAATTTTCGTTGCTACTTCGTAATGATAATTTTGCTACTCTTATGAATTGTAATACAAATGTCTGATATTCAGGGTGTATTTTCATTGTTACAAATTGACATAATTAAGCATAGTGATTAACCACAAAACAATATGTTTGGGGAAGTATGGACAATAGATGATGGGATTTGCATCCCATCATCTTCAACAGATGCAGCTCTGACTTCCACAGACCACCGAGACCCCCACGAATTACAGACCTGGACCAAACTTGGCACACAGAACCTCAATGACCAATTGAAAATACTGGAAGGGGTTGGGTCTTGCTGGGATGTTTAGTTCCCCAGCCATCAAAGAGCATTCTGAAATCCAACAACAATTAAATTGGACCCAACTTGGCCTGCAGAACTCCATGACCAACATAAAAGACTGGAGAGATTTGGGGAAAATAGACCTTGGCATTTGGGTCTTGCTGGGATGTTTAGTTCTGGTCAATTTCAAAAATAAAAATAAAAATTAATACCAATAAAATTACATTAATTGCGGCATCAGTAGGTTAAATGTTTTTGAATGTTTACATAAAACTATAATTTAAGTTAAGACTGTCCAACTCTGATGAAACCATTATTCTAACCTTTTTCATTGTAAATGTGCTTATGTATCCTTTCAATAATAATAAATAGGATAAAATAATAAATGTAATAACAACAATGGGAATAAAATAATAAATGTAATAACAATAACAATAAATAGAGTAAAATAATAAATGTAATAATAACAATAATTGAGAAAAATAATAAATGTAACAACAAAACCAATAATAATCCAATAATCGCTATAGTTTAATTACAATATACATTTTGGGGGAAATGCTGTGTGTATATAAATAAAAAAGTGGGAAGGACTGACTTGGGAAGGGGGTTGGAAAGAAGAACTGGAAACAGGAAAAAGGTTGGAATGGGAAGGGGTGTTTGAAAAAGTGGGAAAATGAAGTGGAAAGGGGGTAAGATGGAAAATTAGGACAATTGGGATGGGAAGAGGGCAACTGGGGAAGGGGGAAAGCTTTAGGTGGGAAAGTTGGGATGGAAAGGGGGCAAGACTGGAATGGGAAAGAGGCTGGAACCTAGGAAAGGCTGGGATGGAAAGTGGAGAGAGAGGGGCTGGGGATGGGAGTAGTAAAGGCTGGGATAGGAAGGGAAGGGAAGACTGGGCTGGGCAAAGGGCTCTGGAAAAGTTGGGGGAAACTAAGGGAAGAAGGGGGAAGGACTGGGAAGGGAAATTGTGGGTGGGGGATTCTTCCTTTGGCTCTTTGGAAGGGGCTGTCTGGGAGAGCTACCTGCTTTTGCAAGGAATTCAGGGAACTCCTGCTGGAGCAGAGGGGCAGCTACCTGCCTGCTCTGCTTCCTCCTCTTCCTCCTCTCCCTTCCGCCCCCAGAAGGGAGACCTGGAAAGCAGGGAGGCGGGAGGGGAATGAACGCACGGAGGAAGTTGCTTGTTCCCAGGAGGGGGTGTCTCTTCCACGCGTCTATTCCCCTCCCTGCTTTTGAGGTCTCCCTTCTGGGGGCGGAAGGGAGAGGAAGAGGCCGCGACCCAGGCAGCTGTGGGTCGCAGGAGGGGAATGAAAGCACGGAGGAGGCGCCCCCGCCTCCTGCAACCCACCAGCTGCCTCCCTGCCTGCCTCGATGGGGTGCTGCTGCCCTTTCCCCTCTTCTTCCTCCTTACTTCTCGATGGCTAACTGGAGGAGGAAGAGGAGAAACAACAGCAGCGCCCTTCTGCTTTCTTTCTCCTCTTCCTCCAGCTGGCCATCGAGGAGGAAGAGGAAGAGAAGGGACTGGGGTGGGCTGCTGCAGTTTCTCCTCTTTTTCCTTCTCTTCCTCCTCGATGGCCAGCTGGAGAAGGAGGAAGAGGAGAAACAGCGGCAACGGCCCCTGGGCGGCCTCCTCGGTTTCTCCTCTTCTTCCCCCTCTTCTTCCTTCCTTCATGGCCAGCTGGAGGAGGAGGAGGAGGATGGTCAGGAAGAGCGGCGGCATAGGAGCCTCGCCTGGGGTCCCCTGTGTCGCCTTTGCCACTTGTCCTCCTCCTCCATGGGCAGCCGGCTTCGGAGCCGCACCTCCAGGCTCCGCTGCTGGCTTGACCCGAACATAAGCTGGTGCACCTTCTCCCTTGTGCGCCTTTGCCTCTAAGCTCCTCCTCCTAACTCTAGCCAGCCCTGTGAGAAGGGGGGGGGAGGAGACGACCTGGAGTGCCTGGCTGCTTGGCTGGCACAGGGGCCGGCAGCCATTTCGAAGAGGGGGCGGGGCTAACCGAGGAGCCTTCGCGACCCCTGGAAAATGACCCCATGACCCCCCTGGGGGTCGCGACCCCCAGGTTGAGAACCACTGCTCTAGAGGGTCAAAATCCAAGGCCCCCAGACACCCGAGAGCGGAGGCGAGCCGACGAGAAGATTAAAGAGACAGGAGTAGAGGGCAGGATACTGGGAGGAAGAAAGAGGAGCTGGCGAGACCAGGAGAGACCGGGAAAAAGCAGCCGAAAAAGCAGCCGAGGCAGCAGCACTAAACAAGCAGCGGTGAGATCCCCCTCCACCTCCCCAGAAAAGCCATAGAAGCGAGAACATTTAACGGAAGGTAACAAACATTAGGCAACCCAAAATCGAAGTCCAAGACCCTCAAGACCACGTAGGGGGAAGGCATTACTAATAATTTCAAGTCATAGGCGAAGATACAAATAATTCCCACTATATCTCTCCCTCACACCCTTTCTATCTGAACAACCCTCCCCCTAAACCAGGGCTGTCCAACTGGCGGCCCCGGGGCCGGATCCGGCCCCGTAGCCTGTTGGACACGGCCCCACCTATGCCCTCAGCCGCCATTTTTAATTTTTTTTTTAAAAAAATGGCGGCCGAAGAGGGGAGGTGGGGCAGGGAGGAGGAAGAGACTAGCTCCTCCTTTTCGGGCGCCCTACCTAGGGCAGGGAGCCGCCAAAAGGGCAGAAGGCGGCGCTAAAGAGCAGCGCGTCACAGGCCTGGCGTGACGCGCTGCTCTTCTTACCGCCTACTCCTCCTTTTGGCGGCTCCCGGCCTAGGAAGGGAGGGGCCAGCCGAAAGGAGTAGGCGGTGCAAGGGGCAGCGCGTCACGCCAGGCCTGTGACGCTGCCGTTGGCGCCTTCCTGCTGCCACCGGTGGTTCCCCGGCCTAGGAAGGGAGGGGGCACCGAAAAAAGTAGGCGGTGCCAAGGGCAGCGCGTCACGCCAGGCCTGTGACGCGCTGCTCTTGGCGCCAGCGTGCTCCTCCCCACGGCGGCTTTAGGAGGGGGGCCTGGGGCGGGGCCAAGCGGCCCGCAGGTCATCAGTGACCTCTTATCCGGCCCTGGACCCGCCAGAAGTTGGACAGCACTGCCTAAACGATATCCATCAACCCATAACCTGCAACCCCTATAAGAGAAAGCGTCCTAAATACCCCCTAGAGAATTCAAGAAAGAACATAACAAAGAACATACCCTGCACCAGAGCGGGGGAAGGAAACCAACAAAAATGCTAATGCCTATGAGGAAGGCGGAGAAGGAAAAAAAAGGAGAGCAAAACAGAAGAGGCTCAGGAGCAGGCATGGGAGCAGGAGAAATGGGCTTAAGGGAATTATTTGCAGAGATGCATGACATAAGAAGAATGATTCAAGGAGGAGACGAGGAAAGGAGAAAGATGAATGAAAGTATGAAGGGCGACCTGAAAGAACTGAAAGGGGAGATAAGGACAGATCTAAAGGAAATGAAAAAAGAAATAAAAGGACTAAATAATAAAATGATGGAAATGAAAGAAGAAATCAAGGAAGTTAAAAAGGAAAACCAAGAGTTGAAGAGCCAACAAAGGGAAAATCTAGAGAGAATAAAAGAACTAGAGATGAAAAATACAATACTGGAGGAGAAACAGCTGAAACTGGACTATGCCCAAACAGAACATCAACTCCGCTTTAGAGGCCTGGAGGAAGAGGAAAATCAAAAAACCAAAGAGATAATAGTGGCTATAACAGCCAAAATACTAGACATCCCTGAACCCTACATATTAGACAAGGTAGATAGAGTCTACAGAGTAAACTCGGCCTTCGCCAGGATAAACAAAACACCCAGGGATGTCATCGTACACTATACAAAAAGATCAGGTGCTGAAATGGCAGGGAAATATACAGGGGAGCTATAAAGGGAAGAAAGTACTAATACTTAAAGAAGTCCCAAGAGAAGTGCTGGACAAAAGGAAGGACTACTTCTTCATAACTGATATCTTAAAACAGAACAACGTGAAGTTCCGCTGGCTTAAATTGGAAGGAATAATGACCACATTTAGAGGAAAGCAGCATTGGCTGACTACGGTTGAAAGAGCAAATGACTTCCTGGAGAGACACAGAAGTGACCTAAATGAATATGGACGAGGAAGTGGCTATAGGGGTGAAAAGGGAAACCCAAGAATGGTGCAGGAACCAAAAAACCTGCCCCCTGGCGAATCGAAGAACACCCCAAAAGAGAATACAGCCGAACCGGAGGACAGTGACGCGGAGGACGAGGCGGAGGAAAACGAGGAGGGACTGACAGATCAGAGAGAGCGAGAAGAAGAGGAAGAGGAAACACCCCTAGATTAGACCCAAATGCAGCTCAGGTGCATTACCTGGAACGTTAACGGGTTAAACAATGATATTAAGAGGAAGAGGGTTTATGGGAACCTTAAGAAGAAAAGAGCGGGGATTATAGGGCTCCAGGAGACCCATATAAGGAAAACCGATGTAAAATACCTAAAAAGGAGTGATATGGGGGAAGCATTCATAGCGTCAGCTGGGAAAAAGAAAAAGGGGGTGGTAATATACGCAGATCCCAACCTACAGCCAAAATTACTATTTGAGGATAGAGAGGGGAGGTACGTGGGGATCAGTATACAGAGAGAAGAAGAGAAAATACTGGTATGTAATGTTTATGCCCCCAACGACACAAAAACTAATTTCTTTACGGAAATAGAAAAGAAAATAGCTAAACACCAGCCTCAGTTCGATGGTATTATAATGATGGGGGATTTCAACAGGGTGGCAGACCCAAGAACGGACAGGAGCCCAGAACCAAAAAAAGGCAACCAGGGAGGCAGACTCCCAAAAAGCTACCAGGAAATGATAAAAAACCTAGAAATCAGAGATGCATGGAGGGCTACTCACGCAGGAGAAAACGATTTCACGTTTTTCTCGGATAGACATAAATCTTGGTCGAGGATCGACTTAATATTAATATCCAATACAAAACTACAACAAGTCCAAAAAACAAAGATATGGCCAAAAGACATTTCGGACCACAGCCAGGTGGAAATCGAACTAGAAGGTACACAGAGGGAATTCTATTGGAAGCTTCCATTGAGAGTAATAAGGGACCCAAAAGACCTAGAGGAAAGCAAAAGACTATTAAGGGAATACCTGCAGATAAACTGCCTTAATAATGATAATAACAAAGTAATCTGGGAAGCAGGCAAAGCATACATGAGGGGAGTATATATGAAACAACAGGCAAGATGGAAACGAACGAGGCAGGCCAAAATAAAGGACCTATATAAAAGAATAGAGGAAGAAGAGGGAGAACTTAAAAAGAACCCCAGAAATGAAGCCAAAAAAGAGATAGTAAAATCCCTCCAGAAACAACTGGAAATATACAAAGTAGAAAAAATAGAGAAGGACTTAAAATATTTGAAACAAAAGAAATTCGAATCAGCAAACAAACCGGGGAAGCTACTGGCGTGGCAATTAAAAGAAAAAAGAAAGCAAAATAGTATAACAAAACTATCCTCTGAAGGTAAAGAATACACTACAGAGAAAGAAATGAGAAAGATCATTGAATCTTTCTACACAACACTGTATAGCAAAGACAACATAGACAGGAACGAGATACAGAAATATCTAGGGGAAAAGAAAATCAACAAAATTACAGATGAGGAAAGGGAAGGGCTAAACAAGATAATAACAAAAGAAGAGATAAGAACGGCAATAAAAAGGCTAAAAATAGGGAAGGCGCCAGGCCCAGATGGCTTCCCCGCGGAATATTATAAAGAATGCCAGGAGGAGATAGAGGGCATCCTCGAAAGAGTATTCAATGATATACTAAGGCTGGGAGAGATCCCCGATTCATGGAAGGAATCCAACATCGTTCTCATCGGTAAGGCGGGAAAAAATCCAGAGAACCCATCGAGTTATAGACCAATCTCCCTATTAAATACGGACTATAAAATATTCGCAAATATATTGGCAGAAAGGCTCAAAAAATTCTTAGGACAATGGATAAAGGAGGACCAAAATGGATTCCTACCAAATAGGCAACTAAAAACTAATATAAGAATAATAGTGGACGCCATAGAATACTATGATAAAAATATAGATAGGGAGGTCGCTCTAATATTCGTGGACGCCGAAAAGGCCTTCGATAAGACAAGTTGGGAATTCATGGAGGCACTGCTGAGAGAGATCGATGTCGGATTCCACATGATGAATGCCTTTCAGGCAATATACAGGGAACAATACGCAAGAATAATCGTTAATCAAAAAAAGACAGACAAGGTGAAAATACAAAAAGGAGTAAGACAGGGATGCCCACTCTCCCCCTTCCTATTCATTTTGGCCCTAGAAATATTATTAGAAGAAATTAGGAACGATGATAGACTAAAAGGACTAAAAATTAAAAAAGAGAGGATTAAATGCCTTGCTTTTGCAGATGACTTAGCATTAATAGTTGAAAACCCTAGAGAATCCCACTGGCTGTGGACCGAAAAAATAGAAAACTACGGAAAAGTAGCGGGTTTTAAAATAAATAAAGAAAAAACACAAATATTGGTCAAAAACATGACCGAAAAGGACAAACGAGATCTGCAAACCAAGATGGGCATGAGAATATCGAACAGCGTGAAATATCTCGGCGTGACTTTAACACCCAAAAATTCACAGATATTTAAAAATAACTACACAAACAAATGGAAAGAAATAAAGAAAGACCTGGAAAAGTGGTCAAGGCTTAACCTGTCCTTTCTTGGTAGAATTTCGACAATAAAAATGAACGTATTACCCAAAATGAACTTCCTGTTTGCAACAGTTCCAGTGGTACCAAAAAACTACTATTTTGACTCTTGGAATAGGGATATATCTAAATTCATGTGGGGGGGGGAGTCAAAATGAAAGTACTGCAAAACCCGAAGGAGAGAGGAGGACTGGGACTTCCCAGCCTGAGACTCTACTTCGAAGCCAGTTGTTTAACCTGGCTAAGAAGCTGGTGCAGACTGGAAGAAGAAAGAATACTAACGCTAGAAGGAGCAGACTTGAGGTTTGGCCTCCACGGCTATCTCTGGTACGATAAAGCGAAGGCAGATAGAAATTTCAACAATCACTTTATAAGGAAACCACTCCTAAAGGTGTGGGAGAAACATAAAAAACAAATGGGAAAGGAAATACCTCTATGGGTATCCCCCAACGAGGCGTTCCAGATAAGACAATTAGACAACGAAAAATGGATAACATATAAAGATCTATTAAATAAGGAGGGACCAGAGCTAAGCCTGAAGACCAGACTTCAACTGAAATCGGAGGGTCACGAAGTGGGGTGGTTTCCATATTTCCAAATAAGAGATAGACTGAAAGAGGATGTGAAAAGAGGACTGAAAACCCAAATGAGTGACCTGGAGGAAGCATTCCTGGGCAAGGATGACAAACTGATGTCCAAAATTTATAAATTGTTAATAAAGAAGGAAAATGATAAAGATAAGGACGAGACGCATGTGAAGGAATGGTCCAGGAATATAGGCTATAAAATAAAACCGGAGGTATGGGGAAACATATGGACCAATAACGTAAATATCTCACTGTGCTACAAATACAGGGAGAACTGGATGAAGATACTGTATAGATGGTACCTCACCCCTGTTAAACTATCCAAAATATACAAGAATTCAAAACCCAATTGCTGGGTCTGTAATAACACCAATGGAACATTCTTCCACATGCTATGGCTCTGTCCAAAAGCAAAGAAATTCTGGAATCTAATACACAAAGAATTGGAAAAAATGCTTCAAAAGAAAATAACGAAAAGCCCAGGGATGTTCCTCCTGGGAATCTTAGAGGATGATCTAAGTAAATATGAGGGAAGGATATTTATACTGGCGACAACAGCAGCCAAGATGCTTTTTGCAAGTCATTGGAGAACGGATACCACCCCATCGATACAGGACTGGAGGCAGAAAGTCCTGGAAACCTGCCAAATGGAAAAACTAACGGAAGCAATAAGGGAGGGGAACACCAAGAGAAACCACAAGTGGGACTGGGAGCTACTCAAAAAATATTGTAAAAAAGAGTGTAATGTAGATATTGAGATGTAAATGGACGGATAAGCATTGGTAAAGTAATGAGTATGAAAGGTTGAAACAACACCACTCGCCTCGTTGAGTTGACAATGTACTTTCCTATTATAGGGATAAAAAGGAAAGGTCGGGAAGTGGAGGAACGCGATTAACATTGAAGTTAGAACAAGAACGGTATAGCTTAAAAATGAAGAATGATGTATCATCCCCTGGAACCTTTCTGGAGCACCACTAACCACTTTCACTTTCTGCTCTATCCACAAAGGTGGATATTCTCTGCGACCTAGCGCTTTATCTCCTCTTTGCTATCCAAGATACTTGGTATCTATCTTTTTATCCCACTGTTACTTTGTTTTTTATTCTGTGAAAACTAATAAAGATTGTTTTACAAAAAAAAAAGAGAAAGATCTGGGGTCCCACTTTCCCTCATCCTTTGGAAATGCCCCAGCTCCACTCTTTCTCCAACGACCATCATGGACTCTCCCATCTGAAGAACCTGGATGGTTCTTCTGGTCCTTTCCTCCTTCCAGGGTTACTATAACATTGGAAATAAACAATTCTGCATCATCACCATCATCCTTTAACTGCCCACTCCTTACCGAATGCTCAAACAGCGAGGAAATGAGGAGTGGAGGTTTCAACCACTGTTTGGAGACCTTGAGTACAGCTTTAGGGTCACCATGACAGGTAGGGGGGGGGGGGTGATGCTGAGATGTCCAGCAGGATCATTGAGTCATGCATTCTTAGAGTTGGTCTAGATCATTGATTCTCAAAGTGGGTGGTACCACCCCCTGGTGGGTGGTGAGGCGATCCAAGGGGGCCGTGGGAGGCTCAGGGGAATTTGGGGGGCGGTGAACCCCTTCAAGAGGGCGGTGAACAATTGGCCATTTAGGAGGGGTCACACAGCCCTCTTCTTTGGTCCCGCCTCTTTCGCTTTGACTTATTAGATATTTGGATTCAAATTCGTAAGAGTAGAAAAATTATTTATGAAGTAGCAACGAAAATATGGTTGGGGGTCACAACATGAGGAACCTTATTTAGGTGTCATGGTATTAGAAAGGTTGAGAACCACTGCATTAATATATATAAACCTTTCTGTTTAATTGCTATTAATTTTTTTTAAAAAAATTATTTCTAGGGGGGCAGTGAGTAAAAATATTTCTGGAAAGGGGGCGGTACACCAAAAAAGTTTGGGAACCACTGGTCTAGATAAAATTTCCTACTTGACAGATGCAACTGTCTTTCGGGTTGCAAATGTCAACAAAGAGCTACACAAATTGGTCGAGTGCTCACCCCGACCCAGGCAGACCTCGAACTCATAACCTTCTGGTCAGTAAAGATCTTATGCAGCTGACTCCCACATTCCCGGTGCTTCCCTATCAGAAGGAGAGGAACCCATCCCTCCACAGCTATGCCACCACTGGCTTGGCACTGCCATCCTCAAGCCTGGAGAAGCTGCTGGTAGAGCAGAAGCCAGAGGGGGCAGAGCCAGGCCGCGCCAAGCCCCGCCCCCTCCCCTCTGGCTTCTGCTCTACCAGCAGCTTCTCCAGGCTTGAGGATGGCAGTGCCAAGCCAGCCTTGTGCTAGCTATGTCACCACTGACTTGGCACTGCCATCCTCAAGCCTGGAGAAGCTGCTGGTAGAGTTGGAGCCAGAGGGGGGCGGAGCCAGCCCCCTCCCGGCATTGGAGCTCCCAGCAGCTTCTCTAGGCTTGAGGATGGCAATGCCAATGTAGCAACCCCGTTCTCCTTCGTGCCTGGGGGGAGCCAGCCCCCTGGTTTGGAGCTCCCAGCTTGCACTAGGCTTGAGCCAATTGTGGATGATGGGGAGATGGATGAAGGGGATGATGAGGTAGCTGGGCCTTCATCTCCCACAAAGAGCTTGGCATGGGATGATGGCTGGCCCGATGAGTATGACAGCTGGGAAAGTCAGGCTGACACTGAGAGTACTGATTCAGATAATCAATATGAGAGACCAGGTGGCTTCGGTTCGCAAGAAAGGGTCAGGGAGATAGCGGAGGATGAGCCCATGGAAGCCGAAAGGGAGTCTGGCTCTCACGAAGATAGCGACCCAGGTGCTGGGAGGCAAGGACGGAGCTTTGATAGGAGACGGAGCATTGAGTCCAGTAGGAGGGAATGGCACCAAAGCCTAGAGCGCCAAAGGAGCGTTAGGTCCCGTAGTACAGATTGGCGCCGAAGCCTAGAGCGGCGTAGATCTCACCAAGGGGATTAAGTATAGGATCCGTGGGAACGGATCCTCAGTTGCTCGGCCACTTCTGATTTGAAGGGAGTGAAGCGAGTGAAGATCCACGGAGCCAGAATTGGGCTCGTGCCTTGCCAAGAAGTTTCTTGGGCCTTGATTCCTTGAACTTTGCCTTGTTGAATTGCCACGGACCAAGTCTGTTTGATCCACCTTGTTTTGCGGAACTTTTGACAAGCTTTTGCCTTTGGATTTACCCACGAACTCTTTACCTTTTTTATTGAACTTTTGATACTTTTATGGACAATTTACCTTTTCACCTGTTTTTCATTATTCAATAAATAGTTAGCTGATTACTGTCTCTGTGTGTGTGATTAAGGGGCTGGGCCGAGACCCTGCATTGTGACAGCCAAGCCAGTGGTGGCATAGCTAGCACAAGGCTGGCTTGGCCCTGCCCTCCTCAAGCCTGGAGCAGCTTCTGGGAGTGCCAAAGCTGGGGGAGGGGGCGGGGGCAGGGCTTGGCGCAGCGTAGCTCCAGCTCCCTCTGGCTCCGCTCCCCTCAGGCTCTACCAGCAGCTGCTCCAGGCTTGAGGATGGCAATGCCAAGCCAGTGGTGGCATAGCTAGCACAAGGCTGGCTTGGCCCTGCCCTCCTCAAGCCTGGAGCAGCTGCTGGGAGTGCCAAAGCTGGGGAGGGGGCGGGGCTTCGTGCAGCCTGGCTCCGCCCCCTCTGAGAAGCGCCCCATCCATCTGGGATCAACCTCCTTTGGTCCCGGGATCGACTGGTCGATCGCGATCAACTTCCTGGGCAGCCCTGCCCTACATAAATCTGTCTAAATTTCATTGCAAAGCCTTGTGGCAGTGCATTCTGCATGTTTACATGCACCACAAAGAAGTTCTTCTCACTTTCATCAACCATAACCCTCTTGAACATCCCTTGTTCTTTGTGTTAGAAATGAGGCACATATTTACGTGTGTTATGGAGAATTTCTGCCATTCTGCTCACTGCTGTGAAACAAGGAGAAACCCTTTCTTAGTAACTGTGGTTTAACAATGATAGATTATTGCATTGCAGCTGAGGTCTGCCCATAGATTTTCTGGCAAGATGAAATAAATGGGTTTCCAAACTGTACTTGCTTCGGCTTATCCAGGCATTTTCCTTCCAGAGTTTGCAGTACGTTCATCTTAAGTGGCTGCCAATCAATTTATGGGGTGTTTAATTTGGGATGTTGCACTTTCTGCTCTTTCTTCTCCCTGAAGTCGATGCATTGACGTTTGTCCTGTTTTGCAAAGTATCTAGAAGTGATTTCCAAGAAAACTAACTTTGCAAAATAATAATAATAATAATGCCCGCAAATATATAAATTGCTATATTGTTTTGACCCAAGAGAACACCTCTCTAACAATTTCTAGGTCTTCCAATATTAATTATTGGTATGTTGTAACTCCTAAACGTAGCCTACATAAACACAACACAACTGTCAGGATTATATACATAACACAACTATTTAGTCTTGCTTCACAGTCCCAACTGGTTTCTAATTATTACTATACTGTAACTCCTAAACAGAGCCTATATAAATCTCAAAAGGAGAATAGTACAAATGTCAGATTTATATACATAACACAACTGTCAGGATTATATGGTAACTAAACAACACAAGTAATCCCGGGTACAAAATTCTTGTTTCGGGGATCCTTCTTCAGGTTGTGAATAGTCTATAGCGGGGTGCCCACACTTTTTCAGCATGCAAGCTACTTATAATAAAATCAAGTCAGAAAGATCTACCTACCTCCTCAAGGCTGGAGAGGGGAGGGGCTTGATGCAGCCTGGCTCTGCCCCCTCTGGCTTCAGCTCTACCAGCAGCTTCTCCAGGCTTGAGGATGGCAGTGCCAAGCCAGCTTTGTGCTAGCTATGCCACCACTGGCTTGGCACTGCCATCCTCAAGCCTGGAGAAGCTGCTGGTAGAGCAGAAGCCAGAGGGGGCGGAGCCAGGCCGCTCCAAGCCTCGCCCCCTCCCTCTGGCTTCTGCTCTACCAGAGAACTATGTTTATATAGATGTATTGCTGTTTCTTTAATTACACTCCCTCAGTCCTGCTCCAGTTCAAAGCTTTCTTGTGTTGCTTATCTTCTGTTGTGGCTCAAGCAGAGCTCCATCCGTTCTTTTCACTTGCAAGTACTGTTACTTTAATTACACTTGAATAATCCTGTTGCAATTCCACGCTTCCTTGTGTTGCTTGTTTTATGTTTATGTAGACCACGTTTAGGAGTTACAATATAGCAATTGGGCATGGGTAGGTTCATTCAGAATCTTCGTTATTCGGATTAAAATTGGAATACATCCCTTTTTGAAGCAATTTCGAAGTGATTTGGGAACCCGGAAGTATCCTTGCCATTGCGAAGCTACTGTTGCCACCTTTTTTCCAATTCAGGAAGTGAATTGGAAATGAATCAGCATTTGGAGGCAAGCAGCTGGATGCTTGCATCCAGGCAATGAGGGGAAACCACCTCAGGAGGGGCGGGGTTTTGGCACGGCAGTCATTGCCCTTTAAAAAGGGCCGTGTGTACCTTGTGGGCTCATTGCGAGCCAGGGACGCGAAGCATGCCCGGATTACCCATAAGAACAACGAGGCCATGGCATAGGGACGCAAGCTGAGGGGGGCGGGCGCAGCTCCTTCTCCCAGCAAAGTCTCTGCTCCGTCCCCTCCGTCTCTCTCTTTCTCTCACTCTCTCTCGCACGCTCTCTCTCTCTCTCTTTCGCTCTCTCTCTCTTATGCGTGCCTTTGGAGCGAGTTTGCACCCGCTGCGCTCTCCCCAAGCCTCCCGACTCCCGAGGAGACCTTCAGAGCACAGTGGAGCTTTCCAGCCAGTGGGAATGGGGACCTTGGAGGTGGCGGAAGGTTGGCTTATAGGGGGCGTAATTCCAAACTTTGGCCTAGGGTGCAAAAAAGTGTTAATCCGGGCCTGACGCGAAGGCAGAGGGACCAGGGCAGGCTTCTTGGGTGGGAAAGGTGCCATGCCACCGCTTTGCAAGAGAACAACATACCTGGGGAACCTAGTAAAATCCCCCCCCCAATTTTTTCCTAAATGGGTTGGGATTTGGAGGAGAAAAGGAAAGAGGAAAGAAGAGAGATAAGGAAAGAGGAGAAGGGAAGTGTCACAATGCACAGACTTGGCGGGCCCCCTAATCACACACACAGAGCCGTACTGAAGGCTAACTACTTTATTGAATATAAAAACAGTTCCAAAGAATATATAGTCCAATATGAAGTAAATGTCCAAAAGGTGGAAAGCAAGATTGTCCAAAGTAACGTAGCAAATAGACTAAAAGCTTGGCAGGGCTCCGCAATCCAATGCGGATCAGGAAACAAGGCAAGGCTCCGCAATCCAATGCGGATCAGGGAACAAGGCAAGGCAAAGCAAGGCAAGACTTGATGACCACGGCTTAGCTTGTGGTCCACTCCGCTTCATGCCTATTCAGGTAAGACGTGGCCGGAGAACTGAGGATTCGTTCCCACGGATCCTATACTTAATCCTTCGGCCGAGGTCCTCGACGCTCTAGGCTTCTTCGTCTCCAATCCCTGCTGACGGACCTCGGCCGGTCTAGGGCCCGGGACCAATCCCTCCTGCTAGACTCGATGTTTCATCTTCTATCAAAGGTTCGACCTTGTCTCTCGGCAGCTGTGTTGCTATCTTCCTGAGAGCTTTCCTCCCTAGCCATTTCCCATGCGCTTTGTTCCATATCTTCCTCAGGGGGCTCCTGGGAAGATCTCCCTCCCGGGTGTTCATAACTCCCTGGATCGCTATCAGACTGCACCTGGTGATCTGAATCATCCCTAGGACCAAAACACATTTCTTCCCAGGCCAAGCTCTCTGTGGGCGAAAGAGGCCCTTGCGGGGAAAGCTGCCCTTCGCCCCAGTCATCTAGCTCATCCTCAGAATCCAGTTCTAACACAGCCGGTTCTAATGCTAATGGGACCCCAGGCCCTGTCCCCTGCCCTCCAGGCACAAACGAGAACTGCTGTGCTACAGGAAGGGAAAAAAACAGCAGGAAAAATGTCAGTTTAAACCAGTGTGGATGGATTCCTTTCTTTTCTTTTCTCTCCCGTGTCAGTTTAAAACAGTGTGGATGGGATGGATCCATCTCAGTTTAAACCAGTGTGGATGGATTCCTTTCCTTTCTCTCCTGCGTCAGTGTAGTGTTTCAGCCTGGTGCTCATGTGCATGCTAGGGATGATGGGAATGTTTCTGAAAATGCTGATGATGGAATTGTTCCTGCAAATGCTGATGATGGGATGCCTAGTGAGAACTCTGAGATGCAAAGTGACCTTTCAGATGAGTCTTGCTTTCCTGGGAACAGTTCCCTTCCCAGGGCCTCATTAGATGGGAATTCTTGTGTTCCTGGACTCTGAAGGTTTTGATGTTGATAACGGAACACCTGGGAATTTTTTTACATTTGGCCGCCGAGATAACATTCGGCAATCTAGGCAGGCTGCCAGCCTGCGACGTAGCAGTCGGTTTGCAAACTGAATTGTCTTTATATTAGTTGGCTAGAGAAATTTTCTTCAGATTCCAGGCTTCGTTTAGAATACCATGCCAGATCTTGTATTGTCTTCAAGCTCCTGATTTTGCCTAGGCCTTTGTGCACGTTTTGCTCCTATAGCTGCCTTGCATTATTCATGGGATTTTCATCAAGCATTTTACCTTTGCCTTTGGATTTTGGGATTATATCTTTGCCTTTGGATTTTGGGACTATTTGAACTGTGTGTTTTACCTTGGATATATTCTACTATTGATCTTCTTTTAACCCTTTTGTTGGACACTATATTTGATTCAATAAAAGCCTATTTATTCAGAGACTGTCTGTTCTGTGTGTGGGGTGGGGTGCTCCTTGTCTGAAGTGCAACAGTCAGTTTAAACCAATGTGGATGGGATGGATCCATCTCAGTTTAAACCAGTGTGGATGGATTCCTTTCCTTTCCCAGCAGTTCTAACCAGAGTGGATGGATTTCTTCCCTTTGCTTCTCCCCCCTTTTCTGGAGTAAAACAACTACTTTCAAAGTAAAGACCACCCAAGGAAACAGGAAATAACACTTTGAAACCATTAACGAAGGATTTAGAAGTCTCGGAAATTTTAAAAACTTTTGAACTTTTTTTCCCTGTGAAAATCAGAATTGGCTTTAGATCCGAACCACCAGCGCCCCCTACATTCGAAACAAGTTTTGAACCATTTTTTTAAATAAAAAAAATAATCAAACAAGCCTAATAGTAATAAGTAGTACCCAGTTGGGACTGTAAAGCAAGACTAAAAATTGTCCTTGAATTGTCAATTTCTATTGAAGTCATTTTCATTGCATTGCAATGTTTTCCCATGCCCGATGTACTGTCAACTTCTGCTGCAAAAAATTGCCATAGAATTGCACTAAACCTTGAGATATTTGTCATAAAATCTGTGAATAATCAAATCTGTCAAAAGTCAAAAATGTGGAGAAGGGACTATATTTGTCCTTTTAGCCATGCAACATTTCAAATTAGTTGATTTTGCAGCCATAGACAGAAATAGGAAAAACAGTGGCAGGGCAGAATGTCTTCATTGCTCTTCCTTAGGCACCTAATATGGCAATACCAGGAGCTTCCTGAAGGTGGCAGCATTTTGCAGGTGGCGCTTGCGTTGCAATTCTCTACTAAGTGTGGCTGACTCCAATGTAGACAAGCATTCAGCCTCCAAAATAGGTCCAGACTCCAATGTAGACAAGCATTCAGCCTCCAAAGTAGGTCCAGCACCTTGTACAGGCCACTATTTCAGACCGCTTTGACCATGTGGCATCTTCCCCAACTCTTCTCCGAAAACACAAAACAATCTGATTTCTCGTTTCATATTTCTCCTTAAAGGAACTTTTTTTCCTCACCCTCCTACGGCGGAAGCGGCTGCGTTGTGCTGCGAAGGTAAAAGCGCAGACCGAGCAAGAGAAGGGCGTGACGCGTGACGAAGTGGAGGGATCCTTCTGAAGACCAAAAAAGGGAGGGGGGAGGAGGAAAACGAGTCCCGGCGTTTCCGGAAAAACCCGAAGCTTTTCGAGCGAATTCCTGCAGTAAGGGATCAGAGGAAGCAGGCAGAAAGGAACTGGGCGGGGCGGTTAAGAGTCGGAATTAGCGGAAAACTCCGAAGATAGCCGAGCTGAGTTGCGAGAACTCCGGAAGTACAGAAGCTGAGAGGGAAAAATGAGGGAGGGGAAGAGGGAAATGAGTCCGGAAAAGGCCGGAGGTAGCCGAGTGGGGACGAACTAAGATGAATAAAGGAGAGGGGAAAGGGGGGGTTACCTTCGGGAATAGTCGAAAAATCCCGAAAGTAGCCGAAGTGAGTCGAGCGAATTCTTGAAGGAATAGAAGTGAAGGAAAGAGGTGAAGGGGGAACATAAGTTCGGGAATTGCCGGAAAAAACCCGGAGGTTGCCGAGTACTGAGGCATAAAGGGAAAGGAGGGAAGTTCGGGAATAGTCGGAAAAGTACGAAAGTAGTCGAACAGAGTCGAGGGAATTCCTGAAGGAATAGAAACGGCGAAAATGGGAAATGAGTCCGGGAATCTCCGGAAAAGCCCGAATGTAGCCGAGTGGAGCGGAGAACGAATGAGAGCGAACCCCTGAAGTAAAGAAGCCGAAGGGGGAAAAGGAGTGAAGTCCGGGAATTGCCGGAAAAGCCCGAAAACAGCCGAAAACTGATTTGAGCGTAGAGGCATAAGGAGCGGGTTTGGGAGGAGGAGGGGTTACGTTCGGGAATAGTCGGAAATGCCCGAAAGTAGCCGAACAGAGTCGAGGCGATTCCTGAAGGATTGAAGAGGCGAAAAGAGAAAATGAGTCCGGGATTCTCCGGAAATAAACGAAGGCAGCCGAAACAAGTGAAGCTAAGAAGTGGAGGAAAAAAGGGGAAGAGAAACAGATGAAGTCCGGAAATGGCCGGAAAAGCCCGAAAGTAGCCGAGTGGATCTAATGCCTGAAGTAAAGGGGAGGGAGGGGGAACTTAAAACAAATGGGCTCGGGAATCGCCGGAAAGTCCCGAAGGCACCCGACAGGAGCCGAAAGCGAGTCGGGCGAATCCCTGAAGTGAAGAAGAGGCAGGGAAAGGGGAGGGAACGGCCGGAAAGACCCGAAAGTAGCCGAGCGGAGCCGAGCCGGGGCCTGCCCGAGGGAAGCCGGCGGGGGGGAGCGCTGGCCTGAGGAGAATCTCTTCAGGATCGGGAGCGGAGAGGAGGCCGGAGCGGGGCCTGCGGAGGAGTCGAGGCTGAGGAGGGAGAGGAAGGGGAAGGCCAGGCCAGGCCTCGCCGCCTCAGAGAGCCCCGCTCCCGCTCGCATTCCTCCGGCGGGAAGGAGGAGGAGGAGGAGGAGGAGGAGGAGGAGGCGACGCCGCACAACTCCGGAGGAGGCGAAACAAAGTCTCCTCCTCAGGCCCGACGTCGAGGGAGAAGGGCTGGACGGGCCTGAGGGGGACTGAGGGGGCCGAGAGGCAGGAGGAAGAGGGGGAGAGCGCGCCCCAGGCCAGGGGACTCCCTCCCCTGAGGAGGGGGAGCAGGGCGCACTTGGAGGCCCCGAAGAGAGAGAGAGAGAGGCACAGGGAGGAGCACGCAGCTCTCTCCATCCATACACCCGTCGGGTGCTGCTCCTCTTGGCACCCCTCTCTCCTCAGGACCCGAGGAGAAGGAAAGAAGGCAGAAGAAGGAAGGCTCCAGGAGATCCACACAAACCTACACACAGGTATACACACAAATATATACACATAGATACAGACATAAACACATACATACCTCAAGGGCTGCTTTGACTTTTCTTTGCAGCCCTTTTCCTCAGGGCCAAGGAGAAGGGAGGAAGGAAGGAAAGAAGAGGTCTCAAGAAGGCTTGGAAAGGCACACACAAACACACATACAGATGCAAACATAAACCTTCACACAGACACACACACATACAGATACAAACACATACATAAGCACATACTTATACGCAGACACAGATAGACATTAAACACATACATAAACACACCTCCACGCAGAGACATACATAAAGATACAAACACCACATACATAAGCACATACTTATACACAGATACAGATACAAACATTAAACACATACCTAAACACACCCTCCACATAGAGACATACATACAGATACAAACATCAAACACATACAGAAACACATACTTATACGCAGACACAGATACGAACATTAAACACATACATAAACACACCTCCACGCAGAGACATACATAAAGATACAAACATCACATACATAAGCACATACTTATACACAGACACAGATACAAACATTAAACACATACCTAAACACACCCTCCACATAGAGACATACATACAGATACAAACATCAAACACATACAGAAACACATACTTATACGCAGACACAGATACAGACATTAAATACATACCTAAACACACCTTCACACCGAGACATACATACAGATACAAACATCAAACACAACGCAGACACAGACATTAAATACATACCTAAACACACCTCCACACAGAGACATACATACAGAGACAAACATTAAGCTCATACATAAACACATATCTTCACGCAGATCCATACATACGGATATAAATATAAAACACATGCATAGACACATACCTCTATGCAGATAGACACACATACAGATACAAACAGAAAACAAATAAACACATACCTCCACACAGACATACATACAGAAACAAATATAAAACAAGCAGACACACATATATACAGATACAAACATTATACACATACAGAAACATACCTACATGCAGATACACAAAAACACCTACAGGTGCAAACATTGACACAGAAACATACATCCAGCTACAAACATAAGCACTCCCACACAAACAAACACACACACACACACACACATATATATATACACACACAGGGCCTAACAAGGCTGTTACTTTCTTTTTCTGGCCTTTTCTCCAGGACAAGAGAGAAAGGAGCGGAGATCTGAAGAAGGAAGAAGGAGGGAGGCAGGCCAACAGATTCCACATTCGTGTGTGTCAACTCCAGGCCTAGAGGAGAAGAAAGAAAGAGACAGGATGTAGAGGAAGACACACGCACACTCCCATAGAAAGTGTGGCTGTGATTTCTCTTCGCACCTCATAAAACAGGACAAGAGGAAGGAGTTCTGTGCCATCGCAGTCTACCTTGGAATCCAATTCTGGGCCTTTATTTTGTTGTGTTTTGCTTCTACTACTTGGTCTGGAGATGAAAGAGAGAGACGGGATATCAAGGCAGGTGGAGGCTTGAGAAAGCCACGGTCCCCCTTTTTCCTTTTCTTTGCCCCATTTTTCATCCAGGACAAGAGGAGAGAACAACAGCAATTCAGTCTAACTCAGAGGTTTTGCTAAGATTTTGCCACTACTTTCCCCTTTTCTCGGAGGGGACAGAAGGAGGGGAGGCCCTGCTATTTTTGTGTGGTTTTTCTAGATAGATAATAGTTTCTCTATGAGAAGGGGCTGCTTCCCTATTGACAGTTTGAAGGAGCAATTCTAAAGAAGATTCAACCCCACCCTAAGCATCTTTTCTTGACAATCCCATATAGAAGCAGTAGTATCTATTTCCCTCTAGTCTGTTAAGGCTGGATAGTAATGTAAATCCTTAAACGGGAGGGGGAATCAGTCTTTGGGGAGCAAAGCATTAGAAGCTGCATTGCTGAGTAGCTTTCCCTGATCAAGTTGAGGACTTTGATGGAGAATTAACCTTTTGAACAGGCTTTCCTGAGTCTCATGGGGTAGTCAGGGTGGGAGGAGGCCAGCAGCCCCCTCCCCAGGTTTCCTTCCCTCCCATGGATGGGAATTCTTATTCTGTTCTCCTATCTGGGTTGGGATGCCCTTATGACCTGATAAAGGTTCTGGACCTGAAATGACTGGATACAAGAGTTGGAAATAGTTTGGAGCAGATGGAACCTGACGGTTACTATCTTGGCCAAGCTGCCTCTTAAACTGAGATGTGAACTGAGGCAACAGCAGGATTTTAAGAGGTTTGGATCATGACTCTGGAGACCTTCTCCCTCTCTTCGGTTTGGATAATTTGGCCGGAAAGGGTTTCTCGTGTTTTCTTCTGCTCTGATATGGATCTTTTGGACAATTGTGAAGAACACTAAAAAAACAACCCCCAAACAACTCGATTTGTTCGGTGCTTTGCAATAAAGCTGGATCCTGAACTTGGTTGCGTGTGTGGAGAAGTGACAGTAACCTACTTGAAATATCAAGTACAATGCAGATTGGCTAAAAACTCGTCTCCTTGCCAAGGGCTCCAATGAGTGGCTCACAGTCCGCAATCACGGACAGGTCAGTATGAGGGTGCACCCGCCTCCTACCCTGTTTAACTGCTTGGAATTTGGTTGGAATTAAGCTTTAATCTTGTGACAGTATGAAAAGTGCAAAGGTTGATAGCTCTGAGCAAATGGGATTGGCATCTAGGCCTGGAATTGTCAAGCCCCCTTTTGATTTGCAGTTTATTGAACCATCTGTGTTAAGTCGGTCTAGTCAAGTCTGGCATTCTGGCATTCTGTGATGGTGGCTAAAGTTCCTGTGGGAAGTAAGTCTGGGGCCCCTTCTACACTGCCATATAATTATATAATTATCTAGATTATATGTTTTGAACTGGATTATAGGAGTCTACACTGCCAGATAATCCCAACCAGAAAATGTGGGACTTTATATGGCAATGTAGAAGGGTCATTGAAGTTGAGTTCAGTGAAAACTTGGGCTTTGTATATAAGCATTACCACTTGAGGATGCTTGTGGTGAAAGTCCATTGGGATGAAGTTGGAAAACACACAATATTGTAATCCGCTTCCATGGCATAGTGATGTTCTTGAATCTAATTGTGTTTCTGGTCCCTTCCACACACCTGAATAAAATCCCACATTTTTTTTGCTTTGAACTGGGATATATGGCAGTGTGAACTCAAATAACCCAGTGCAAAGAAAATTTTGTGGGATTTTCTGCCTTGATATTCTGAGTTATATGGCTGTGTGGAAAGGCCCTCTGTTTCTAGCACGCATGATGTGGGGTTCTTCGTAATGTGTTGAATTCTCAGTCTTCATAACAGAAGAGACATCCACTGAGTTTGGCATATTACTGCTGATCTTCCTGTTGTATTTTTGATTCTCCTTGCACTACTACCCCACTCCATATCCCTCTCGGGAACTGTTGTCCTAATTCTAGTAGCAGTCCACAAAATTAGGGCAGTGTTTCTCAACCAGTGTGCCGTGGCACACTAGTGTGCCGTGAGCGATCATCAGGTGTGCCGTGGGAAATTGGCACTCCCCTCCTAGCAGCCCCTCACAGGTTTCAAAGAAACAAATTGAGCCTCTCTGCTTAGAAATGGTTTTTGTACTATTTTACTGGATTTTTTTAGTCCCCCAGGAACTGTTTATAACAGCTTCATGACATCCATAGTTAACTAGAAGCAAGTTTCACTCAGGGTGAAATTTCACAAAGGTCTGGAGAACAAGCTCTATGAGGAGCGGCTTGAAGAGCTGGGCATGTTTACCCTGAAGAGAAGGCTGAGGGAAGACATGATAGCCATGTATAAATATGTGAGAGGAAGTCATATATATGTTTTGTTTATTGAAACAGGCTCAGGTTTCACACTGAGTGTATAAAATACATTTAAAAACATATTAACTATATGTATTACTGTGTTAGAGTGTCATTTTGTGTCATTTTGGTTGGTGGTGTGCCCCAGGATTTTGTAAATGTAAAAAACGTGCCGTGTCTCAAAAAAGGTTGAAAAACATTGAATTAGGGGATGCATGGTACACTTGTGGGTAGTCAATGGCTTTCCAGACATTGTTGGACAAATTCCCTACCTACCACTATCCATGTTGGTTGGTATTGGCATTGTAACAAAATCATTTGCTACTGTTAAATGCTGCCCTCCTGCATGTAGAAATAGGCTAATTCATTGAACCTTAGGTGTTGTTTGGCTTTGATAACAGGTGTCATGTATTTTAAAGTATGATTTGAAAATGCAAATCTGGAAATCTTGTATCTGGAAATACAAGGAAAAAAACCCATCTATGATAGCTTCATAATTTGACAATAAAGAATATTTAAAAAAATCATCAGATAGCTATTTTCCATCCTGGTAAATATCTGTTTATCCTAATAGAAAGGATGCTGTTATTTCACACCCGCCCGAGCTATGTTGGTCCAAACCTTTGGCCTTGTGATTGCTGTAACAGTGTTGAAGAGTTTATCTTCTGTATGAGTCATAGAGTCACCAGGAACATTACCAAGCTCCCTTGCTTGTCTGAGAGATAGCTTTTTTGGATTCCAGAGCTGACTACAGAACAGACTAATAGTGCAGTTCTGTTAACATCTAGGTGTGTGTATTATTGAACAATAGGGCTTACTTGTGAGTCAGTTTTATAGGCTTGCTGTTGTATTAAAGGTGGCATTGGTGGTACATTTCTAAAATGCTGAATCTGATTTTTTTAAAAGACCGGAGAAAGAAGATGCTTTCTTCTGATTTGTATCCTGCAGCACCAGGTATTCACATCCCATCCAAGTTCTAACCTTGGATAGCCCCACTTAACTTTCAAAAGCAGACAGAATCTGGTGCCTTTAAGGCATTTAGTCTGCTAGCCTTTTGTAACTTGTTAAAAAAGCTCTAAGTAGCTAGTAACTTCTTCTGAAACTGAAACTCTGAAACTAGTTACAGAGTGACAGTGGAACTGATTGATTGCTTGGAAAAATTATATTCTCCATTCTTGTGTCACTATCAACTGTAAAAATAGATTTATACTTCTATATTTTAATAAATTTTTTTGCATATTTGATGTGCGGTTTTACTGCTGACTTCATAAAATGTTTGAGAATGATGGTCTATGCCAGGCTTGGACAAGCTTTGACCCTCCAGGCGTTTTGGACTTCAACTCCTACAACTCCTACAACTGTGGGAGTTGAAATCCAAAACACCTGGAGGGCCAAAGCTTGTCCATGCCCGGTCTTCACCCTAGGTAAGAAATAAAAATGTTGAAGCTAGGAAGCTTACACTTTCATTCCACTGTATTGGCCTTTGCCCTAAAAGAACCTCTGTTTTGTGAGTCTAAGGTAATTCTTACTTTTATTCTTACCTACTGTAAGTTTTGACTCTGAAGATAAGGCTATATATGGTGGTATCTCTGATCAGGCATCATCAGATAAATACCTTCCTTGGTATTATCCTAGGTAGATGTATTGTGGTTTATTTTTGGTTGTAGGTAAAGGACACTTTCAGTCTGACTGACTGTAGTTTATCATTGATTTCCATCAATAGCCTGTGGCCAACTTTTTCCAATAATCTGTGAAATTCAAATAATGATGAACTTTTGATTCTCCTTGACATTGTATTTCTTTCCAGTGTTTATTAGGTGACGCTGGGGACGTCTTTCCTGTCTGTCTTTTTAAATAAAAGCAAAGGTTTTGATAGAAGTCCAGCAACACTTTTATTTCATACTAGCTTGGGGACCCGGCGCTGCCTGGGTTATTTGAGGAAGGCATTGTGTGCCAAGGTTGGTCCGTATCAGTTGTTCATTTGGGTCGCAGTGGTTTCGGGAAGTGAGTGAAGGTACTTCAAGTCCCATAATCCATGGTCCATCCTCCTCCAAATTGCACCAGGATGTAGGGGGTTCTGTGTGCCAAATTTGGTCTTGATCAGCCATTGGATGAGGGTCGCAGTGGTCTTGGGAAGTGAGTGGAGGTACTTCAAGCCCCATCATCCATGCTCTGCTCTTCTCCAAACTGCACCAGGACATAGAGTGGGTCATGGGGGCTCTGTGTGGCAAGTTTGATATTTATCGGTCTTTGTTGGGGGCCACAGTGGTCTCTGGGAAGCAAAGCACTTGGAAGTACTACAAATCCCATAATCCGTGACCCATCTTTCCGAAACTGCACCAGGACGTAAAGGGCATCATGGGGGTTATGTGTGCCAAGTTTGTTCCAGGTCCGTCAGCCGTGCTGGTCAGAGTAAGTGAGTGAAGGTATAGCAAGTCGCATCCTCCATGGTCCACCCTCCTTCAAACTGCACCAGGATGTAGAGTGGGTCTTTGGGGGGAGGGGGAGATCTGTGTGCCAACTGTAGTCTTGTTCTGTCATTGTTAGGGGCCTAGTCTCGAAAATCAAGTTGGGGAAGCCTTACTGTCAATTCAGGCTGAGGCCTAGTCAGGAGAATCAAGTTGAGGAAGCCTTACTGTCAATTCAGGCTGAGGCCTAGTCAGGAGAATCAAGTTGAGGAAGCCTTACTGTCAATTCAGGCTGAGGCCTAGTCAGGAGAATCAAGTTGATAAAGCCTTAATGTCAATTCAGGCTGAGGCCTAGTTTGTAAAATCAGGTAAAGAAAGCCTTTTTGTAAAGAACTCTGTCTGGCACCTTTGCGATTTGGGATGTTGGAATGCTGGCCAATCCATGGCCCATCCTCCCTCAAACTGCACCAAGATGTAAAGTGGGTTTTGTGGATTCTGTGTGCCAAGTTTGGTTTTGTTGTCTCATTGTTGAGGGCTGCAAAGTGTTTTGGACTTAAACTCCCACCATGCCTGACTGCCTCAGGGCTTTTCCTTATCCCCCTCTGGCACTTTAGAGGGTTGGAATGTTCGTGTTGGCTGGCCAATGGGAGTCCTTTATACAAATTATCCCACAGTGGGAGCCAATCAAAATGCTGGCACATATTCGCTCGGTTGCACCACCCACCCACCGCCTGCAAACACTGACTTTGATCTATATATATATAAAAAGAGACCCGTCGTGCAATGGGGCAAATAGAAAAAGAAACTATAAGCCTCAGAAACACGAAAGTAGGCAACAGATGTGAACATACCACGAGGTACCTAGACGGCCCAAAAAACCCAACCTAGGTACCTCCAAACACCCCCAAACACAACCCCCTAAAATGGGGCAACGGGACCGGCCATCCCTGCCTCTTCGCAGCCAGCGCGAATGTTTAGAACGTTCGCGCGCATGCCAGCAAACACTCACCCTCGCCTCCTCCTTCTCCATCCCCCTCGCCGCTGCGATCAGGAACAGCGGTGGCGGTTGCTCGGGGGGGGGAGGGAGGGAGGGAGCCGGGCAGGGAGGAGAAGTCGCCCTCCCTTCCCCCTCCAAGGCCCTCCCTCCCCATTCCGCCCCTTCCCCCACTCCCGCGATCGCCACAACGCGGGGGGAAGGCGGGCCTAAGGAGCGGGAGGGGGCCCCTCCCTTCCCGCTCAAGGCCTCCTCCCCGTTCCGCCCCTTCCCGTTGCACGGATCGCCGGCAGGCGAGGGAGGGAAGGGGCGGGCCTAGGAGTGGGAGGAGGCCCCTCCCTTCCCTCCAATGCCCTCCCTCCCTGTTCCGCCCCTTCCCGCCACGGCGCGCGATCGCCGGCAACGGGGTGGGTGGGGGGGGGGCGGGCCTAGGAGCGGGAGGGGAGGCCCTTCCCTTCCCCTCCAAGGCCCTCCCTCCCCGTTCCGCCCCTTCCTCGCCACGGCGCCGCGATCGCCGGCAACGGCGGGGGGAAGGGGCGGGCCTAAGGAGCGGGACGGGAGGCCCCTCCCTTCCCCCTCCAATGCCCTCCTTCCCCTCGCCGCTCGCCTCAGGATGAGCGGAGGCGGCGGCAGCCGAAGCAAGGGAGGGGGCCGCCCACGGAGGAGGAAAAAGGGCAGGAAGAACAAGGAAAGAACAGGTAGGGAAAGGGAAGGAGAAATGGAAAGGATGAATGGGGAGGAGGAAAGGAAGGGGAGAGAAGGAAGGAGAGCAGGAAGGAGAGAGAGAAAGAGAGAGAGACAAAAAGAGAGATAGAGAAAGACAGATAGAAAGACAGAGAAAGAGAGACACACACACATAAAGAGAGAGAGAGAGAAAGACAGAGAGACACACACACATAAAGAGAGAAACAGAGAAAGAGAGAGAGAGAAAGAGAGTGATACACACACACATAAAGAGAGAGAGATAGAAAGACAGAGAGAGACACACACACACAGAGAGAGAGACAGAGAGAGACAGAGAGACACACACATAAAAGAGAGAAAGACAGAGAAAGAGAGAGAGACACACACACAAAAGAGAGACAGAGAAAGACAGAGAGACAGAGACACACACAGAGAGAAAGAGAGAGACAGAGAGAGAGAGAGACACACACACAGAGAGAGAGAGAGAAAGAGAGAAGAGAGAGAGACACACACACACAGAGAGAGAGAGAGAGAAAGAGAGAAAGACAGACAGAAAGAGAGAGAAGGAAGGAGAGGAGGAAAGAGAGAGAGAGACGGAGAGAGAGAAAGAGAAAGAGAGAGCTCAACAGTGCACAGAGAAGCATGTCTGTGCAGGAGGGTGAACATTAGGAAGAACTTCCTGACTATGAGAGCTGTTCAGCAGTGGAACTCTCTGCCTCAGAGTGTCATTTTGTGTCATTTTGGGAAGTACCACCCCCATTCCAGAAAAAAATATTGACTCACCGCCCCCCTTTAAATACATTTCTAAAATATTAATACCAATAACACAGAAAAATATATATACTCGTGCAGTGGTTCTCAACCTTTCTAATGCCATGACCCCTAAATAAGGTTCCTCATGTTGTGGTGACCCCCAACCATATACCCCATGAATGACAGACCTGAACCAAAATTGGCACACAGAACCCCCATGACCCACAGAAAATACTGGAGGGGTTTTGGAGGAATTGACAGTGATTTAGGGGAGACGTAGTTCACCTACATTTGGTAAGCACTCTAAACCCAAACAACACTGAATCTGGACCACATTTGGCACAAATACTCAATATATCCACAGTTGAACACTGGTGGAGTTGTAGGGGATTGCTTTTGTCATTTGGGAGTTATAGCACCTGGGATTGATAGCATTTTGAACTCCCAACAGCAATACAATTGAACTAAACTTGAGCAGTAGAGAATACTGGACCTTACTGTATCCCAACAGCAATACAATTGAACTAAACTTGAACTATAGAGAATATTGGCACAGCAACGCGTGCACGGGTCAGCTAGTTATATACATAGATTTATGTATCAGAATGGATTTACACTGGTCAGAAATGAAACTGTTATTCTGCTTGCTACTCTTTTGGGTGACTTTGAAGCAGTTACTGCAGTATTGAAATAATTACTGCAACCTCTCGAAATACAAGGAACCCCCAGAAGCCTCGCTCACTAGTCAGAGTGGTGTGGCAGGAAGGAGAACTTGCACAAGAATATATGGAAGTTTAAAATACATGAATAGTTTACTGTTTTATTGATTAGCTTGAAGGCCTTTTTAAAGCCATAGGGTGAGATGTTAATGCGGAAAGTAGGGTTCTAAATGTAAAATAGAAGATCTACTCTCTCTCCCTTCCATTATCTCTCTCTCCCTTCCATTATGCATAAAGTGTTTTGAAGTGCTCAGAATACTTTCCAGAATTGCTAGAGTTATTTTGATCCCTCTCTGTATAATCATATACTTTGTTATAGTTTAGCATAGTTAGAAAACATAAGAGTAATGATGAACCATGCAGAAGGCCTGATTAATCTGTTCCCCCCAGTGGCCAACCAGATGCCCATTGGCAGCCTCAAAGCAAGACATAAGTATTGTAGCAACTTCCAGTTTGTGCTCTGCAGCACTTGGTCTGAAAGGCATACTGATTACTAGGTAATGATAACCTAATTGTCCCTAAATTTGCCCTGTCTTCATTTAAAGCTCTCCTAACTGCTGCCGATCATTCAATTCAGTTTAACTAAGTGCTTGTTTTTGGAGTGCTTATTGAAATCCCTCTTGAATTGCTCACCATTTAGATTTATTGGACAGTTTTAGATGTTAATTTCCCTGGTTCTATCAACATTTTTTCTTCTTGCTCTTTCTAGTATGTTATTTCATCATTAATGTGGAGTATTCCAATGCCTTTAGGGACTGTAGTACAACTCTTACGTTTAATGTTATTTAACCTTCTTACCCTTTGAGCTTTTTAATAAATGTCTACCCAATTTCTCAAAGTTTTGAAAATTGTCTCTCTTTATTATATCTATTTTTCTCATATTTATGTGTAAAACTGGATCGTTTATGTCTTTTTATCTCTCTTTATCTCTGCTGAAATTGTGTCGTTTTAGCGTGAAGTCCTTGATTGATATAGTGGACTCGTGACATTTTCCCCACCCCTCATTTACCATGTACAGGTCCTTCTCAAAAAATTAGCATATAGTGCTAAAGTTCATTATTTTCCATAATGTAATGATAAAAATTAAACTTTCATATATTTTCGATTCATTGCACACCAACTGATATATTTCAGGTCTTTTTTGTTTTAATACTGATGATTTTGGCATACATAAATATAAAAATTAGCATATTCCACCTGACCAAATATGCTAATTTTTTGAGATAGTATTTTTGGGTTTTCAGGAGCTGTATGCCAAAATCATCAGTACAAAACAAAAAAAGACCTGAAATATTTCAGTTGGTGTGCAATATATGAAAGTTTAATTTGTATCATTACATTATGGAAAACAATGAACTTTAGCACTATATGCTAATTTTTTGAGAAGGACCTGTATATGCAAGTACAAGTATTCCAAAATCTGACAAAACCAAAAACCTGAAAAACACCAAGGCCCAAGCATTTTGGATGAAGGAGACTCAACCTCCATTTTTTTCATAGTAAAAGTTGAAGGTTTGGATCTTTTTTGGCGATTAAACCTTGTCAGTTATCTCCAGGCTTTTATTCTGGTACTAGCAGATGTCAGAGCTTGATTTTCTGGTTTTGAAGAAAGCTGTGGGTGCCGAAGTAATTACTTGGGTGGAGGCAGGATTCTGCTGGGCCAAATATATGTAATCCTTTGGTTGTACTGAACTCAGAATGACATAAACTTGTAATGCTTATAGAGAACTGAAAGTTCAGGGCAGTAATGGATACTGAACTATTTCCATCTCATCTAGAACACCATCTTTGGATGTAGCCAAATTCAGAATGAAATCAATTAGTGAGGCTTCACATTTCAAATTGGCTAAAAGTCTGGGGCGGAAAGCATAAGTTGACAGTGACTGCCAAAAAATTTAATGACCATTTTTTTTCTGTCACCTCTTTTATGAAAGCACTATTCCGCAACCCTTCAGATTGTTGTTAGAACCTGTCAAGCTTTGTGGTACTTTGCTTTCAGATGTGTATGTTATTCATAACCTCTCCAATGTTTGTACTCACAGAATTGTGTTAATAGTGATAAAATTAAAACATGACTAGGATAAGATATTGGAAAAGAACTGAAATGATTTCTTGGAGCAGCAGTTAATTGATTTAAATATAACTCTTTTGGGGATAATTTTGTAGCGTGGGGAGTTTTTGCTTTTCAACACCTTTATTAATGGGTTGCTGTGAGTTTTCTGGGTTGTGTGGCCATGTTCCAGAAGCATTCTCTCCTGACATTTTGCCTGCATCTATGGCAAGCATCCTCACAATCTCTGAGGATGCTTGCCATAGATGCAGGTGAAACTTCAGGAGATAATGCTTCTGGAACATGGCCAGAAAGCCCGGAAAGCTCATAATAACCCAGTGATTTCGGCTATGAAAGCCTTCGACAATACCCCTTATTAAAGATGTGCAATTCTTTCCAAAGGGTGATTGTAATATAATACTATGAAGATATGAGCACAATTATGTGGCAATGTATATCTGTGATTATCTATCACTACATCTAATTATACATTTATGCAACATGTGCTCTCAAAGATATTTCATTGTGTGCTACACATTTGACCTAAATACCACTGATTACCAATTTCTGTTGTAACCCTGTTATGACAGAATCATTATGCAGTTTCCCTCAGAGATACTTGAGAAACTAACCTATTGAAGACAATGGTGAAGATGATAGGAATTGTGATCCAACAAAATCTCGAAAGCCACTTGTTATCTATCTGTGGTGTATGGGAAAAAATGAAATGTAAAAAAACAACTCCTGTTTAAAATTCACAGATCAGCAGATGTTGTGTTTACCCAGTATGCATTATGGGAACAAAAGTATAACAAAAGAAGACCGGAAAAGGAAGTGGACTGTCTGCTCTGTAGGCTTGGTGCTTTGCTCTGTTTGGTATTTTGCCTCCCCGGGGAGCATCTAGCAAGCTTCTGGCACTGTGCAACTGTCTGCACAGTGAACACTGCTCTCATAACATATGTATCTGTCCTTATAAAGGTAGTGCCATTGTTACAGTTCCAGATATACACTTCAAAATTTGGTTCTAGAGGGATTGCATTCCTTTATACAACTCAGAGCTTACCCTGTCTTAAGGGATCTGTAGAGAAACAGGATAACCCTCCATCAGAGCCACTAGCCAGTCAAAACATGTTATGCATCTGTTTGCTTTTAAATTATAGGTGGATTTCATTTCTTTGCATATAGTTGCATATTGCCTCTCCTAATGCTCCATTCATACTTTGTAATCCTGTGTTTGATAGAAGAACAAGAACATCTACAGTTAATCTAAAACAGAATATGTGACGGAGTGTTGCCCATGGTGTACAGTAGTTGTGTTAATGGCTTATGTTCCTTTGTGTATGTTATCTTGCTTCATTGTAACCTTGATTTTTTCTCCATCATTATAAAGTTTGTGACCAAAGAACTGTTGTCTCTGTTAGAAACATCTTGTTGTCACCTTTAGGATTGCAACAGAATGTGCTGACTTGGGAGATGCCTGTAAACTTGTTTGAACAGCTCCGTGAAATTATGGCTTTGTTATGATCTCACTGGGAGACGTGGTGTGCAGTGCAAGGTGTGAATTAACCAGAAGGGCCTCTTGGTGTGGATAGAGAAATGGCATGTACAAACTGCCAAAGGGAGAACTACTTAGTTGTCTGCCTGTACCCACACGAATGGGGTGTGGCTTTGCAAAAGCAATAGGCCCGAAATAGTTTAATCTGTCTGTAACAAAATGTGTGAAGCAATGAAATCTGTCTTATTTAAGCCATTTTGCAGCATAGTGGTATGTGCCGTTCTTCCGTAGTTCTTGTTCGTGTAGGATAATGAACTCAGATTTGCTGTGTTCAGAGTCCCAGTTTGTCATGTCACATGACACAGTAATTGGATGGCTTCCCATGTTGAAAAATTAAAGCTGATAGGAGTCTGTGAGCAGTTTAGGCATGCTTTTTCATGGGATATTGAGTGAGCCAATATTGTAGAAGGTGCCTGGAGGAAGAGCTCTTGGAATCTAGTCTGATGGAGAAAGGGTCATATGACCTTGATGAGAGCAGCAAATGTACTACAGGAATGAGAGGGGGAGTAGCTTTGACAAAGGCTGGTGTGAAGGATGCAAAGCTGAACAGGTTGATCCAGGTACTACCTGACAAATGTAAAGCAAGTAGCACGTAACGCTGGTTATTGTTCTCAGTGTTTTTATTGGGTGATGGTGTGTGTATATGTGTGTGTGCATATGTTGATTTATGGTAATAAATCTATAACCAAGGAAGCGCCTCAGATCACATAACAGGGAGCTGAAATTTTTAGACTGGGGAAATGCTTCTGAAATCTTTTTTAAAAAATCAAGATGAGAGATTGTGGTTTCCCTTTACACAGTGTCTGTGGTTTCAAGAGGCAGAAGTGGCTCTTGTGGGTTGTGATTTTATCACAGTGGGTACTGCGTGTTCTGTTGTTTTCACTTCCACTTCCGTGGGTAGTTAAGAAAGGTATTATCTGGAACTGACATTTATAGTCTGTTCAGCCCATTTTTAGTTGATTCACAAGAGAAGCTGAAACCTTTGCCAGATACAGACATGTGCTGCAACTCTAAACTCCAAGGTTCAGAGTTGCCTTTGGAATGCTTTGAAGCAAGGGTATAGAAAGCTGTATATAGTCGGGGATAATGGGAAAATGCTTCATTCTTGTCTCATTCTGACAACAGGAAAGGGCATGCCAGTGATCTTTCACCTTTTGTATTTTGCATCCCACCAATTATAATCAAAGAACTCTGCGGTAGCAATAAAAAGACTACTTTCCCCCATTTGAACATTGACAGGCATTTTGTTGTTACATTTGTTGTGTAAAGTATGTTTTTGGAATATAAAAAAACCACAGTAATATTGATGGGAGTAAACACAAACAAATAATTCCATCTGTAAAAAAAGTTTTAATTCTGTTGAGCATACAGATGTACTGCTACATTAAATCTAAACACAAAGGTGATTTTAAATAATGTTTTAATGAAATCTTAAGTCTTAACAAAGCTACTTCTGTGTCTATCAGATGTATGCATGCTGTTGTCTGAGGGCCACTGAATTGTATTACAGGAATGTTATGCATACAGTCACACCATTCAAATAGAAATACGCATGTTTTGCAAAAAGCAAAATATGCTCACTGGAATAATATATGCTAGTATTCAAGGCATGCTACAGAAATAAAATGGTTTTTAGAAACAGATTGTGGTGTGGTCAGGTAAGGTCATCTTACACATGTACTCTTGTTAATGTTATCTACCATTAGCATGTTCGGCCAGAGGTGAAGTGATTATAGGAAATACTGTATCACTTCCCAGTCATAATATGACGCTTCATCCCCAGTTCTTATTCCCAGTGATCAAATTAATTTCATGTATAGAGAGATCTTTTGCCTTCTTGATTTAATATATTTTTGAAGAGGTGTTGTTGAAAAATACTTATTTTTATGCTACTTTAGTGGAGGAAACCCCACAAATTACTCTTCTGTATATCTATCATCTATCATTTCTAGCCTGGACACAATCTGAAATATTAATTGGCTGCTGAAAATAATGTTTTTAAGATTTCTTATTTTATGTATGGGCGATAAACTCAAAATACTTGACTTTTGCATGTACTCTTAGATGGTTTCAATCAATATGGAATCCTGTGGATTTTTTTTTAAAAAAACTTGAAGTCCTATTTGCTCATTTGCAAAAAAAGAAGAAGAAATCTTCATTTTTGGAGGTACTAAACTCAAAATAAAGAAGTACTTCCAGCTGTGATGACTCTGGGATAGACCATGGAGTGTGAAGAGCTTTTTGGAAGTGGCTGAATCCTATTATAGGCTGGCATCCTCTAGCTGTTGTTATGCTTTGCTGATGCTTGCTGGCAGGTGCAAATCTGGAAGACATGATGTGTTCTGAAATGATCCTACTCTTGAGTGTTGGAGTAGGCTTTTCTGAAGGAGGATAACTTTTCCAGAAGCATTCCTATGTCGTTGATAAGTAGCAGATAATTAAACTTGGTTGAAAAATAAACTTGCAACAAGTTGTGAGTCAGAGGCTGTTTTCTACTCTCCCTGGTCTCATTTTCTGGAAGACAGCCAATTGACAAGAATCCCATTTCTGTCATCATTGCTTCCACTGCTGCTGGAAGTTCTTCATCAGGACTGTTTATTTATTTCACTGACAAGAACATCAGGGTGCCTGAGAAACACTTTAAACATTTTCTCGCTACCTATCACTTGTTGCCATTGCATGGAAATTGTTCTTTTAGATCTATTTGGTGCTTCCTGAGAGATTTGAAAAGCAAATTGTGTTGAAAGTTAGCAGAAGCTGACATGAATGTAGAAAAACAACATCAAGAAAAACGGCAATTGACTACTCTCCCAGAACAGACCAAGCAGCCTTGGAATTATTTTATTTTTTAATTAATGAATCTTTTAATTTTAAAATATTTTATCTCCTATGCTGAGTAGTAAATGTGAATTTTTTATTTGTATGAGGGTGGTCTTCAGTGTTCTTTCACCTAAGTAGGATAAACAGAGCAAATAAGCTAGGTATTAATAATGCACACTTTAGTTGATCTGCTGGTATATATGACGTGCAATGAAAAGAACTGATGATGGGTCTCTCCAGACTTGACAAAGATACAGCTTTTCTTTTCTGGACTCATTTCTTTGGTAGGCTGCTCAGCTGAGAGAAGGCTATCCATCCTACGAAGGTTGAATGAAAAGTAATGCCTCCACCTTCGTAACTCCTCAACAGATGACAGTACTGGTATGCGGCAAGTATTGCCTTGTTCAGTAGACTCTCCTCTACAGTTCCATTTTGGTGGGAAGCCTTAGCATTGAATGGTTATGTTGTTAAAGTGTGAAGTATGGAACCCTGCACAGATGGTCAGTCAATGTGATTTAAGCAACATGCCAGTCATTGAATTCTTGATAGCAGAAGGTGTCATCCCAAAGGAGGTTCATCAGAGAATGCAAGCTGTTTATGGTGATTGTGTTGATGTGAATACTGTGCATCGTTGGGCAAGTACATTTAAAGATGTTGAGATGGGAACATCTGACTTGTGTGACAAAGAGTTTGACGTCCTGTGACAGCAACCACCGAGTTTCACAAGCAAAAGATCGACAGATTGATTCAGGACAATTGTCGTATCACTCAGGGAGAATTTCAAGCATAATCAGCATTTCACAAGAACGTGTGGGTCACATTATTGCTTTGCTTGGCTATCAGAAGATCTGTGCACGATGGGTACCCAGGATGCTGACATCTGAAATGAACGCGCACAGACGTGAAACTTCAGAGACTGGATCTCATCACCGTACGGCATCCTCCATACAGTCCAGATTCAGCACTGTCTGACTTCCATCTGTTCCCGATATGAAAGAAGATCTGTGGGGTCATCATTATGCTTCTGATGAAGATGTTGAGAGAACTATGAGATACTGGCTGCAGAAACAGAGTGTTGACTTCTTCCGTGACGGCTTCAGAAAACTTGTTCATCGTTGGCAGAAATGTATCCAATTCTCTGGTGTTTATGTGGAAAAGTGAATAGTGGTAGTTAAAGAGCACATTCTAAGGATTATTTCTGCGTTTGATTTATTGAAATACTCCCATCCAAACCCAAGTAATGAAGGTGGAAGTATTACTTTTTATTCAACCCTTGTAGTTTCCACAGCCCTGGCCTTTGAGGGACAAAAGAAGAGGCAGTACCTGTTGGGCTATCTCCTCCTTCCTATTTCCTTTTCTTTGAGAGTATTGACTTATTTAGGTTATAAGACAGGGTAGGGACTGTCTGGGAGACTTTTTGCATGTGGGGCTGCAATATCTGTATACCTTTATAAAACGGAATGTTTGTATGTGTGTATGTGTGTGTGTATGCGGAGGGCGGAAGGGCGGATATGTGGCAGCTATTTGCATAAAGTCCTTTGATTGGACAGCCTCGCCACTCCAAAATTCTAAGGCACCAAACAGAGGACATTGATAGCCACTGATTAGCCAGCAACCCAGAATCCAGGCCTCTACATTCAAACAACAGGATTTCTTCCCACTGAGGGGGAAAAAGCCAGCAACCCAGAATCCAGGCCTTTACATTCAAACAACAGGATTTCTTCCCACTGAGGGGAAAAAAGCCAGCAACCCAGAATCCAGGCCTCTACATTCAAACAACAGGATTTCTTCCCACTGAGGGGAAAAAGCCAGCAACCCAGAATCCAGGCCTTTACATTCAAACAACAGGATTTCTTCCCTCTGAGGGGGAAAATCCAATAACCCAGAATCCAGGCCTTTACATTCAAACAACAGGATTTCTTCCCACTGACGGGAAAAAGCCAGCAACCCAGAATCCAGGCCTTTACATTCAAACAACAGGATTTCTTCCCACTGAGGGGGAAAAAAGCCAGCAACCCAGAATCCAGGCCTTTACATTCAAACAACAGGATTTCTTCCCACTGAGGGAAATAGCCAGCATCCCAGTATCCCGGCCTTTACATTCAAACAACAGGATTTCTTCCCACTGAGGGGGTAAAAGCCAGCAACCCAGAATCCAGGCCTTTACATTCAAACAACAGGATTTCTTCCCACTGAGGGGGAAAAGCCAGCAACCCTGAATCCAGGCCTTTACATTCAAACAACAGGATTTCTTCCCACTGAGGGGAAAAAAGCCAGCAACCCAGAATCCAGGCCTTTACATTCAAACAACAGGATTTCTTCCCACTGAGGGGAAAAAGGCCAGCAACCCAGAATCCAGGCCTTTACATTCAAACAACAGGAATTCTTCCCACTGAGGGAAAAAAGCCAGCAACCCAGAATCCAGGCCTTTACATTCAAACAACAGGATTTCTTCCCACTGAGGGGAAAAAAGCCAGCAACCCAGAATCCAGGCCTTTACATTCAAACAACAGGATTTCTTCCCACTGAGGGGAAAAAAGCCAGCAACCCAGAATCCAGGCCTTTACATTCAAACAACAGGATTTCTTCCCACTGAGGGGAAAAAGCCAGCAACCCAGAATCCAGGCCTTTACATTCAAACAACAGGATTTCTTCCCACTGAGGGAAAAAGCCAGCAACCCAGAATCCAGGCCTTTACATTCAAACAACAGGATTTCTTCCCACTGAGGGGAAAAAAGCCAGCAACCCAGAATCCAGGCCTTTACATTCAAACAACAGGATTTCTTCCCACTGAGGGGAAAAAAAGCCAGCAACCCAGAATCCATTCCATGCAGGCCTTTTCCATTTTTTTTACTCCTTTCGTTTTACACCGGTATACTTTCACAGGCCAGGGCGGATATGTGGCAGCCACTTTCACAGGCCACAGCGACCAGCGGGGTGATGGACCTGCACCAAACTTGGTACACATAACCCCCTATGACATGACCCACGTATTATGGGATTTGTAGTACTTTCCAAGACTTTGGTTCCCACAGACCACTGAGGCCACCAAAAAGGACCAATACAGACCACACTCAGCACACACAGCCCCCATGACCCACTCTACGTCCTGGTGCAGTTCGGAGGAGGGTGGGCCATGGATGATGGGACTTGAAGTGCCTCTACTCACTTCCCAAGTCCACTGCAACCTCATCCAATCACTGATCGAGACCAAACTTGCCATACATAACCCCCATGACTGCCTTCACGTCCTGGTGAGGTTTGGGGGGAGGACTGACAATGGATGATGGGATTTGTAGTACTTTTACACCCCTCTGTTCCCACAGACCACTGTGGCCCCCAACAAACACCGAAAAGTCCACACTTGGCACACAGAGCCCCAGTGACCCACTCTACATCCTACTGAAGTTTGGAGGGGACAGAACATGGATGATGGGACTTGCAGTACCTTCCCTCACTTCCCAATCCTGCTACAAACCTAATCCAATGACTGATCAACACCAAATCTGGCACACAGAGCCCTCATGACCCACTCTACAGCCTGGTGCAGTTTACTGTGAGACGGACCACGGATGATGGGACTTGAAGTACCTTCACTCACTTCCGAAAAACAATGCATCCTCATCCATTCACCAATACAGACCAAATTTAGCACACAGAGCCCCCATGACCCTATCTCCATCCCACTAGATTTTGGGGGGTTCGGGACACACAGAGATGATGGGACTTGCACTACCTTCAGTAATTTCATGATACCACTGCAACTCCCAATAATGATGGATCAAGACTAAACTTGGCACACAGAGCCCCCATGACCCACTCTACATCCTGCTGCACTTCTCAAATGACCCGGGCAGGGCCGGGTCCCCAAGCTAGTTCTAAATAAATAAAATTATACATAAATCGACTTCAATAAAGAGGATGTTTTTCCACGTGCTGGGGAATTGGGACAAGATATGTTTGCAGCCGATGTAATATTGTGGAATGTTACTATCACTAAGGTCTGATAGCCCGCAAGATAAGCTGTACTCCTGGATTTAAGGCTCATAGGTGATATACTACCTCTGCCAGGAATATTTGTTGCTGACACATAAATTGCCTTTCATTCTGTTCCATAACTATAATTTGGAATCAGTGGCAGCCTTTCCAACAGGGTTTTCATGCAGCATATTTGAACCGGAACTAAGATCCAGAGTGGTGTAGTCATTTGAGTGTTGAAGAAGGACACTTGCAGACCAGGGTTTGAATCCTGACTCAACCCCGAAAACCCCTAGAATGATCCTGGGCAAGTCACATACAATGACAAACCCCATGCTGAACAAATCTTGTTGAAAAACCCCTGTGATAAATTAGGTACACTTTAAGGTTGCCATATTTCAGAAATGTCTTGAAAGCACACAATTTGAAACAGCTTTTAAAAAATCTTTTAAAAAACCCAAAAAACTCATGTCTTCAACTGTATAACTGCCCCTCTCCCAATACACACTTTGACTACATGTACTGTTTTGAAAAGCATATATACTTGCTGGCATCAAATATTACTTTGAAAGGGAGATCAGTAGGCCTGGAAAAGACTATTGATCATTAGTTGGCTTGAAGGCATTGCAAGATTGTTAGTGTAGAAAAAAATCAATAGTTTTATCAGTAATAAAATGCACAGTTCAATTGGGATGAGTGGGGATGAGAAGCTCTGTTGTGATTTCCATTGACTGTCTCCGCTTAGAATGTGAGTGTTTCTGCTAACAGGAAGAGAGCAAGTATCTACAGCTGTTTTAGGAAATGGATCTTTGTGTTTTCAGAGCCTGGGAGAATGAATATAGGTACTATCGATTTTATTCTACATTTTCTCTGATGCTTTTTTTTACTGGGTATATCAAAGTATAGATTTAAGTGGATATTATAATATATTTGGGCAAGCAGTGTAGTTAAGTTTTGCAGTATGGTCTTCTGTGAAAGAACCCAACCAAGCGTATGGGTTATACCTCTAGATGTGAATTTCCTCTACTGATGTATTCTATTTTAACTATCCTGTTTTACTTTCAAGGATAAGTATCCCAAATAGTCTTCCTTTGATGCACTGATCAGCATCTAACTTGCTTGAACCCATAGAATCTGCATTTACTGATGTTGCTAAAGTATATTCTTTTCTTCAGTATACTTTATCTTTTTAATTTGAGAAATTGGATTTTATAATTACTGATTCTTTTTTGTGTGTGTTCAATATTTTTATTGAGATTGTTTTTACAATATAAAATAAAGTTGTGCAGGGTCAGATATAGAATTGGAGTGAGAATAGAGACAGGGAAAAGGAGAAAGAAACGGGGCCGGTTAGGGATGGGGTATAGATAAGAAGAGAAAAAGATATAGTATAGAAATAGAATAATAGGTCTTCCAGTTCAGATATCCGGGTAGTTCTTCTTCACTTGATCCTTCATTTGATATAGTCCACCTGACGACCTTTTGGTTTCAGCCCTGTGGTCTTACTGTTTTAAATTTAATGAGTTTAGGTATAATTATCTGGTTGCCAGTCTTTATCTCTTGGTTGCTAACCCTGCTGTTCAATGTATCCAAGTCCATTAATTCACACAACTTAATTATCCACTCCTCTAATGAAGGAGTCTTTTCATCCTTCCATTTTTTAGCCATCACTATTCTGGCTGCTGCTGTCATAAAGTACATTAATTTCTCTTTATTTTTGGTCAGTCCCGTTTCCGGTAAATTGAGTAAATAATATTCTGGTTTTAACTCCATGTTGACCCCCAGTATTTTCTGTATGTGGGCATGAATGAATTTCCAAAATTTTTGACTTTTGCCACAAGTCCACCAGCAGTGAAGGAATGTTCCAATCTGCTTTTTACATTTCCAACACTTATCGTTGGTATTCTTATAATATTTGGCCAGTTTCTGTGGTGTCAAATGCCACCGGTAAAACATCTTAAACCAATTTTCTGCTGCATTGGTTGAACCCAAAAATTTAATCTCTAGAAGATTTGAGAAATTCAGGATTGGAAATTTCATGGTTTCAATACATGCAGATAAAAGATTATTTTAAAATGGACTGTAAAATCGGCTTCAATATGGAAGAAACAGGTTGGAAAAGGGGCCTAAAACAAGACAGGAAACATATAAGGACTTTGTACAATAAATTACTTGAGTGGGACACTGAGACTGAGTCAATAAAGCAAGTAATGATTGAATGGGCTCAAGATTTTGGGCACACGATCTTATTACAAGAATGGGAATCAGTTTGGAAAAACAGTATTATAATTACTGATTCTGACATTGCTTGGCTAGCATATGTATTTCGAGTGGTCCTTCTAGATTCTGGTAGTTACCTAGTGCTTTCAGTTGCCTCAGTGTTGGCTCATGTTCTTTGATTTGCCTTCTTGCATTTTCATGTACAGTGTAGAGGAGTGGAATCTTGTATAGGCAGGGGGTGAATTAACATCTACACTCATCCTTTCCTAAGAATACAGCTAAATGCTTATTCCATTGGTTCAGCTCAACCAGTTTCTTCATAATATCTCCCCCCGCCGCCCCCTCCCATTTTATTTAGCACTTGATTAAGGAAGTGCTGTTCAATTTCTGTTGGATTCCAGTCTCAGCATGCTTGGCCCATGTTCAAGTATGGAGGAAATTAGCTATAGCATCTGGAGAAACATAGGCTCCTCAATCCTGATATACTGTATTGGCTAATGCAGAGCTCTCAAGAATTCCAACACTTTTGTACTATTTTGTGACCTCTAGGTCTAATAAAGATGTTTTCTCACATACTGTAGATCTTTGAATTGTTATCCTAGTGTTGTCACTGAGATCTTCTCATAGATTCATGCATTGAAATGTCAAGCCTCTCTAAGATAATGTATTGCAGAAGGCTTCCATGGCCGGAATCACTGGGTTGCTGTATGGCCATGTTCCAGAAGCATTCTCTCCTGACGTTTTGCCTGCATCTATGGCAGGCATCCTCAGAGGTTGTGAGGTCTCTAAGATAGTCCAATTCCTGGCTACTCATGTAGTAACAGAGAAATCCTTGCAAAAGGGAAGCCAGAGCTGCTGTTTAATTTGACCCAGCGCTGTACTTGGTCACTGCCTTTCAGCTTCCATCAGTGATGAGACTTCGGTTCCTTGGGGATTTCTCCATATCCTCCATGTAGAGCTCTGGGAAGCTGTTCATTTCCCATGCTTGCCTCCTTATTCAGGGTAAAGGTCTGTGAATTCCACATAAATATTTACCACATCTTGTTCTAGCCAGCAGGAGATTTGCTTTTGTTGCACTGTCAAGCAACGCCAATTTACTTGGTCTGTGCTTGCAGGATTCATAAAAGAGGAGGAAAGCATTTCTTTATCTGCTGAGGGAGTAGAGAATAACAAAATCCAAACTGGAACTAAGAAGACCCAAAAGCAAGGAGGGTGGTAGGAAGAATATGCCGGATAAGTTCCCAGATTTAAAATACTTTGACATTGTAATGCTGGGGTTCCTTTCCCCCATTTATTCTGTTCAGATTTCTGTTTCAGTATAATTCCTGCCTGTCTGTAGAGAGCTGTAATCTAATCTGCACCTTTCCTTTTAAGGGATGCCATTACATACTATTTGTTCAGTTGGATTTTGTCATCTTTTTGGTTTTCAGTCAGCATGACTTTAAATGTCCATCACGTGGCATCATAGTATGATCAGGATTTCTGAGACAGTAACACAACAGGATGGAAGGAAGCTGTTTTCTGCCAGTTCAGATTATTATTATTTGAATTGCCTGTACCAGAGGAGGGCAAAGTGGGGTCCTCAAGGCCTTATTTTGCAACCACATTCTTCTTAGTTTACTCTCTAGAATAAAAAAGGTTCTGCCAAGAAGGTTCCTCCCCTTTTCTCCCGAGAAGTGGCCATTTTGTACCCTTCCCAACACAAGAAAAATAAAAATATCAGTCAGATAGAAGAGAATATCCTGTGATTTCTATTGTGTTTTGGAATCTTTCCACCTTTTTTGGCCTGATTTCAAGCTTTATCTAGCCTGCAATTAATACTGAGGATGAAAATGCAGCCACCCCCAAAGTTGCTTATCCCCAGTCTGCACTGACAGCCACATTCCAGAATTTCAATCGGGAGTCTTTCAAAGCTCTATTTGGAAATGCTGAGAATTGAACATGAAATCTTACGAATATAGAGCTTTTCCCCTATCATTGAAGATTTTCTAATATATTTTGGTTTCTAGTATACCTGATCTCAGGAATGACATGTGTTTCATTTTCATAGGATTTCAAACATCAGTACTGAGCCTAATGTAACAATGTTGAGTTGCTAAATCTTCTTTGTATACTATCTACCAGACTATTTACACTCCAGGTAATTATGATTTGGCACATGGATTTTTGGATAAAATTATGCTTATCTCTTGAGGTCGCTGTTAGCATTGTTGTCTTAAGCTAAATGATACTATAAGGTGCACTGCTCGTTTTATTGCCATTGTCCTTTTCCTTTTGACATGTAGCCAAAGTGACTAAAGCAATAAAACACCAATTTAAACTAAAGTTAGCCATAGCAATAATATCAGATAGGTAAATGCCAGAAATAACAGCAATATAAACCAAGGATTGCTGGTTGGGATGATGTTAGCAGTCTTAACAACTCTTTTATAATGGCAGGATAGAAGCAACTATAACAATGAATTTTCCTACTTCTTATAAAGCCAAGAGAAAATAATATTGGCTGGAATTCTGTTTAATCCTTCGATTTAATAAATGTAAGTAAGTCACACCTGTTTACTGCTAGACGAATTGCCATGATCTGGTTACTTGATACATCAGAAAAATGTAAAGAATGAGGAACAGGTTGTCTAGTATTCATTTGAATTTAGGTTCATCCTCACCATGCCTGTACGCTTCTGTTCATGGGAATAAGTTTAAGCAGTGGGATAGGTCCCTCCTTCTTCTATCAACCATATGCTTTGGTTGCCTTCTGAGGTAGGCTGAAGTATAAGGATGCCCAGGACTAGCCAGTCCATCATGGAAATAAAATTTAAACTCATGTTCCCTATATCATCATACCACTTTATGATGATTTACAGAGAGAATGGAGGAAATTCAGGATTGTTCAACCTCTTCCAATCAGACTTCACAACCTCTGATGATGCCTGCTGTTGATCAGGCAAAACGTCAGGAGAGAATGCTTCTAGAACATGGCCATACAGCCCAAAAAACCTACAACGACCCAGTGATTCCGGCCATGAAAGCATTCAACAATACATCTTCCAATTTAGTAAATATTTTCTCATTTGTTATTTATTTAGGTAAAGTATTTCTGGATTACCTCCCAGCCCATAAAGGCTCCCGAGTTGATGAACAAATAAAAACCAGTTAAAACAATACTAAGAAAAACATTTCAAAACACATTTAAAAATCCAAAAAAGTACAAAACAGCCTAGAATCTAGCTGCCTTGGATCTCATTTTGAGAAAAAGTAGAATATAATTTCCTTACACAAATAAAATAGTTTTGAAATAATTAAAACAGAAGTTTCAAATACTGAATGCCATGTACAATTGTGGTAGCCTAACTACTTTGGGGGAGAGCACCACAGTCCTGTTTATTCTGCCTTGTCATAGAATATGCTTTTAACTATTGACTGTTTTCTCTTGTTTTGTAGTCATTGTTATATGTAATATGGGAATCAGTGGCTTTGTTGTGTTATCACTAAAATGTGTTTTCATCTTAACCCTGCTGTTATGTTAGGGTCAAATGACCCGTTGTGGAAATTGATATTTGTTTATTTATTCATTTTTTTTGATTTTGAAACTTGTGGTTCCTTTACTTTTCCTAATTTACGGGTTTATACTAAGGGTACTAAAAATTTTGTTTCGGTGCTTTACTTTTGAGATACAGTTTTATACACTTGTTATGTTCGGGTCAAAAATGACCCGGTAGCCTTTATACTAATCTAATACCATATTTTGAGTAAAACAAAGGATTTTAAGGTTATTTTGAGACTACTTATTGCATCTACTATTGTTTATCAAGTTATCTACTTGTGTAACTCCTCCATGCCCTCAGAATAGTACCTTTGTTATGCAAAACCGTAACACAATACTAGCCTCTCCCATTTCCTCAGTCAGAAATTGCTAAGCTGTTGAAGATTGCTGAGTAGTTTCTGGTTATTCAGAGTGACTTTTCTTTCTTTGCCTTTGAATAAATAGATTAGCAGAAACCTTTTGGGGGAAAACTGATTATTGTTTTTTACTGTTAAAATTTATTTTAGTTTTAAGTTAGTTGTACTAATATTTACCTGAAGTTGTTGTTGATGTTGTTAACTATGATCACACAAAGTATAATAATGCAACAAGTATTCAAAAGAACTTTTCAGTGGCTATAACATCCGGGTAAAATGTGTTTTTCCTGACAGAACAGCAGGGTTAAACTGATCCACACTGTAGATGACATGATACTAGTCCTGGAAGGCTTTGAGAGAATGCAAACAATGCAGCCACCTCCTGTATTTATTATTAATCGTATCAGTGTTGCTCCACCCCTGCTTGTAGGAGAACTCAGCTGTGTTCAGTACAAATGACTGAAATTGTGTTATTGAAGGTAGATTATTTTAAGGGAAATGTCTTGAGAGAGTACTTCCCTCTCCCTTTCTGCTATGTTCAGTGGTGTAGATGCTTGTTTGCGGTGCTCCGGCCTGCATGCTGCCTGGGGCATGGTAAGAGCCTTGGGAAGATTTACATTAATCAAACACAAACAGACAGTGTAGCGTGAAGATATTTCTCTCCCGCCAGCACTGCTCACAATCCTAATTAGGTTTATTGGGGCAGAAAAAGAAAACAGTCCTCCACTACTGCCCTCCTTCCTCAGGGCTGACTTGGTTGCACTGCTGGAAAAGCAGTGAGCTGGCTGTTCTCTCTGCTGACCCGCTGACCTCCATTCTCCTTTGTGGGAGGAAGGGATAGGATTCCCGAATGATGTTACGGATGTAGTTTATAGTAGCCAGGTGCATGCTTCTGGAGGATCAGAGCTCCAGTGAGCAACTCAAACTAGAGTCGTTCTGGCTAGTAAAGGGAATCATCAGGACTAGATGAAAGAGAAAGACAGGGAAAGACAGGCAGGATTGGGAATCAAGAAAGCGGTTTAGCTGAGCGTAAAGAAGAATGAGCTGAAGCTAGGTGTGTGGTGTACACTGAAGTGAAATAACTGAACAGTGGGGAACTTGACTAGTACCATCCGAGGAAAGCCTTAAGTAGGTTGAAACAGAAGAAAGCCATTTCTTTATATAGCATTGGTAGGTTAGGCTGATGTCAGGCCGCTGGCAGAAGAATGACAGGTGTGAGAAACCTCATTTCTCCATATCCATGCCAAAATTATTACTTTAAGCTTAAAGGTGTGTTGAAAGATTACTAATTGACAATCCCAAAGGCATATCTTTGTTTCCACCCAAACAACACATACCGTCTGCCCTCCCCCAAAAAGATGAAGAGTAGTCAGTTACAACATACATTTTAAACAGGATTTAAGGCAGCATTTCTCAATCTGGGGGTCAAAACTCCTTGGGGGGGGGGGTGCTGCAAGGGGGTGCAGAGGGGTCACCAAAGACCATTAGAAAACACAGTTTCTGTGTGGGAAGTTTGGCTTAATTTTATCATGGGGGGGGTGTTCAGAATGCTTGTTGATTGTAGATGAACTATAAACCCCAGCAACTACAACTCCCAAATGTCAAGGTCTATGTTCACATTTAGGCATATTGAGTATTTGTGCCAAGTTTGATCCAGATCTAGCAATGTTTGAGTCCACAGTGTTCTCTGGATGTAGGTGAACTGCAACTTCAAAACTCAAAAGTCAGTGTCTACCGTAGCCTTCCAGTGTTTTCTATTGGTCATGGGAGTTCTGTGTGCCAAGATTGGTTCAATTCTGTCGCTGGTGGAGTTCAGCATGCTCTTTGATTGTAGGTGAACTATAAATCCCAGCAACTACAACTCCCAAATGACAAAATCACCCCCCCCCCCTCCAAAAAAACCCCCATACCACCAGTATTCAAATGTGGGCGTATTGGGTATTTGTGCCCAATTTGATCCAGTGAATGAAAATACATCCTGTATATCAGATATATACATTACAATTCATAACAGTAACAAAATTACAGTTATGAAGTAGCAATACAAATAATTTTATGGTTGGGGATCACCACAACATGAGGAACTGTATTAAGGAGTCACTGCATTAGGAAGATTGAGAAACACTAAACTAAGAAGTGGGAGATTGGACTCCTTAGATCCTGTTCTGAGATGCAAATACCACAAATTGAAACAATTTAACCCATTTCTTGGCTTTGAATTCGGTGCCTACCCCCTGCTTTCTGTAGTGAAAGAGCTTCTGAATTCTCTAATTCACTTGACTTCCAAGCACACCCCCCTTGTCTTTCTTCTGCAGGAGTATTTCCCAGTGGAAGTATGTAGATTTTTATATTCTTCCCCTCCATTAGCAGCGGGTTTGAGCCTTGACTGTGATAATGGCTGGGAGGGAGGCATGGAGAAACTCCACCTCTTTTTGCCAGCCTCTGAAGCAAACAGACCAGATGCATTTTCAGAAATATTAGAAGAGGATTTTTATGGAGCCATGAAAACCAGATGGGGTAGCTGGATTTCTTAGATGCTTTGCCCTTGATTAAGAGTAACATTTGGTGGCTCATTTTGCCAGCCTCCTACAATCCAGGTAATCTTTGGAAGACTTTGTTTTGTTGTTGTGATATATCTTGTAGCAAGAGGGATAGATTCAGCTTCTGTGGGTGTAGAATAATAGGTGATTTTTTTCCTTTATGGTAAACAATGTCTTAAATAGAAAAGGAATTGTGTGAACATCTTTGTTTTATATGCTCTAGTGTGCATACACACACACACACACACACACACACAGTACGGTATATAGGATCAGCTTCAGTTGGAGAACAAAGGTTTTGACAGCCAGAAAAGATGTCTTGCACAGAGGAGGCAAGCAGCTGCATTATTCTCCTTGATCCTGGATCCTGAGCTGAATGCAAACCATCATTCTGTTTTGTAAGAGCTACCTGGCCAGCCTTTGTGATTTACCTGTAGGTGAGACTGGCTAATATTTTCATAGTTATTCCTTAGTGCTTGCTAGATGGTTTGCTATCATATTTTTACAATCAGTACCTTTTAAATATTATTGTCACTGTCACTGTTATAATGGGGCTGTACTTGTTGACAAAGGAAGCTTAATAGGAGTGAAGGTTAGACCTATATTTTAATTTTCCTTTTTTTCATTATTTTGTTTTGATTTGAGACAGACTTTTAAAGCAGAGCTTTGCCACAGCAAATTGGCTTGCAGGATTACCATGTTAGGTTAATACTTTGGGGGGGGGGGGGTGTTATTTTTTAAAAAACCCAACCAGGGTGCTGACATGTTCCTTATTTTGACGAATATGGTTGTATGAGAACAAAACCTGTTTGAAGCATTTGGCTGTTGTGTTATCAGAATTATTATGGCACGTGTGGAGAAGCCCCTGTGAGGCTTTGTGGCCGCATGGGGAGTGTCAGTATCCATTTGCTAACATGTCTGTTAATACATGGATGTTCGATTAGAGACAGTGAGCAGGGGATGCTGTGAAACACTTTCCTTCAGGGAAAACAGCTACAGAGAAGCAGTATTTTCCAAGTTAATGTTCTAACTATTACTGTCATAGGATAAATATATGTAAAAGTGTTGTTTTTAAGCAGACAAGTCACTGTGATGTATCACCTTTTTCTGAACTCGCCGAAAGCTGGGAATTCTTTGTGCGGAACAGGAATGGGTATTCTAGTTTTCAAAGCTGATTTTATCAACTGTAGTTTTACCAAATAAATAAAATCTGGGAGCAAAATAGATATGTTATTTGCATATATACGTTCTGGTAACAATTGTCTCACAATGCCTGTTTTGATTTTTAAAATATATTTCTGTAAGAGCAAATTGTGGAAGTCAAACTGAGTGATGGTGAAGTGATATACCGTAGCTTAGGGGAAGAGCATCACTTTGCATGCAAAGGGTCACAGGTGTATTTCTCAGCATCTCTAGTTCAGACTGGGGAAGGCTTCTGTCTGTAATTCTGGAGAATCACTGCCAGTTTAATGTGTGGAGTACTGAGCTCAGTACACAATGGCCTGACTTAGTGCAAGATTGCTTTCTGTATTCTAGATATTATGGAGAAAAAGGTTGCTTTTTTTCTCCAGAGTATCCGTTGTGGCTTTTTCTAATGTTTACATTAACATTCAGTATATAATGTGGTCATCTGGTGTCACCAACTTTTGAAGTGGTTATGATTGCAACCAACAGTTGTAGAAACACTATGTTTTGTAGACAAAGAAATAGTCTAGACCAGGGCTGTCCAACTGCCGGCCCTGCAGGTGTTTTGGACTTCAAATCCCAGAAATCCTAACAGCTGGTAAATTGGCTAGGATTTCTGAGAGTTGAAGTCCAAAACACCTGCAGGGCTGGCAGTTGGACAGCCCTAGTCTAGACCACTGATTCTCAAAGTGTGCGATACCACCCCCTGGTGGGCGGTGAGGCGATCCAAGGGGGCGATGGGAGGCTCAGGGGAATTTGAGGGGCGGTGAACCCCTTTAAGGGGGCGGTGAGCCATTTAGGAAAGGTTGCGCGGCCCTCTTCTTTGGCCCCGCCCTGCTCCCTTCACGTAGACCTGCATATTAGATATTTGAATTAGAATTCGTAAGAGTAGCAAAATTATTTATGAAGTAACAACGAAAATATGGTTGGGGGTCACCACAACATGAGGAACCTTATTTAGGGGTCACGGCATTAAAACCACTGCATTAATACATACTGTATATCTTTCTGTTTAATTGCTATTATTTTTTAAAAAATTCTAGGGTGGCGGTGAGTAAAACATTTTTTGGAAAGCGGTGGTAGGCCAAAAAAGTTTGGGAACCACTGGTCTAGACTTATTCATTCGGAGCACCTTAGCAGGAGAACAGTAGTTTCAGTTTCTGGTTTGTTTGGGTTTTTGTTGACTTTGTTTTTCTATCTAGTGGCTCTGCAAGATCTGACACGGTTGTAAAAAGTTCTACCCTCCTCACACAGAGTAGAATTGTTGAGTGTGTTTGGAGAGAGCTACTGCTGTAAACCATAAACAACAGCTTATATGATGATGGATAATGGAGACCATGCATTATTAATCATAGTGGGTGGAATTTAATGTCAAATTTTAAATACCCCACTTTCCATTTCCTGAAAAATCAATATGTAGTGGCAAGAGAGGAGCATCCTTTAATTATCACATTCCAATTTTTTTTATTGTGTCAGAAGCAACTTGAGAAACTGCAAGTCGCTTTTGGTATGAGAAAATTGGCTGTCTGCAGTTACGTTGCCCAATGGATAACCATATGTTTTACCATTCTCTGGTAGGCTTCTCTCATGTCCCCCCATGGAAAGCTGGAACTGACAGACAGGAGCTCAGGTCAGCAGTTCAACCGGCACAAAGATTTAATCCATTGTGCCACAGCAGCTCCAGCCAATGAGAAGAAAAGGATAAGAGTGTAAATCTTCAGTTCCAATTCTTGCCTTTATTTCACCAACTCACCAACTGATAGATTAGTAAGGGTCAAACTTTGCTTATTTAAATTTTTTTGCATTGGCCAGAAATTCCTTTATGAAAAAAAGAGTTTTTAGTTTTATAAAGGTTTTGTTTGATAACTGTTTATAAGTTAGACGTGTCAATCTCTTCCCAAGTACAATAGTGGTCTAAAGGCTATGAAAAATCAAAGATCTTTGTGTTCAAAGGGGAAAAGAAGATCTTTAGATCATAATATTTTTTAAAGTTGTAGGCCCTCAAGTTATTTTCCTATTTATGACGATCTCAAGGCAAACCTATGAAAAATCAAAGATCTTTGTGTTCAAGGGGGAAAGGCAGATCTTTAGATCACAAGATTTTTTTTATTTAAAAAAAGTTGTATGCCTTCAAGTTATTTTCCTGTTAATGGTGATCTCAAGGCAAACCTATCACAAGATGTTCTTGACAAGATTTATTCAGAGGGGGTTTGCCATTGCATTCCTCTGAGGCTGAGAGATTCAAGCTTGTCCAAGGTTACACAGTAGGTTTCCATGGCCAAATGGGGCAACAGACCCTGCTCTCCGTGTCCTAGGCCAACAACCAAACCACTACACCATAAAGTAATACAACCTCATGTTTTCCAATATCAGATTATGTCCTGTAGTTCAATGACATAGTTTGCACATAACTTTCAAGCAATCCAGCAAGGTTTAGTGACTAATTATACCTCAATAATTCTGCTTCTGCACATAAAGTGCCCAGTATGTAGCTTTTAGTAAGTAAACCTTTATTTATATCCTGCCCCATCTCCCTGTGGGGACTCAGGGCAGCTCACAACATAAAAGGCAAACATTCAGTTCCACAAAAATACAACGATAAATTAAACAATACACATAAATAATATCAAAAATGCAACTGTATAAACAAATCACTTAGAGAGCAATAACACACATTACACAATATCAATAAAAACAGGGTTCAAAGTCATATCCATATTCCATTCCTTGCTTTTATGGCTTTTTTGTGCAAAAATATTGCTCAGCTTCTCTATTGGGCTACTTTTTGGATCAAAAGAATATCCTCTGATACTAGTAGCATCTCAGTTTCTACATAATAATCTGCCCTTACAAATTAAACTATTTGATTTGAAATGGGACAGTGTTTCTCAACAGCAACACCAGCAAATATAAAGTTATGAATGAAGATTTATATTTTCCAATTGGCTCCAGGCTTGCTGACTGGTCACAGGTAGTAAAACTCTTTAGAAAAGGATGGTTCTCTGCCAATGAGGAGCCAAGCAGAATTGAGCTAACCTATTCTGATGCCCAGGCAAAGACTGGGGTCATTGGAGCTCTATTTTGAATTCACTTAGACTTAACCCTGCCTCTTTCACAATCAGTAGCATGTTTTGCCTTCTGAACTTTGTCTCCACTATTCTGATAGTTCTTTCTGCAGAAATTATAATATTTTTGCAATATTCTGTGTGCGTTATAACCAGAAGGTAAATTTTGAGGAATCTGTTCTTTTCTTTTTCTGCTGACCCCTTTTTGGTAGCTTATTTCAGGAATTAGCTGGTTATTGCTTACATCTTTATGGTGGCCCTCCGTTTGGTTAGTTTCTCCAAGCTTTATCTAATTTTTTGTTGTCAGACAGAAATCAAGCAGTATTTTTAGTAGTGATAATATTTTGGTTGTTTATTGTCAAAAAGGTATTAAAACAAATACAAATTAAAATGCATTGACAGACATCTGTAAAAAATATATACATACTAGCTTGGGGACCCGGCGGTGCCCGGGTCATTTGAGAAAGACATTGTGTGTCAAGGTTGGTCCTTCTCAGATGTTTGTGTGGCTCGCAGTGGTTTCCGGAAGTTAGTGAAGGTACTGCAAGTCCCATCATCTGTGATGTACCCTCCCCCAAGCTGTAGCAGGGTGTAGAGTGGGTCACGGGGGTCCTGTGTGCCAAGTTAGGTCTTGATCCATCATGAGTAGGAGTTGCAGGGGTATCATGAAATTAATGAAGGTACTGCAAGTCCCATCATCTGTGGTGTACCCTCCCCAAGCTGCAGGAGGATGTACGGGGTCCTGTGTGCCAGTGGGTCCATCATGAGTAGGCTCTGTCTGGCCCATCATCTGTGTGGCCCTGATCCATTGGCCCTGATCCATTATTATTGGGAGTTGCAGTGGTATCATGAAATTAATGAAGGTACTGCAAGTCCCATAATCTGTGGCCCATTTTCCTCCAAAGAGCAGCAGGATGTAGAGTGGGCCATGGGAGCTCTGTCTGGCAAGTTTGGCCTTGATCCATTATTTTTGGGAGTTGCAGTGGTATCATGAAATTAATGAAGGTACTGCAAGTCCCAGCATCTGTGGCCCACCCTCCTCCAAAGAGCAGCAGGATGTAGAGTGGGTCATGGGGGCTCTGTCTGGCAAGTTTGGCCTTGATCCATTATTATTGGGAGTTGCAGTGGTATCATGAAATTAATGAAGGTACTGCAAGTCCCATAATCTGTGGCCCATCCTCCTCCAAAGTGCAGCAGGATGTAGAGTGGGCCATGGGAGCTCTGTCTGGCAAGTTTGGCCTTGATCCATTATTATTGGGAGTTGCGTTGATATCATGAAATTAATGAAGGTACTGCAAGTCCCATCATCTGTGGCTCACCCTCTTCCAAACAGCAGCCGGATGTAGAGTGGGCTATGGGGACTCTGTGTGCCAAGTGTGGTCTTGTTCCTTCATTAGAAGGCATTGGAGTGGTATCATGGAAGTAGTGAAGGCACTGCAAGTTCCATCATCCGTGGTGCAGGCTCCTTCAAAGTGCAGCAGGTCATGGAGGCTCTGTGTGGGCATTTGGGTCTGTATTGGTTATTGGATGAGGGTCACAGTGGTGTTAGGAAGTTAGTGAAGGTACCTCAAGTCCCATCATCCGTGGCCCCTCCCTCAAACTGTACCAGGATGTAGAGTGGGTGTGTGTGTGGGGGGGGGTGTGTGGCAAGTGTGGTCTTTTAGTGTGTTTTAAGGGGCCTAGTCAGGAGAAATAAGAAAAGTAAGTCTTACTGTGAAATCAGGCTGAGGCCTAGCCAGGAGAATAAAGTGGAGGAATTGCTGTTGTGTGTGGAGGGAGAGGCCGAAAGGAAGGCTGTTTGTAAAGTACTGCCTGGGAGAGCTTTGAGAATAGGGAAGGAGGAATGGTGGCCAATCAGAGCTGGTGTAGCAAATGCTGACTTTGTGCCAACCAATCATGGTGTTTGAGGCAATGGTGTCCAATCAGAAGCGGTTTAGCAATGAGGCAATGGTGGCCAATCAGAGGAGGTTTAGCAAATTCTGCCTCTGTGGCAACCAATCATGATGTTTGAATGTAGAGGGTGGGAGTTTAGAGGGATTTTAGAGGCCGGGAGCCAATCGAAACGCTGGCACATATTCCTCCACAAACACTGACTTTATTATATCTATAGATAGATAGATTATTTTTCAAATACAAAAATACATAAACAATCTATTGAATGGAAATCACTTTAAAGTCTATCTCAGGTATGATATGTAAGAAAAGAACAATGGCTGCAGCTTGGTGGGCACTCCCCAGATCTAGATGTAGATAACTAGAGAACAGCATTATACCCAGGCAGGGCATCAGTCCTTCTAGTTCAGTATTGCTTTCCTGGTTTTTAGACATTCCTTCATAGAATCATAGAATAGAATGATAGAATAATAGAGTTGGAAGAGACCACATGGGCCATCTAGTCCAAGCCGCTGTCATACAGGAAAAGCTCAATTAGAAATCCAGGGTTCTTTTTTTTAGACCTATCGGGAAATGCCGGAGCTTGAATCTGGGGCCTCCTATGCGGAAAGGCAGGTGTGCTCCTGCTGAATTATGAATGCCCTGGATTTCCTTATTCATGCTAATCTTTAGAGAGACATTTCTGTCATGTAAAAACATTGAGCATAGTTACACCTCAATGTTTTTTATTTGTTTGTTTATCTAGAAATTCCCATCTAGTTCTATTTTCTCCCAGTCTTAAATGCTGACTTGATCTCGGCTTTCTGTAAGCTATAATATAATGTGTCTGTGGACCTAGGTTTTTAAAAGTTACACACTGTTTTTGTGTGTGTGCAATTCTAATGAAAGCTTTTTGTCCCTTCTGGTTCAGATTCCAGATAGGTTATAAAAATCCAATAGTATAAAACGTGTAGGATTTTTTTTTCATATTTATTAACACTTGGCAGATAAAAGCAGCAGCAGTATTATCATATACTATGAAAACTGGCCTCTAAAATATCTTAAGATGGGAAACCAAAATATTTAGTTTATTTGGGTGTAAGATAGTCTGTTTCATAGCTTCAGTGGGGCTATGTTGTGAGCTTAGTAGTAAAATGAACTCCTCAAGGTACAAACTGATCTCTTTGGCAAGTACATTATTTGGTGCTGGAAATGTTTGGCCACCTTTTTCTTAAGGAGGCAGAATTTCTGCACCAAATAAAACCACTTGCAAGGTTCTGGCTTTCACTACTGAGAAATACAATGGCCACATTGAGATTAACTGCTGGGGAAGCCCTCCTTCCTCACAGACTCTGTAAATGCAGGTCTTTCTCTGTGAAAAGTCCTGACATCAGCTCTTGGAAAAATCTGAGAACTTGTGTCATGGAACATCGCTGAGGGCCTTGCTTGGGCTGGGACTGAATGGCTGGACTGTGGCTGAAACTTCAGTAGCAAGGGTTTGACACTTCCACCCCCTCGTTCACCAGCCTTTCTCTAACCCGGCAGCTGTGATGGATAATATATAATATACTCTATTGCAGAATCTGTCTGCTTCAAGGCTGGCTTCAAACAAGAGCAGCACTGTATTTTGCTACTAGCAACGTATATACTTACAAATAAAACAGAAAAACATCTTTGCTGCATTTCTCCTCCCCCCCAATACTAAGGGTCACTAGAATCTATTGAGTGTGGGAAGGCTGCAGAAAGACTTGAGCATGATACATAGACTTTGAACATAGCATACAGGCTTTAGTTTCCCTTGAACAGGCAGATATATGCATTTAACACATATAGAGGTCAGAAACAAAGGACACTGCTTGTATAGTATGAGAATATAATTTATAGCCCAGACTACTCAAGCTGATAGTGGATAGGCACAGTCAGTGCTATTGTTATCAGTGTCATTTAAGTGTATTGCATATCTCAATTGAATTTACCATCAAAAAGCACTTAAATGTTCTTTTTTCTTTTACTAAATTGTCTACCGCTTTATAACTCATATAGGATATTAGTTTGCGTTATTTTCTTACTCATTTTACATATAAGAAGAAATGTTCTTTCTTTCAGCTTTTCTGCTCTGTTTAAATAAGCACATTAAAAACTTAATTGGATTAATGTTGCAGCCCTTTGTGCAATATTTCAGACACCACAAAAATAACTCCTTCCAGGGAGTAGGTCAGGATCATAACAGATGCAGAGCATGCATCCAGCTTGGTTTTATTCTTTTATTTTGCCTAAGAAAATAATAAGGACATTTTATACCTTCTTTTGAGTGGGATTGGATGAATATCTGTTAACATCTTATTGCATTGAAACAGTGTATTGGGCTATGAGTGGTTTCCTTGTGAACATGACCTCCTCCTTGCCCTGCTTCTGTTCTTCCTTTTCCATCTCCTTGTGCAGAATGTGTGGAGAGAAACTGGGGAAGCTGGCTTGCGGCCCAAGAGCTTCCGGGAACCTATCCCAGAATGCCTTTAGATGAGTTCTCCCCTTTGACGCATGCGGCATTGTTGCAGGCATTCTCATGTAAGAGAGATGGAGACTGAGGCAGGATGGGGGAGGCATCCATAAGCTTGGAGTTCATACAGCTAGAGCTGCATTTCCGAGTGTTTATTTCTGCAGACTTCAAAACAAGCCTGCTTTCTTTTCGAGGAGATGTTCTGCTGCAGCATGGGAAGATGTAATATAAGTTCTGGGGCTTGTTACTATATATATGTATATGTATATATATGTATATGAAGTTGCATTGCTTCTCTGTTTGGCAGTGCTCTTCAGAATTTTGTGGGTAGATAGATACAGAGATTATGTAAAATACTCCGCTGATTGAGTGCAGCAATTATTAAAGTTTTGTTCTAATCAGTCTTTAGGCATTTTGTGCATTTGTTAACCTGTATATTAATATTATGTCAAAATTTTTAGTCATGTCATAGTTTGCGAGCAGAGAGATGTATAGAATGAATGTCTGAGCTATGCTGATATTCCTATAGTTTATGCTGCATTTAATACTTCAATAAAATAGAGGGGCCTACATTTTTGTATAGTTCAATGTTTGGAGGATACAGAAACAGATACAGAAAAAAGTGAAATATTCCCGCAACAGAAGTGCATTACCTAGGTCAAAGAATTTTAGATGTTGGATAACATTTTAGAAAGATAGTCTTTCTTGGGATGTATAAAAGAGTTAAGAGGTTAAAAGTCTTCAGTATTTCTTCAGTGTTTTAGAACTGAAATCTTTGCTCTGCAGATTGCAACTAAACAAAGAGGGAATGCATAGAACTAGCAAGTAATACATTGTGAATTAACATCTTTTCTCTGAAACATAACATATTCCTTTTTAGTCACCAAGAAACTATTTTGTACTAATTTTTCTTTTTATTTCTACTTTTCAGGTTTCCTCTCAAAAAACCTACAAGGTAAGTTCTTCAGGATTTTACAACTTTTGTGAATGTATAGACAAGATAATTTTCGTACTCCTATCACAATTCACGATGAAGATAGTTCTTCCTGTCTTTAACTAGAATTCCAATGCCTAGGATGGCCTACTCGTTGAAGAAAGGAGCTGAACAGTTCTAAACAATAACAATAATTTAAATAAGCTCAACACATATTAACTATATTGATGAATTAAAAACAGATATAAAATATTAAAACATTTAAAGAAATATTTGGAAATATATGAGTCCCAAAGGCCTTAATGAATAGAAAGATTTTCACTTGGCACTTAAAATGAACATTGATGCCAATTGTGTCTCCTGTGGGAGGGCATTACACAGTTGAGGCACCACAGATGAAAAAGCCTCCTCTCAAGTCCTAGCACAAATAATTGATCCTGTTAGTAGGACACAGAGGAACCTGTCTCCCCCACAGACCTCAGTCATTGGACAAGCAAATGTAGGAAGAGGCACTCTCTCAAAGTTAGAGTTTTGAATATCACTAGCTGTACCTGCCACACATTGCTGTGGCCAACCTTCCCTCCCTCTTTCTCTCCTTTCTTTCTCTCCTTCCCTCCCTCCCTCCCTCCCTCTTTCCTTCCTTCCCTTTCTTTCTTTCTTTCTTTCTCTCTCTCTCTCTCTCTCTCTCTTCTTCCTTCTCTTCTTTCCTTCCTTCCCACTACCTCTTCTTTTTTGTCATCTTTCTCCCCTTTCTTCCTTCTCTACCTATTCTTGGACTGCAACTTCCAGCACTCCTCCTGATTGATGGATTTATCTACTTACCTACCTACCTACCTACCTACCTATCTATCTATATATATATATCTCTGGGGGATTGCTGGGAGTTGCAGTCCAGGAATAGGAAATTGGAAATATGCTGGGACTAGGATGTTCTCAAAGAAATCCAAGGAGAAGAAAGTATTCAGCTTGGAAGCAGTGCATTTGGATCATCCTCCTATCCTAAAGTGCCTGGTTTAGGGGATGCTGGGAGCTGTAGTCCAGAAGAGAGTGTGGATATGCTATTGTGTGTTTTGTTTGCCAGGTGGAGTTCATTTTCGTTTTGTAGCATCTTTTTGCTTTTTAAGTCCATTCTGCTGTGTTTTTCAGTGTTTTTTTTAAGGAGTGATGGTCACTTGTTGGCCTGATAGGTGTATTGTGTCCAAATTTGGTGTCAATTCATCCAGTGGCTTTTGAGTTATGTTAATACCATAAACGAACGTTACATTTTTATTTATATAGATTAACACGTTAGAGCAGAAGTAACTCTTTGAAGCCTGACATTGTATGTTTATATGATCAGCCAACAATTGACACCGGAGAAAGACTTGTAAGGGCAGAACTCTCAATGGCATTTGATACCATTGACCATGGAATTCCTATGGATCATTTGATTGTTTTGAGACTTGGTAGCATTGTGTTACAGTTCTTCCAGCCATTTTGGGGTTTTTTTGTTATTTGTTTTTGGCTGAACATTCTCTAAAGGGATTTGGGGGGATCATTGAGGACCTAATGAGATGTGTTAGTTCAACAAGCTAACTTTTATTTCCTTGTCGGTGATACTGTGTTGTATTTAGTTTCGACTCTTCTTTGTTTGGCTTCAGGCACGGCAGCATTCTGAGCAGAGAGTCTCCAGCAGATAAGAAGCAGAAGGTTGAGCGCTGCATCAGTGCCCACGACTTTGACCCAACAGGTAACATCACAACTATCATAGCTTATAGCCCTTACTATAAGCTTATAGCCAACAGTTTTTAAGAGTTTTTAAAAATCACCATACTCTTTTTATGTGTGTAGTATTCAGAAGTAACTGCTGGCTTTCTTTTTCACACTCATAACACAAAGTTTTACATTTCTAAATGGAGTTGCACAGCATTCTTCACAGTTCTCCTGTTGGTTGTGTTCACTTAGACTCATGTAATTAGTTGAGCCGTCAACTATTTGCTGCAATAGACAGACCACTCATCTTTTGACGGCAGCAAAGTTTTTAACCGTAGGGCCAAATTACATGAGCTGCATGTTTAAATCTTCCATTACTCTGTGTTTTTGCCTAGTTGGAGTCTATCATGGCTGCATATTTGTTTGAAGCTATGGCACCATAGAATGGCTCTCCTCTAGCACTGTTAGTCCACTCAGAATTATTATTATTTTTTGTTGTAATGTCTGATCATTCGTATTTGGTAATATAGGCCTTAGGCTTTCGGATACACTTACGAGGAGGAAGTGCAGTTTTCTGTTCTGTGGTGCCAAGCTTGCTGAATTAGCATACCCAACAAACTGCAAGCTGCACGAGGATTATGCTGATTTGGGTACATATTTCCGCTTTGCTAATCAGCAGACAATTTAACTGGCAGGCAGCACAGGTGTCCCGGTGCAAGTGTAGGGTCACTGAGAGCTTTGTTATGCAGATCTCATACAAATTTGGGTCTCTCTCAATCTTCCTTTATCCTCGTAGTTCTCGCTGCATCTATTCCTTTCAGCACCACATTGCTTTCAACCACCAGTACTTGAAAGCTCCATGTTAGCATTTTCTCCTTAGTTTCTGATCCTGATTGCTGACCAGTACTAAGTATTCTATGTACGGAACAATGTTGAGTAATACATAATGGCTCCATTAGCTGGATAACCTCTTTCCCAAGTGAAGTGTTCCCCTCAAGCATTCTGTCCTTTGATAAACTTCTAATTGGAAGTGGCTGTTCACTTTTTTTTCTTTTTCCCTGTACCTGTAGACCATCTGTGTTGCATTCAGAGTCTAACGCTGTCTTGGAATTTAGTCTGCATGTGATGGTGCCACCCACCCCAGCCTACTAACCCAGTGACTGCTGTGTGCTCCTAACTGTGTGACTGGCTTGCGGGTGAGCCTCTTGGCCCCATGCGGTGTGTTGCTTTGTGTCTGTGCACTTTGCCGTTTAGCCTGTTGTTATTCTTCAAGAACGCGCAGCAGGTGAGAGCTGATTTTGAAGACTGCAGAATGTGATATGCAAAGATGCGTACTTACAATGAGGAGTCAGTAGACCAGGTGTTTATATAATCCCCTTAGGAATTTGTTCTAGGTGCAATCCATAATTAGTTGGGGTTTGTAAAATGAAGAGAGAACTGCCTCCTAGTTTGGCTATGAGGCTGTATGAAAAGTGGTGATTCAATAATGCAATGAGCTGATGATATCAAAATGGGGACAGTACTTTCTGAGTCCTTCACAAGCAGAAAGGCAGGCAATAAATCAAGTAAATAAACAAACAAATGTTGTGCAAACCATCACAATTTAAAGATAATATGTAAATTATAAATATGGCAGTAATACATACATATATTTTCATTTGTGAAAGCACAACACATTTTCATATGGATCTTTGTATTCGGATGGGGGTTGTTTAATATTGGATTTTTGCATCTTAAATAGTGACAGTAGTTTGTTTCTGTCACTCATGAAATAATCATGTGATAGTTTGTCCCAAAATCCTGGATAACACCTGGAGGGAAATCACTAAAAGTTGTTGTGATTCTTACTCTATGGTTCCCCTTTGTGTCTGGAACTGCGCATGATTGCTTTACACAGCATTATCATTGTATATGATAGTGTGCAAGAATAGAGTGTGTAGGTTGTGTATATAGACATTAAACATCTTCTCCGAGTCACTATATGATGTATAAAACATGGAGCTTCATGGTATCTTTTTCTGCCTTCCTACAACCTTGCAGTGTGGTGTTATGTGTGTAATTCAAATCTCTTGTATTCACATTCTGATTTCAAATGTTGTCACTTCTATGTTTGCCCATATCTTGTTTGTGTTTTGCATGCATTAATCCAATTATTCAAATCATTCTGTTTTTTTATGAATTTTCCCCACGTTGGTCTCCATATTTCCTATATCTCTTTCTCCTTCTCTCCTGCTTTCGTGCAGACAGCTCCTCCAGGAAGACAAAGTGTAGCTCGGACGAGAGTAGATCCGAGACGTATGGTAAGCTGAAGCAGCCGCTGCAGCCCTGTGCCTTTGTTCGGTGTGCTTTGTGCTGTTGTTCTGTATGCCCAAGGCCTCTGCCCTTTGCCTGCCAGGCATGGTTTCCTCTATGGCAGGGAAAGGGAATGAGCTTTTAACGTGGCTTAAGTGTGCAAGCTTGCTGATACATACTAACCTACGTGTGCCAACATTGGCTGTCTCCTGTAGTGTCATGCATTCCCTGAGGGGGAAACCTTTCTTTGAGCCAGAACAGCACCAACTAGTGTCTCCATCAGTGGCTTCACAGATTTTCAATAGATGAAGATATGGAACCCACAGGATATAGTACCGATGTTGATGTACTGCAGTCTATTTGAAGAAAGTGATGAGGTCATTTTATTTTTCCATTCTTTGGGCATCACTTCCACATATGTGTCTTTCCTTATGACATATTAAACAAAAATGTTTAAAACCCTATAGAAGAGTATGAGTGCCTATGTCCAAAAATAGCAAACTATTATACTTCCATTAAGGGCATGCTCTGTTCTTCTGTCTATGGATTTATTTCATTTTCTGTTGTATGCCTCCTGGACCTATGAATCGTTAGTTATAGTAGTAGTATAATAGTAGTATAAATGGTCAAAATGTGATTTTCCTGCTTTACAGGGGGTATGACTGGATGGCCCAAAATGTCTCTTCCAACTTTATGATTCTATGATTCTAAAAGCAGTATATTCTTGCATAGCTGAATATCTAGTAGTTTCCATGATCCCCTCCCTTTCCAACCATAAGTATGTACGATCAAGGAATCTGCTGTTATGTACAGAATGAAGGCTGTGTCTTTAAGAAATTAAAGTGCTGGTCATACTGAATATTGGTTGAACTCTTAGATGTAACTTCAGTGGTAGGAACTCCTCCCTGATACACTGCTGGGAAATCCCAACACTGTTAGGTTTTCTGTAAAGTAAATAGAAGAGTTGTGTTGGAATGTATCTGGAGCATATCTCCTCCTGCTCTGCGGTGTTCTGGGGTTTCCCGTATGTGTAATGAAACATGACTTCCTAACGCGTGCCCTTTTGCTTCCTGCAGGCATCCTGCTCAAGTTCTGTCTACTGTTCGGATTTAGTCAGGCAGGTTCCATCCCTCCTTCCTTTCCACTTCTCTTTTGCTTTGCTGGTTCTCTTCCTGCGCAGCTCCTCCTCCTGACACTGAAATCTGTGTGGAAAAGTTTGCAATATTTGCTTTGGACTGAGCAAGCTGTTTAAGAGCCTGCTAGTAAAGAAAGCTGTGCTTTGTATTGCTGATGACTAAAGCCTTTTTACTTGCCTTTGGGTGTTAGTGAGGAAATATCTTGAAGTGGCAAAACTGATTAGAGGTGTGGCAGTTACCTTTTTGAAGTGAGAGCTGTTGAAATTCCCCCCTTTCCTCCCTTTTGAATGAGCAATGTGTTTGTTTCTGAAAGGAAATGTAGAGCTGGCAAGGAAAGCAGCTTTAACTTTGTGGAAACTACAGTCAGTTTTCCATTCTTTCTTCTTCCATCTGAGAATATGCAACTGCAACACACTCTACATGGGGCTGCCTTTGAAGATGGTTCGGAAATTACAGCTGGTCCAACGAGCGGCAGCCAGATTGCTAACTGGGGCGACATACAGGGAATATACCACCCCCCTGTTGTGTAAGCTCCACTGGCTGGCTGTCCATCTCCGAGCCCAATTCAAAGTACTGGTATTGATCTATAAAGCTCTATACGGTTCTGGCCCATCCTACTTGTCCGAATGCATCTCTCTCTTTGTCCCACCTATTACCCTAAGATCATCTGGGGAGGCCCTGCTCTCGCTCCCGCCACCATCGCAAATGCGATTGGTGGGGACGAGAGATAGGGCCTTCTCGGCGGTGGCCCCTTGCCTGCGGAATGCACTCTCAAACGAAATAAGATCGACTTCATCTCTCCTGGCTTTTAGAAAAAAGCTAAAGTTGTGGTTCTGGGACCAGGCCTTCGGGCAGCAGACATAGATTATACTTTTGGAATGGACTGGATTGACACTTTGGACTTAGATAGATTGACATTGTGCTCCGTTTGATGGCTAAATTATTGGTACTGTTGGATTTTTAATATGTTGGTTTTAATGTTTATACTGATGTTGATTTTATGGCTATATTGATTTTATTATGTATTGTGATATTGTGGCCTGCAGTGCTGCGATTGTAAGCCGTGCTGAGTCCCCTTTCTGGGGTGAGAAGCTACGGGATACAAATACCACAAATAAATAAATAAATAAATAAATAAATAAATAAATAAATAAGACAGTATTTATGTTCATTCAGTAAAGAATGAGCATTATTTTCTGTTCTATTCTGAAAGAAGAGCTCTGTAATACAATTCAGTAGTGCCCTTGCGAGTCTTATTTTTCTGTAATTATTCCCTTTGACTGTTTCTCCACATTTGTACATTTCAGGCAGTGAAATTCCCATATATAGGTGAGTGTAAGCCGAATTTTCAACCCCTTTTTTAGGCTGAAAAAGTCCCCCTTGGCTTATACTTGAGTCAAAGTTATTTATTATTTACTCTGTTGTTGTTGTTGTTGCATTTATTATTTTACTCTATTTATTTATTAATATTATTATTACATTTACATTATTTTACTCTATTATTAGTTTTATTACATTTATTATTTTGCTCTAGGATTATTCAATTTACTATTTTTCTCTATTATTACTTTTATTATTTTACTCTATTATCATTATTACATTTATTATTTTACTCTATTAGTACTGTTATTATTACATTTCAATTATTCTATTTATTATTATTGGAAGGTTGTGCTGGTCAGTGACCATAATAAAGTTTTTTACTGTATTATATTATTGGAAGGACAGGTAAGCACATTTACATTGAAGAAGGTTTGAATAATGGTTTAATCAAGAGTTGGACAGTCTTATCTTAAATTACAATTGTATGTAAATATTCAAAAAAAATTAACTTATTGATGCCTCAATTACCCGTAGCTGCTGCATTTCCCACTTTCGGCTTATACTCGAGTCAATAAATTTTCCCAGTTTTTTGTGGTAAAATTAGATGCCTCGCTATATTCAAATCAGTTTATACCCAAGTATATATAGTAATCTAGGAAGAAATATAGAAGTATGGCTTTTCACTGGAATGTTGTTCCTGTAATAGGAAGGATGGCCATCTCAAATTAACTTGCTTGAACCCCCATCCTGATATATTTCCTTTATTGTATTTTCTTCTGTGGCGTTTTTTAAAATGGTTTCATTCTAGTAGGCATAACAAAGTCAAAGCTTGAGAGATCTAATCCTAAATGCATTTGGCTGACTTCAAATTTCTTATCTTTTCCGTGGTCCAGATGAATGAAAAAGAAGTCAACATATCTTGTACTTCGTGGCAGCATCTTTGCTCTATGTACTAGGTTTTATCCAGAAGCAGCAAACACAGCATACCACTGAATTGTCAATTTGCCTTCCTTCTGTAACACAGGTTATTCTTTTAACAGCACAGCTTTGTGTTGATATTTGAATGGAAGAACTACTATATCAAATTATCAAAGGGTTTTTTTTATTTCAGGTGCAATAAGCAAAGGAGTGACTCATAGACAAAAAGCTATTTATTTATTTATTTATGACATTTCCACCCCGCCTTCCTCAACCCTGGAGAGGACTCAGGGTAGCTTTACGCATAGGCAACTATTTGATGCCACTAAAAACAATATACTAATGTAATTTTACAGGACTTGAAGAGGAATTGGAACATACATCCCTCAGAAATGAAGCTGTCCAGTTTTGCCAGTAATGTTGTGACTTGATATTTGGAAGAGTTTTTTTTGACAGGAAGGTTAGCTAAGATTCTTACTCTAAAACCTGACGTGTCTCTGACAAATTTAAAAAGAACTTGAATGTTGTAGAATTATCTTTACTTCTTTCTCTGTAACCAGTCCTTCTCTATAACGTTGTGAGACAAGGCTTTTAATCAATGGAGGCAGAGTTCTCATCCAGTTACACCAGTGGTTGCCAACCTGTGGTCCGTGGACCACCAGTGGTCCGCAAGAACTAAAATATAGTCAGGGACCCTCACTGTTGCAACGAGAGTGACTGGTCTCGCAAGACCCTCTTCTAGAGTCGAAGCTTATTAAATATAGTTTTCTGTGGGCGAGGAGATTGTGACTACTGTGTGGCATATGTTCTGTATCAGAAACTAGAGCTGATGTGGTCTATCCAATGCAATTTTCTGAATCAGCACCCAAAATAACCAGACCACATTTAAAGTTGACTGATTCGTAACTCTTTTGGTACTAATGTTGGAGAGTGATCCCTGGCTGGTCAAAGTGGTCCCTGGTCAAAAAAAGGTTGGGAACACTGATTTACACCAAAAAAACTTGACTCAGGCCTGCATGATTTCATGCAGTTGTCCTCTTTTTGTAAGGCAATGAATATGTAAATTTGATCTCTTTTAAAAACATTTTTCTGGGAGTCTTGTCAAGCTTAAAAATTGGATCAAAACTGCTTTCCCCTCTATTAATATGCACAATGAAACACCCACGCAGTTTGACTTTCAGACAACAAAAATATTCTTGTAGCTTTGTGAAGTGAGCCTATGTGAGTCGATTGCTTCCTGGCCCTTTTTTTAATGCTTGAATTCTCCACTGGGAGCTCTTACCAGTGTGGTAATGTGCCCAGAAGAGAGAGAACATGGTGTAGTGGTTTGAGTTTTAGACTGTGACTTTGAAGATCTTTTCAGCCATGTAACCCCACTAGTTGACCTTAGAGAAGTTGCCTTCTCCCAGAGGAAGCGCCCTTTGAAGGAATGCCATAATGCACATTTACTTCAGGGTTGCCATAAACTGGAAACAGCTTGAAGGCACACAATTATAACAAATGTATACAGAATGCTTTAGTACAGATGAATTTTTATTTTCCTCACAATATATGCAGAGCTGGAATGATTTGAAATATAGTAGTATCGCCTGTCACAGTGATTGCAAGGTTAATAGATGTTGATAGAAATATAGCCAATGCTGTGTAAATTGATACTTAATTGTGTTTTATTATTACATTATTTCTACTTTTACTCACCAGGCCAGCTACTGAAACACTGATTTCTTTTCACTTGTTTCTCCTAGAGAATAGTTGGACTAATGTTCTGTCTTCTTTTTTAAAAATAGTCTTTATTAAGTTTCAATAAAAATACACAAACATAGAAAAAAGAAAAAAGCATAAAGTAACAACATCAAGCATACATGTATATAATAAAATCATTTTACATTTCTCTCGCCGGGAATATAAACTTCCCCAACCTTTCGTCTTACTTCATTAACACATCATGTGAAAGAATTAAAAAAGTTACATAGAAGGGAAAAAGAACAAGAAAAATGTCAAGGGAAGGGGTAAGGGTAAGAAGCAGAGAAAGGGTAAAAGAGTGAAGCATGTAAAGCAAACAATCTTAAAAGGTACTCTAATGAAATATAGGAATTGGGTATCTCATTTCTTTCTTATCCTTAAGGTTAGGAAGGTATTTAAGAAAGCATATATCATAGCTAATATCATTTTCTTCTTGTGGTTGATCTTCTTATCTCCTATAACATAAGGGAAACACATTAATATATCTATCTATCTGTATATATACTTTCCCCCCTTCTTTTCTGTATTTATTACTCTCTGAAATCCATATCTATATTATATTCTGTTTTACAATATAGCTTAATTGTATTCCATCTATTCATACCATTAGTAGCTTTTCTTTCTTGATCTCTTAGTCTTTCTGTAAGTTCTTCCATTTGTATTGTTTCTATTACTTTTAATATCCATTCCTCTTTTTGTTGGATTATTTTTTGACTTCCAGTATTTTGCGAATAGCATTTTTGCTGCCATTGTTGTTATTAAAAATACATCTTTTTCAATCTTACCCAAACCAGGTTCTACTATCCCCAATAGAAATGCTTCTGGCTTCCCCACCAATTCTTTATTAATAATTTTCTCAATTTCTTTTTGAATCATCTTCCAAAATTTCCTTGCTTTGGGACACAACCACCACAGATGGAAAAGATGTTCTGCCTTGATTATTAAGCAATTTCCTAAATGTTCTACAACTATTAAAAGAAGTGCAATCAATATCCAGGAGCTAATGCACTGAACTAAGAAAGCCATGGGTGCTTTTAGTCTGCAAGACTTGAACAGGATTGCTGGTGATCAAAGTCATATGGAAGTCTCTCATTTTTAAGATTGCCAGAAGTCAAAGTTGACTTGAAGACAATTAACAAAAACAATACACTTCATACAGTGATATTTACAAGCAGTCATGAAGGTGAAAAATAAACTGTCAATACCTTGATATTGCTTCCTGCAATGAACAAATACGTCCTGAAAGATGATGAAGAAGAAGAAACAGGGAGAAAACCCCCTTTGGTAGAGAGATGGGTCATTCCGATCCCTTCGTTTTTCATGTGTAACTTACAAAAGTTTGTCAAACTATTTCTCTTGGGAAAGGATGCCCTGTTTGCTTCAGCAGCTTACATTTGTAGTAGTTATGGTGTCTATTATAGCTATCATAGAATACAAGATAAACATAAAATCATTTTTGAAATTAACCTGCTAAAATATAGTAGCTTTTGTTTTTATTTTAACCTTAAGGCAGGAGAAGACAACTTCTCTGCAACCAACTTTTTTTACATGTCAGGAGCGACTTGAGAAACTGCAAGTCACTTATGGTGTGAGAGAATTGGCCATCTGCAAGAACGTTGCCCAGGGCATACCTGGATGTTTGATGTTTTACTATCCTTGTGGGAAGCTTCTTTCGTGTCCCCACATGGGGAGCTGAAGCTGACAGAGGGAGCTCAACCTGCTCTCCCCGGATTCAAACTGCTGATCTGAAAGTCAGCAGTCCTGCTGGCACAAAGGTTTAACCCATTGCACCACCGGGTACTCCTGCAACCAAAATGAAACATGTTGAAATTTTATGTACTTACTACCAAGACTGGCTTAATAAATGAATGTAGGAGCTTATAAAAAAATTCCAAGCGTTTCCATTTGGAAAGAGTTCCATTCTGGCCTGTAGTTTGTCCAGGCGTTCATTTCCTTGGAAACAAGGCTATGGATTATTAGACTATGCAGAAGTCTTGGGCTGGAGACAGATTTATCAAAATATATGTGTTGTGTAGAATTTTATTGGGACTAAGACATTTCTGCAGTATGACTCAATATTTCTGGTTTTTAAAGGTTTCTGTGACTTCAAAACATATTGAATATACCTTTTTTGCTTTATCCCTGTACCATGTGATCATTGTTGTAAGCATGATGTTGTTGCTGTGTTGATTCCGTTGCTTATGCCCAGATTCCCTAGTATTGGTTCTTCTCTCTTCCTACTGCTGTCCCTGGCTCCAGATTCTTCCCTGATTCCATTGTGTAGACAGTGATTCTCCTTTAGCAAAATAAGATTCTGCTCTGATGCTTACTCCCATCTTTCTTTGCTCTTATTCGCCCCTCCCCGGTGCAGGTCTTGTTCAGCGTTGTGTTATTATACAGCGGGATGAAAATGGATTTGGGTTGACAGTCAGTGGAGACAATCCAGTCTTTGTGCAGTCTGTTAAAGAAGGTGAGTCCTCCGGGTCAGGGTCATGCATATGTTGAATATTTACTGTGTGTTTATACAACTGTGAAATATTATAGTTGTCTTTGCCCTATTTTGAGTTTAAATCATTGTTTTATCTATTATATAAATGGGTTCACATCATGTGATGTATACCTCAAACAAAGAAACCATACAATGCAGAAACACAATACTTGCCAACAGAAATAGGCCTCAAGCAAGGTACGTTTGTAGCAAAGAACCTTTCCCCCCCAAAACCTAAAAGGCCCCCAAAACAACGAGTAAAAATAAAACTACATTTACCAGCATCCTCCGGGGCAGCCAACGACTCACCCAGCCTCTACATTCTGAACAACATACTTGGCTGCCAATAAGGCGGATTTGCATAACTGCTGTAACCATAGCAACGCTGGCAAGAGCCATCCAAGGCTAGGATAGAATGCTGAGAGATTTCAGTTGGTGTTTGAGGGTTAAACTGCCAAAACCAAACTCTGAGGGAGCAATTCTCCAGCAAATTCCTACCCACACAACACAACACAACTTCCAATCACAACCCATCCCACCAACCTTACGGGAACCTGTACACACAACACCTACAAACACCACAAACAAAAACCATTCCTTCCTTCCACACAGACATAAACTGACCCAAAAGACAAGCCATGCCTTATAAAAATAACAGCATCGGACAACACACTCACAGCGCTACATACATCAACCAAAAAGGGCAGAACAAACGCCAGAACAGAAACACACTGCGCAGCAGAGACACAGACAACAGACAAACACTACAAATCTGTGGCATAGACCTTGACACAGAATGCTTCTCCCACGGACAACTCTATGTAGCGTGCTCCAGAGTTGGGAAACCACAGAACCTCTACATCAACACAGCCAACGGAAAGACAAAAACATTGTATATCCACAAGCTCTGCAGAACGCCAGCAACACCACACACCGACAACTCCACAGGACTTCAACATCCCACCCACCAGAACAACCCACAACGACACAGCCATGACCCCATCAAGTAACATCATTTCCAACCCTTACATACTCAGACTTTCTCGCATCTCCTAAATAGGGCACAGCAACGCGTGCCGGGTACAGCTAGTATGCTATAGTGGTTTTATCTTTTATTGGATTATGTGTTTATTTTATGCCTTGTTCTAGACACATTGGTTGTGCTTTCTATTCTGGTCCTAATCTGTTTTTATTCTGTTTTTAACTATGTTGTGTTGTGTATTCATTGTCGTGAACCAACCTGAGCCTTTTTGGGAAGTGTGGTATATAATTCGAAATAATAAATAAATTTTAAAAAATTGTGCCGTATGTAAGCCGCCTTGATTCCCTTTGGGGAGATGGAGGCGGGGTACAAAAATAAAGTTGTTATTTATTATTATTATTATTAAAATATTTGGGAATCCAATTGACAAATAATAATTCTGAACTATGTAAAAATAATTATGAAAAAGTATGGAAAGAGATGCAGAACGATCAACAAAGATGGAATAGCTCAGACCTGTTATTCCAACAATCAAAATAAATGTAATCCCAAAACTGTTATATTTACTCCAGACAATACTGATTCTGGCAAAGAATGCACACTTCAGAGTGTGAAACAAAGAGGTGATAAAATTCATTTGGGGGAAAAACACAACATTTCTACACTCTGATTAGGTGCAGCTAATGCAGGCTTGGGCAGACTTTGGCCCTCCGGGTGTTTTGGACTCCCAACTCCCACAATTCCTAACAGCCTCAGGCCCTTTCCTTTTCCTCCTCATCCACTTAAGAGGGGGCCCTATACAAGTGGGTGAGGGGGGAAAGGAAAGGGCCTGAGGCTGTTAGGAATTCTGGGAGATGAAGTCCAAAACACCCGGAGGGCTCATGTTTACCCATGCCTGAGCTAGTGCATATGGGTTCACAGTATAACAGTGGGACAGTACATCGGATCTGTGTAGCTCTTGTGTAACTTATAAAGCAACATGTGTTTTCATTGGATAATAGAGAGCAAAACTAGTGCAGTCAATGTATTTATTTGTAAATAATATGTTTCTTCCCTTTAGATGGCGCAGCCATGCGGGCTGGAGTTCAAACTGGCGACCGAATCATTAAGGTAGGAGCACTGGGTGTTGTCAGAAGAGTCAGTTGCTTCTGGAAAGAGATAAAAATTGTTCAGTGACCCTCGTCCCTGCAACAGTGTTTTGACGAAATCTACCACTCAGGAAAATTTAAGGCACTGTGTATTTTCCTATATTTAGAACTGGCATTAAGTAAGATGTGTCTGTTGCCAGATGCTTGCCTTTTTTTTCATGGAAAGCACTCCCGTTTCATAACCATGCTTTGTAAGCTCGTGGATATTACACAAGGTTTCATTTTTTTTTGTCTGTTAAAGGGACTTTAAACTCTCTGTGCATGTTTCAGAAGCCAAAATCTCTGCTCCATGGCTGTATAGTTACATTCCCTTTGCTTTCTATCATAGCCTCACTTCAAGCCACCAGGAAGAAGTCTTCAGATTTTCATTGTTAGACTTAGCATCTGATCTCTCTGATGAAAAAAAAATAGTGGGTTCATTAGAATTTTCAGGGCATTCTTCTCTAGTAGGCTGAGATCTCTTGGTAAAGATTCAAAGTGCTGGTTTTGACCTTTAAAGCTCTATACGGTTCTGGCTCAGCTTACTTGTCCGAACGCATCAGCCGCTACATCCCACCCCGTAATCTAAGATCATCCGGGGAGGCCCTGCTCTCGCTCCCGCCTACTTCTCAAATGTGGATGGTGGGGACGAGGGATAGGGCCTTCTCGGTGGTGGCTCCCCGCCTGTGGAATGCGCTCCCTATCGATGTACGATCCACCTCATCCCTCCTGGCATTCAGGAAAAAAGTAAAATCCTGGCTGTGGGACCAGGCGTTTGCACACCAGCACAAGGCAGCACTTTAGATGGGATTTTAACGGAAAGTGGATGATCAGGGCCAATGCTTTTATGGCCAGAACATTGTTTTAATCTGGAATGAATGCGTATGATGTTTGGATGATTGTATTTTGATGTATTTTAATTGAATTTTGGTTGTTGAGGGGTTCTTGTATTGTTGCTGTCTGGGCATCGAATTGCGCCTTACTGTAAGCCGCTCTGAGTCCCCCCTCGGGGGTTGAGAAGAGCGGGGTAAAATCCTGAAATAAATAAATAAATAATAAAGATCCCTTGGTAACCCCACATTCTACGTGGGGTTGCCTTTGAAGACTGTTTGGAAGCTCCAAATGGTTGAACAAGTGGCAGCTAGATTGCTCACTAGAGCGACATCCAGGGAGCATACAACCCTCCTGTTACACCAGCTCCACTGACTGCAGTCTGCTACCGGGCATAATTCAATGTGCTGGCTATAGCCTATAAAGCCCTAAATGGTTCCAGCCCAGCTTACCTTTCCGAATGTATCTCCCCCTATGAACCATCTCGGAAATTAAGATCGTCCGGGGAGGCCCTGCTCTAGTTCCCACCTTCTTCGCAGGCTCGACTACTGGGGATGAGAGTCAGGGCCTTCTCAGTGGAGGCCCCCCTCAGCTATGGAACTCCCTCCCAAGGGAAATTAGATCAGCCCCCTTCCTCCTAACCTTCAGAAGAAAGGTAAAAACTTGGGAGAATAGTGCAGTGCAATTAAAAGATTTGAAATATATGGAATGACTATGGAATGGCTTGGACTATGACTATGGCTGGCGTAATTTTAATATGGAATGTAATGTTTTTAAATGTTTCATTATGTTTTAATTTTAATCTAATTTAATTTATTTTTTTAAAAAAAATGTATGCATTTTAAGGCATTGAATAATTGCCTCTATGTAAGCTGCTCTGAGTCCCCTTCGATATAGAGAAAGGCGGGGTATAGAGAAAATAAATAAATAAAGGTCATGGTGGAAGTTAAGACAGTTTAGCTCCATAGTGAAACATAGCTTTCGTGTTCAAAACTGGAAATGATGCCCCTTTTTATCTTTTGGTAGGTGAATGGGACCCTAGTAACACACTCAAACCACCTGGAAGTGGTGAAACTGATAAAGTGTGAGTAGACCATGCAAAATTCTTTATTTTCTGTTGAGTCTTTCATCTGCAAGTGGGATGAGTAACAGAGGTCAAATTGTCCTGATGCAACCAAGAGGTCAATTATTTTTAGCTGTTATACTAATCCATCAGTTGCGATGCATTTCTAAAATATGGTTCAAAGTGAAATGTGAATACTTTGGAAAATATCTTTGGATCTGGGAAATAATTGGACCCATGTGCAGCCTTTACTGCTTGTTTTGTTAATCAACATAGGAAAGGAAATTGCCTATCTGCCAACCTTTCGCATTTGATTTTTCTTGGTGTCTTCACTCTTCAGTCCACCAGGCTGTATGTGGTGAACGCACTAGTCCTAGTGCACTTTGCACATGCTACCCATGCTTTATTCTGCATTGGTCAGACCACACCTGGAATACTGTGTCCAATTCTGGGCACCACAGTTGAAGTTGACAAGCTGGAATGTGTCCAGAGGAGGGTGACTCAAAGGATCAAGGGTCTGGAGAACAAGCCCTATGAGAAGCGGCTTAAAGATTCCCCCCCCCCAGGCCCGATTTTCAGGGTCCCAATCCCAAAAAACCTACCAATTTCAGGATGATTCCACAAAATGCATTGGGGGCCCCAACGAAAGCTGGGACACTAAACTGGGCAAGGTTTACCCCAAAAGCACAACCCTACTTCAAACCACTGTAATATGCAGACCCTCTCTGTTCCTTTTACCAGCCATTATTTACATGAAATCCCAGAAGTACTATGGTTTCAGTTTAGTCATCTTGGCTTCTTAGGAGATTTGATTTGCTCTTGGGCTCATTGACTTGGGAAAAAACCCTGTGGAAAATAGGAACTGAAAGCTCCTTAAATGTATAGGAGTATAGTGTCTAGATCTAGGGAAGTCATTCTCCCTCTCTATTTTGCCTTGGAATACTCTATTCTGGAATACTGTGTCCAATTCTGGGCACCACAATTGAAGGGAGATGTTTACAAGCTGTAATGTGTCCAGAGGAGGGCGACTCACAGGATCAAGAAAACAAGCCCTATGAGGAGTGGCTTAAAGAGCTGGGCATATTTAGCCTTCAGAAAAGAAGGCTGAGAGGAGACATGATGAGGGCCATGTATAAATATGTGAGAGAAAGTCATAGGGAGGAGGGAGCAAGCTTGTTTTCTGCTGCCCTAGAGATGAGAACATGGAACAATGGCTTCAAAATACAAGAAAGGAGATTCAATCTGAACATTAGGAAGTACTTCCTAACTCTGTGTGAGAGAGCTGTTCAGCAGTGGAACTCTCTGCCCAGAAGTGTGGTGGAGGCTCCTTCTTTGGAAGCTTTTAAACAGAGACTGGATGGCCATCTGCCGGGGGTGCTTTGAATGTGATTTTCCTGCTTCTTGGCAAGGGATTGGACTGGTTGGCCCATGAGGCCTCTTCCAACTCTATGAGTCTATGCACGAGAGCCTAAAGAAGGTGAGACGATAAACAACCAGCTTGGTTTTTTGACAAGAGTAATTTGACCAAATCAAATCAAGTGCTTACTTTGCTCTTGTGGTACTGTAGGCGTGGTTGAATGTTCCAGTGCCACAGTATTATATAAGGAGTGTTTACCGGAATGCAATTAAAAACATACTGCTTAAATACTCATCAAACCTGCCAAGTGACACTTCTGTTTGTAGGAGGAATTGCAAGCAAGCACTCGGTCCTGTTTCATTATTATTATTTTTCCTTTTTGTTAATTCCTGCAAACAGAAAATGCCTTCCCTCCGTCACCTCTGTTTTACCGCAGCCGTAGGAGGACAGTATCCAAAATATCTGACAAGCATCGCACTTCAGAGATGTCTTATGACTCTTAATAACAGATTCTTGGGAGGTGTTCGGTTGTTGTTTTGCCCAATTTCTCTTAGCAAGCATTCCTCCCATAGCATCTGTTGCAGGGAGCTTATTTTCTGACAGATTAAAGAGAGGAAGCACGAGCTTATTCCTTTGTAGTGGTTAAAAGGTGTGTTTTCCCCTCCTTTTCCTCCTCAGCGGGGTCCTATGTAGCCCTCACTGTGCAAGGGCGCCCACCAGGGTCGCCCCAGATACCTCTGGCTGATTCCGAGTTGGATCCAGCAGCGTTTGGTCATATGTCTCCCATCATGACATCTCCTCACTCACCGGGAGCATCGGGAAACACAGAGAGGATCACAAGTCCAGTGCTAATGGGGGTAAGAGCTATAAGATCCTGACACTGTTGATGGAGGGAATGTCTTAGTCTATTTGGTTGGGAAATTCTTCTTGTCCTCTTCCATCCAGTTGGATTGGCCGTGAAACGGTATCCCAGGACATGGTCAATATAGAGTTCCATACTTAGTTGAATCATCATGCAGCTCAGTCATCGTATTTATATGAAATCTTGATAAAGAGAAAGGGACTCATCTATTCTAGACCATATGCCTTGATTTTCTGTTAAGATTTTTTGCTAAACTTGAGGAGAAATGGTGCATGTGATTTGGTTCAGTAGAAGATCATTTTCAGTGAATGTGTTGTTGTAATGACATAATTGCTGGGTGTCGATCATTTACAATTTGACCAATCTCAAAGATAGCTACTATTTAGAATCTACTTAAGAACGAAACTTTTTTTCAGAAGTAGCAGTTGAATTGTCTATTTTTTTAATCAGGAAGAAAATAATATTGTTCACAGCCAGAAGGTGGAGATTTTACGGAAGATGTTGCAGAAAGAACAGGAGCGGTTGCAGGTACCAGATGCAAAGCTTTGGGAGCAAAGAAGGAGAAAATGAACTCCTTTTTTGTGTGAAAGTACACAATTTATTGATTCCATTAGATACTATTTTATTTTAGGGCCCAGCGGGTTAAACCGTTGAGCTGCTGAACTTGCTGACCGAAAGGTTGGCGGTTTGAATCTGAGGACTGATGTGAGCTCCTGCTGTTAGCCCCAGATTCTGCCAACCTAGCAGTTTGAAAACATGCAAATGTGAGTAGATCAGTAGGTACCACCTCTGCGGGAAGGTAACAGCACTCTATGCAGTCATGCTGGCTACGTGACCTAGGAGTTGTCTACGGACAACGCTGGCTCTTCGGCTTAGAGATGAGCACCACCTTCCAGAGTCAGACAAAACCTTTACCTTTTAGTACCGGATAGTTGAGATTGTACTGACTAAAAGAGCATCATATAAAAAGTTCATAATGTAAAACATGAGAGGAGCATCACAACTGGGAGCAAAATTGAGAGGGCAGGGGCTTGGATGGGGTTCATAGTCCTAAGTATTGGGATGGAGTGACTTGCTTATCACTGGAATAGCTGCTTAATGTAGAACGTTTTGGGATATGTGTCATTCCTATGTATCAAAAAAAGTAGTCAGCCCTTGGCTGCGGGTTGGGGAAGTATTTCTGGAGAAAAATGTTATGGCCAATGGGCACAAATATAGCTCTGATTCCTCACACATCTGGAGAATAAATTGCTGGTCCCCCACATCAGATAGCATGAGAAGCTCTGCCTTAGAGGAACAAGCAGCCAGGTGTTTTTTAAACTCGTGTCAAAAGTGACTTGAGAAACTTCAGCTCACTTCTGGTGTGAGGGAATCGGTTGTCTGCAGAGACGTTGCCCAGGGGATGCCCAAATGTGTTACCATCCTGTGGAAGGCTTCTCTCGTGTCCCTACATGGGTAGCTAGGGCTGACAGATGGGAGTTCACCCTGTCTCACAGATTTGAACTGCCAAACTTCAGATCAGCAGTTCAGTCGGCACAAGCGTTTAAGCCATTGTGCCACCATGGCTCCTAAAGCAGCCAGTGACCACCTGGAAATGAATTATTATGCAATTTTGCAATCTCGGGTCCATTTCTTTTCCAGCGTGTGAGGTACATGACATCTCGGCCCAGCCCCTGTGTGAATTTCAGTCATTTTGTTGCTATTGTGGATAGAAGACAAAAGTGGCAGCTGCAACAAAAGCATACACATTTTTTGTAATATTAAACTTTTTTTGAGATACACATTTGTATGCAATATAACATTTTACCAATAACACTGATCTGTCTTCCTTCTGGGTTTTTCCTTTTTGTATCCCTCTTTTTTTTGTGTGTCCCCCCCAGTTTTGTGGCTCACATGTATGGGTCTTCCACTTACTTGACTTCAATGGTTTGAATGTAGAATTATTGATGTCTTTCAGTCTTTGCAAGAAGATTATAGCCGCTCGCCTGCCTCCCAACTGCTGAAGGAGATCCAGGAGGCCAAGAAGCACATCCCTCAGCTGCAGGAACAGTTGTCCAAAGCAACAGGCTCCATCCAGGTAATGGGAATCTTGGCAGTCCTGATAGTGCTCTCCTCCTTGAGAATGGCTTATGGGAGTGCCCTATTCTTAGTGCTAATTTAGTTTTTAGTGCCAATTTACACAAGCGTACACAACCCTCCCTGAGCAGTAAATTACAGATCACACAAGTAACAGCTTGGTCTTATTTCCGAGCTCACACAAACTGATGATTGATGAGGAAGAGCATGCTATAGATCAGGCAGGGGCAAGCTTTCTAACTTGGGGGCCACATGCTAGCACTCCCTGCTAAGATGACTAGTTTTCTGATGATAGAAGGTAGGAAAGGAGGAAGGAAAGAGAGAAGGAAGGACGAAAAAGAGGAAGGGAAGGACGGAAGGGGAAAGGGGGAGGGGAGAAGGAAGAAGGAAGGAAGGAAAGACAAAAGGGAAGGACGGAAGGATAAAAGGGAGGAAGGAAATGAGGAAGGAAGGGAAGGAGGAAGGAAAGAGAGAAGGGAGGAAGAAAGGGAGGAAGAGAAGGATGGAAGGAAGTGGAGAAGGAAGGAAGGACGAAAAAGTGGAAGGGAATGGAGGGAGGGAGGGCCTGAGAAAGAGGGAAAGGAAGGAAGGATATGATGGTGAGAGAAAGGAGGGCCTGAGAAAAGAGTCCCCCGGGCCTGGCTTTGTAGTGAGTTACCATCTCACTACAACACGGAGGAGGGCTTTTTCTATCGTAGCTCCTACCCTGTGGAACGCGTTGCCCTCTGAAATCCGTGCTCTTTCAAGTTTGCTGGCTTTTCGGAAGGCATACAAGACATTATTGATCCAACAGGCATTTGGCTCCTAAAAGCTGTCAGTCTCTCTGACATTACATTGTTCTCTCTGATGCTATCTGTATTTTATACTTGCTGTTTTAATCCTAATGATTTTAATGAAGTTGTAAATGTTGTTGTTATTGTTGGGTTTTTATTGTTTGTGAGTCGCCCCGAGCCGAATGGGAGTGGCGACGGATAAATTTGAATAAATAAATAAATAAAATACCTGCTAGAGATGAACTAAAACCTTGAAATGAAAAATAATGTATCATCCCTTTGTTAAGAAGGCCTGGTAAGAAGACATTTAGAGCTTTGTGCCATGGCATTGGCCCTTTTTGTACAGGTTTGGTACATCCTTTAAGCTAAATGCTAACATAAATGTTCTGCAAACAGTTTTCTAAACAGTGGCTTGGAAAATCTTACACAGTGATTTCACAATCCAGGTCATGTTGCTTTCCTTGTTTTAAAAAAATGTTCTGTTCAAACCCCATATTATGGGTTGCTTCCTGTTTCTTATGCAGCTCTATCTGTTTTCAGGATGGGGTTTTGTCTTCCAAGTCTGTGATGGAGTCTTTGCAAATCAGTGAGATAGAAGTGGAAAGAGGCGACGGGCTGAACAGGGGAGACGGCAGTTTCGGTGACAGCTCCCATACGAATAGTGATCTGGCTGAGGTGAGCCTTTTTTCCAATCACATCACCTGACCTATGTGATTTGTCCAAGCCGGTACTTTGTCATTTTAGATCAGCTAGTTATCCAAAGCTTCTGATAGATTGAGAGACATGTCAAGGGGTAACTTCTCCCATTATCTTCCCCCAGTTTGAAGGAATAGGGATTTTCATTTTCATTGCACATCCCAACTCCACAAATTCTCTTATAGTTCCTTTGATCCAAAAGACCTTTACAAACCTCCAGGTGGCTTTATCTTCCAGAAAAACTCCATTCGATATGGGATGATGATGTTTTACAAACTTCTGGACTGAACAGGAATTTGTTCTCGTGTTGCTGTTGAAGGCTTTCATGGCTGGAATCACTGGATTGCTGTGAGTTTAACAGGCTGTCTGGTCATATTCCAGAAGCATTCTCTCCTGACCTTTCACCCACATCTATGGCAGGCATCCTCATAACCTCTGAGGATGCCTGCCATACATGTGGGTGATACATCAGGAGGGAATCCTTCTGGAACATGGCCAGACAGCCCGGAAAACTCACAGCAACCCAATTTGTCCCCAGTTCAGCTAGATCAGGGTGTCAAGCTCATTTTCATGAAAGGCCACATCAGCATTAAGTTTGCCTTCACAGGGCAATGGATACAAAAAGACAAATACAATTTTTATGTATATTGTAGTTGTTGCTCTTTACTTTTTTGTCAATTTCTGTCCCCGGATATTACTGAACAACAACTCCCATCACTTGATTATCTGCCATGCAGACTGGGGAGAATGGGAAATTGCAACCCAACAGCCCTTGTGGCTCTGAGGATGGGAAAAGGTTAAAGGACATTTTAAAGTCACAACCACAAGCCTTGTATCTCAATACAAACCCCACTCTCCTGACTTAACATAATAGATTGCAGTCTCTCAGGTGTTCCTGTATCCCAACTCCCATCAGCTCTAGTCATGATGTTTAATAACACAAGAGTAGGAAACCGGCATCTGGAGGTTCACATACCTTGAGTTTGACGTGTAAGCTAGATCTACACTTCTCTCTAAAGCAGTGTTTCTCAACCTTTGTCATTTGGGAGTTGTGGTTGCTGGGATTTATAGTTAACCTACAATCAAAGAGCATTCGGAACTCTACCAACGATGGAATTGAACTAAACTTGGCACACAGAATTCCCATGACCAACAGAAAATACTGAAAGGGTTAAGTGGGCAATGACCTTGAGTTTTGGAGTTGAAGTTCACCCACATCCTGAGAGCACTGTGGACTCAAACAGTAATATATATGGACCAGAATTGTCACAAACTGTCAATATGCCCAAATGTGAACAGTTTGGGGGAAATAAACCTTGGCACTTTGGAGTTGTAGTTGCTGGGATGTATAGTTCACCTACAATCAAAGAGTATTCTGAACCCCACCAACGACAGAATTGGGCCAAACTTCCCACACAGAATCCTCATGCCTTGAAGGGACTTGGAGTCTCAAAAACAGCCCTCCCCTTGGCTGAGAGGCCAGCCAATCACAGTGGAGGAGGGGTTTGGGTGGAAGGATTCATCCTTCTCTGCCAAAAGGGTTTCTAAGCTCATCAGAAATATATGATTTTCTGATGGTCTTTGGCGACCCCTCTGAAACTCCCTCGCAAACTCCCCCAGGGGTCCCGACCCCCAGGTTGAGAAACACTGCTCTAAAGGTTCCTTTAGTTTTGAGCCCACAAATTGCTGGTCTGCATAAGAAGCATGTCAGGATACTTCTGCTTAACACTGAAGTTTTAGAACTCATCCCAAGGTAGTGGGGAAGCCTGGTTTGTAGATCATCTTTGGCCGTTCTGGAAAAGGAGTGCCCTGTTTTTCAAACCCGGGGTTCCTGGCACCCGCCCTGTTGCTGGGCAAAGAAGAGCAATGGCTGGCCTCTCCTAAAGAACAGGAGGGGGAAACAGCACCAAACATGTCAGAATCTATCTTGTGGTTAGAATGACTCAAACTCGTAGGGGCAGTTTGCTGTGCGAGGGCACGGGTAGGAGTCTGGTTTTTGCACGGTTATATCACTTTGTTGTTGTCATCTATTAAGAGTATTGTTTACTAGCGGACTTGTTTGACTAGATACTTAGAGGACTATCTCCATTTCAGGTATAAAACTAGTCCTTCCCAATTATGGTGCCTCTTCTATGGAATAGTTTATGAGGTGAAGAATAAACAGTAGGCTTCAGAGATATTCAACTCTTCATAATGGGCTTGCTTTTTATTATCTTCCCTCTCATAGTGATTTAATTTTCGTAATTGTCAATTTTTTAAAAGTTCTGCCTACTGTGAAATTTGGCATTTGTAAAAGACTTCGGCATCTGTGCTTGAGAGCTGTTAAAGGAAAGTTAGCATTCAGTGCTTCATATTTGTTCTTGGCAAAACAAGCATTTTGTAGCTGTATAATAAGATGTGTGAAAGTTAATCTATTTTAAAATTCATTTCAATAAAAGGGGGGGATAAGAATTTTGATTTCTTTGGCTTTGCCTTTATAAGGGAGGTCAGTGAGGGAATATTTCTGATCTTAGTGCTCACATACAGTAGATGCTTCTCTTATTTTATAATGGACTGTGGTAGGTGCCTTTGCCTTATACTGATCCAGAGCTAAATCATTTAAGGTCTGTGGCTGTTGTAATATAGACAGTGGACAAAAATTGCACTGGAATATTTTACAATTCCAGTGGATAAGGCTATAAGTAATATCAACAACAACAACACTTTATTTATATTCTGCACAATCTCTCTAAAAGGATTTATGGTGGATCACAATACACATGCATGGCAAACATTCAATGTCATTTGGACAGTCGAGAACAGAATAGACAGAAAGGAGGCACGTTGTGTTGTGGTCAGCACCTTTGGAACGTTGTGCTCGAAATCCAGCCACAGGCGGGGGTGTGGTGTGTGTGTGCTGTTGCTCCATCCTTTATGACAGTGTTTTTCACCCTTTTTTGAGCCGCGGCACATTTTTTACATTTACAAAATCCTGGGGCATACCATCAACCAAAATGACACAAAATGACACTCTAACACAGTAATACATATAGTTCATATGTTTTTAAATGTATTTATACACTCAGTGTGAAACCTGGGCCTGTTTCGATGAACACAACATAGATATCTTGGCAGGAATGGCAGAAAGACACAAACTTCCCACATAGAACTCCCATAACCAAGAGAAAATACTATAAGAGTTTGGTGGGTATTGACCTTGGGTTTGGGAGTTGTAGTTCACCTATATCCAGAGAGCACTGTGTACTTAAACAATGTTGGATCAGGACCAAACTTGGCATGCATACTCAATATGCCCACATGTGAATACAGATGGAGTTTGGGGAAAATAGACCTTGACATTTGGGAGTTACAGTTTCTGGGATTTATAGTTAACACACAATCAAAGAGCATCCTGAACTCTTGCAACAATTGAATTGAACCAAACTTGGTTTTCAACTCTCATTACCAACAGAAAGTACTGAAAGGGTTTGCTTGGGAATTGACCTTGAGTTTGGAAGTTGTAGTTCACCTACACCCAGAGAGCACTGTGGACTCAAACAATGTTATGTCATGTTGTTGTTTGTTTTCTATCCAGAATCACAATGTTGGAAGGAGGCTCACCACTTTAAGGTCTGTAAAACAGGCATGGGAAAACTTCAGCCCTCTGGGTGCTTTGGACTTCAATTCCCACCATTCCTAACGACCTGAGGCCCTTTCCTGCTTAAATGGCTGAAGGGGGAAAAGGAAAAGGGCCCGAGGCTGCTAGGAATGGTGGGAGTTGGAATCCAAAACACCTGGAAGGTCTAAGTTTGCCCATGCCAGCTTTCGACAGAGACCTCTTCCTCCCCCTTCCCTTTTGCACCCTTTCTTCCCCCTCCTGCCGAACACTTACTTTTTCTTCTACACTGCCACTTCTGCCGCCATTTTGATCCAAGGGGGCAGCGTGAGCGTGTTCAGGAGGGGAGGGAGGAAGACGTGACCTGTGCGGGCGGTACTGCGCAGACTCGCCCCAGAGCAAAGCGAGGCAAAGTGAGCAGAGCAAGGCTGGGAAGAAGGGAGCCCGAGTGGAGAAGAAAAAGTGTTCAGCAGGAGAGGGAAGAAAAGGTATTGGAGGTTCCAATTTCTCACGGCACACCTGATGATCGCTCACGGCACACTAGTGTGCCACGGCACACTGGTTGGCAAAAACACTGCTCTATGACAAAGAGCCATCGGGACTTCTTCCGTCCTTTTTGGTCACTGGCATTTTCTGGGTTTTTTTCTTTTTATGGTGTTGTAAAATACCTCCTCCACTTGTTTTAACGGTACCTAATTTAATTACATCACAAGCTGTTTTCGAACTGCTTAGTTCAACAGTAAGCTGGGCTTGGTAGTTGGCAGCACATGCCGACCCAGGGCTTCGAACTAGCAACCTTTTGATTGGTAGATGTTATCATTGCTGATGATTTTACCAGCTGTGCTAAACCCTGGCCCTGTAGTTCTCAACCTGTGGGTGCCCAGATGTTTTGGCCTTCAACTCCCAGAAATCCTAACAGCTGGTAAACTGGCTGGGATTTCTGGGAGTTGTAGGCGAAAACACCTGGGGACCCACAGGTTGAGAATCACTGAAGGTACAGTGGAGTCTCGCTTATTCAACCTTCGCTCATCCAACGTTCTGTATTATCCAACACAGTCTGCCTCCCACCTGGATCCACAGCTGTTTCAATACATTGCACTGTTTTGGTGCTAAATTCGGAAATAGAATCATTATTACATTATTACATAATGTTACCGTGGCCCATGTGGTCTCTTCCAGCTCTATGATTCTATGAGAAGACAACTAGAAGACATGGAATGCATTGTCATACATTTGCTTTTAGAACTACATATTTAATTATTTTTAAAATAGCAAAAAAAACCCTACCACCTTTTGATGTTTATTTTACAAGTTTGTGGTTGTTGAGTCCACCCACTTGTCCTTTTTTTCTTAGATTCTGCTCTGTACATTATCATGATCAAAAAATGAAGATTTCTTTCTTGTCTTACTTTGTTTTTATGACAACAGAGTCCCCGGAGTGGCTTGAGAGAACGAATGTATCTCGACGAGAGCCCAGAAAAGAGCGAGACTCAAGATACCGTGAGTGTCCCCTAAAGGTCTTGAGAGCAGTGGCTGTTGCAGTCATCATCAAGCGCTTGGGTTTTCAAGCTCTTGAGTAATACACCACTTAAATTTAACTCAAAACAGTTGAATTTGTACGGAAATGAAGATTAATGAGTCATTGAAAGTAAATTTATAATCCTTTAAATTTGTGAAGACGGTTAAAGGTCAACATAAAAATACAATAAAAGCAGATTTTACTCTAAAGTCAGGAAAGTAAATAAAGAACAACACTCATAAAATAGGGGGAATTCCAGACAGGAAACAATTAGGGCCATTTAACACCTCCCAACAAGGGATTTCCCCAGGCAAGAAGCAGCCAGGCTTTGAAGCTGCAAGGCCACTCAGTGCTAATCAAGATGGCCGATTGCAACATTCACCCTTACTTCAAGCAGACAAGAGTTCTTTCTCCCACCCTGGATATTCCACAGATATATAAATCCCACTTGCCTAGTTCCCAACAGACCTTATCACCTCTGAGGGTCCTTGCCATAAATGTGGGCGACACGTCAGGAGAGAATCCTTCTGGAACATGGCTATACAGCCCTGAAAACTCACAGCAATCCACTTATTGGTTTGTTTGCTGTAGGGGGGGGGTGTCCCCCATGAGAAAGAGTGCTGGGAATGCATGCTAGCGTATAGGAACTGGCACGTCTTTGTTCCACAAAGCAGCCAGGTTCTGGAAATGTATTATTTACCTATTGTGGAGTTTATATTCTGTCTTTCTTCAAAATAGCTCAATGTGTAAAGAGGTCGTGGCCGACATTTATTTTAACTCTGTTCTATTCGAGCAGAGGCATCTGATTTCCTCCCAGAAAACACTGGATATGATGTTTTTCTTTTGCTGGCAGTAATTTTTGTTTGCAAGACCTTGAAGCGTGGGTAACGTGGGATAAAGCCAGTAGTGTAAAGGACAAACATGCCAATTAATGCCTTCTTGCTTTTATTCTGGTCTCATTATCAGCATACACATCCTGGGGAGGGGAATTTGTTTTATCTGCTTTCAGCAAAAAGTAATGGCTTTGATTTTCTTTGTTCTTGTTTGTTCACTCAACAATCTCAGGACTCCCAGTCCAGTATTGGCAGCCCTTCATCTCGCATGGCACCCCCAATCATTGGAGCAGAGGATGATGATTTTGATGGTGAACAGGAACAGGTAGAAATTCAAATATCCCCTTGATGGTTGTAACACAAGAGTTGTGAGAGTTGTGCTTGAGTAACAGATCTTTCCTTTTAAGTTGGAATGGGAGATGAGTTCCTCTTGGGGCAAATTAGATTTAAATGTGTTAGAGCAGGGGTGCCCACACTTTTTCAGCATGCGAGCTACTTATAATAAAACCAAGTCAGAAAGATCTACCTACCTCCTCAAGGCTGGAGAAGGGAGGGGGAGGGGCTTGGTGCGGCCTGGCTCCGCCCCCTCTGGCTTCAGTTCTACCAGCAGCTTCTCCAGGCTTGAGGATGGCAGTGCCAAGCCAGCCTTGTGCTAGCTATGCCACCACTGGCTTGGCATTGCCATCCTCAAGCCTGGAGAAGCTGCTGGTAGAGCGGAAGCCAGAGGGGGGCGGAGCCAGGCCGTGCCAAGCCCCACCCCCTCCCCTCTGGCTTTGGAGCTCCCAGCAGCTTCTCCAGGCTTGAGGATGGCAGTGCCAAGCCAGTGGTGGCATAGGTAGCACAAGGCTGGCTTGACCCTGCCCTCCTCCAGGCTGAATCAGCTGCTGGGAGTGCCGAAGCCGGGGGAGGGGCGGGGCTTGGCCTGGCTCCGCCCTCCTCTGAGAAGTGCCCCATCCGGCTGCGATCGACCTCCTTCGGTCCCGCAATCGACTGGTCGATCGCGATCGACTTCTTGGGCAGCCCTGTGTTAGAGGAATGTTTAGTATCATCAACCTTCACTGTGTTTTAAATTAGAGAATATAATATTAGAGCATTTAATAAATATTAGAGCATTTTTTCATTACACTTAAGTTGTGAACATGCTGAAGGAGAGTTGAATTTCTTAGCTTATTTGACTCATAGCACTAGAAAATAATGGGAAGCAAGCTTGTTTACTTCAAATTGGACTGAAGGCAGCACAAATTCAGGGTGCTGGTCCTGATAACTATTCTTTTTTCTCTCTGTCCAGATCAATGGACAGTGCAGCTGTTTCCAAAACATAGAGTTGCTGAAGTCTCGCCCTGCTCACCTGGCTGTCTTTCTGCATCATGTCATATCCCAGTTTGACCCAGCTTCTTTGGTAAGCTTGGAGGTAGTTTCACTGCACAGATTTAATAGTAAGATTCAGATTTATTTATCGTGTCAGCAGCGAATTGAGGGTACAGTTAAAAAGCATTTTAAAAGACAAAGTTTTAAAAAGAACTTGATATTATGTCCTTTGACCAGAAGCTTGCCACTTCGAGTACCTCTTGTGTCGCTATGAGATGGTCCTTCATTGTGCATGTGGCAGGGCTCAGACTGCATTATAGTGGGTGATCTGTGGTTTGCTCTTCTCCGCACCCACATGTCAGGGACTCCACTTTATAGCCCAATTTCTTAAAGTTAACTCTGCATCTACTGGTGCCAGAGTGCAGCCTGTTCAGCGCCTTCCATGTCGTCCACTCTTCTGTGTGCTCAGGAGGGAGTTTCTCATCTGGGCTCTGGGTTTTATCCTGCCACTTTTGGACTCTCACTTGCTGAGGTGTTCCTGTAAGTATCTCTATGGCTCTTAGGAAGCTATTTTTTGATTTAACGCATTGACATGCTGTCTGGCTGATATCCAAATTGAGGATGGGTCAGAGATGTCAATGCCTTACTTAGGGTTGCCACATGAATAAGGGACAGGTACCTAAAATAGGGAATGTTTCACAAAAATAAAAAACACTTCATAAAAACTTGAAAATCATCAATTGATTTTCAAGTTTTTAATAAAGTGTTCCTTATTTTTGTGAAAAATTCCCTATTTTTAGGTACCTGTCCCTTATCTTTTTATCAAAAAGTGGCAACCCTAGCCTTACTCGTTTCATTGCTGGCTGCTACTTCCCAGAGGATGTCAGGTGGTACAGTGCCAGTTAAACAGTGTAAATTCTCCAGTGGTGTGGGGCGTAGAGATCCTGTGATAATGCAGAATGACTCATTAAGTGCCGCATTCACTGTTTTAGCATGGTGAGATGTTTTCCACACTGGGCATGCATATTCAACAGCAGAGTCACAAAACACAAGGGCGGGTGTCTTCACTGTATCTGGTTGTGATCTCCACATTGTGCCAGTCAGCTTTCATACAATATTAGTTCTAGCACCCACTTTTTTGCTTGATATTCAAGCAGTGCTTCTTATAAGTCTGAGCACGGTCCCAACTGCAATGCTCCAGTGGAATTCCTTCCCAGGTAATCCTCAGAACTTGAGATGCTTGTCTGTTCTTAAGGTGAAAAGCACACATCTGCGTTTTAGATGGATTAGGAATCAGCTGTTTTTCTCTGTAATAGGCAGTAAGAGCACCTAAAGCTTCAGAAAGCTTCTGTCCAGCCATTTCAAAGCTCCCTGCTTGAGAGGTGATGGCGTGATCATCAGATTCAGATGGAAGCAGTGCAGTAGTAGCCTTTTGCAGTGAGAGGGGAAACAGAAACCCAAAGAAGAAAATTAATGCAACACAGAATGTATTTAAATTAGCATCCAAATTGTTACATGATTCTGGCCCTAACTAGTGCTCTCTAAAGAAATATCATACATTGGAAACCTGGAAAAAATGCTGAAAGCTAGATATGTGTACTTTCCTTGATATGTATTCTTTTTAAAATTATTTCCATAGCTTTGCTATCTTTTTGCTGACCTCTACAAACAAACCAACTCCAAAGAGACTCGTCGTGTCTTTGCTGAGTTCAATCAGTTTTTCTTGGATAAATCTGCAGTAAGTTTCAAAGCATGCAAGCGATTTGTCTTTCTGTGTGTACAGTGTATATACTGGTATATATGTAACTAATTAGAACTAGTGTTTCACTTTCTGAGTTTGATGATATCAGGAGGCACATCTCTGCAGTTAGACTGAAATATATGAAACTGTCTGTAGACCTGTGAATTCATTTGGGCAGAGAATATGTAATTCCTCATATTTCCAAGGTACATTAATTTTTTGAAGTGGAGTTGCTTGACAGGTTAAAGAACACTGTCAAAAACTGGAAGTCATCAAAATGCAAAACCCTGTGTTATATTTTTGTTTTTGTTTTATTTTAATTTGGTTTGATTTTAGTTCCGCTTCATTTTCATAAATATTGAAAGATCAAACTATGCATGGAAAGAGTTGTATACCTGGCATTATATGTTTGCATACATTTACTGTGCATACATTTACATAAACGCGAATATTATTTCTCCTCCGTGGTGTCTGGTGAAATAAGCACATGTGATAGTTGATACACCTGGAAACCTCTGAAAAGTTGAAAAGGCTTGTGGCTGCAGCCCTGCCCCTCTTCCCCATGAGGCATAAATGCTGTAGGAGGGGCTGTAGGTCCAGTTCCTTTTTTCCAGCCACCCTTGCAGCAGCTCTTAGGAACTTCTCTGAATTTTACAAATTTCCCTTACGACTGTTTTTTGGATTACTCTTCTCTCCAACCCTGACTTCGGACTGGTATTGTTGCTTCCATCCCCTCAGCAGAGCATGGCCAAGTCTTACCATCGTGAAGCTCTTGTGCTCACCCGTGCTCACAAGGACATGGCTCAGCACACTGCCAACACGGCAGGAAAGCTGTTTTCCCTTGCCACATCCATTCAAAGACATGTGTGGCTGCGCACCTCAACACTCTCTGAGGAAGGCAGGATAATGGCAGAGGATATGCCTGCTCACGATGATGGATTATTAAATCCTGAGACAGACACTAAGTTAAAGGAGTCTTAAGAAGTGAGGCAGGCTGCCAACAAGTATGGCTTCACGCAGCTCTCTTACTGTCTAGAGGCCAGTAGTCATCATCCTATTCTAGAAGATCTTACCCATCTTCCTCACGCACTTCTACCCAGCAGAGAGCTCCACGCTCCCTGAAGCAGCAGACACAGTCTTTGATGACTTTTAGAGACATCTCCCTCCTTCTCCACAGGTATCCCCTTCCCTTCCTCACAGGGTGTCTTCACTTCAACCTTCTACTCGGCCACTGCCACTTGTGCGCTTTGGCACGTTTTTGGCCGGCTTCTTCGAGGCATGGAAATCTATCACCACCGATAGGTGGGTGCTTGATGTGGTTCGCCATGGCTACTCTACTGAATTTGGAAGTTCTCCATGCCTTAGGATCGTCAGGACAATGATGCCTTCTGATGTCCTTTCGGATGAGGTTCGCACCCTTCTCCAGAAAGGGGCGATTGTGCCGCTTCACCCCTCTCACTATTCTTCTGCTTTCTTCTCCACTCACTTCTTAGTCTCTAAGAAGGATGGAGGCCAAAGGCCTCTTTTGGGTCTGCGTGATCTTAACCAATACATCCGACCACCCAAGTTTCGTATGGTCACTCTCCAGACCATCTTGCCACTTCTTCCTTGTGGGGCATGGTTCGCCATGATAGATTTGAAAGATGCTTACTTCCATGTAGCCATCGCATCACGTCACCACAAGTGTTGTCAATTTTGTCCTTCAAAATTGACAACAAGGTATAATGTGGAATAGAAAACTAAAGTACACCTACGCTTATATGATTTAAAAGAGAATTGGCTAAAAATGATGTATCAGTGGTACATGACCCCAAAGAAGATAGCAAAATTTACTAAAGATTACAATCACAACTGTTGGAAGTGTGAGAAACAAGAAGGATCCTTTTACCATATGTGGTGGTCATGTCATAAAGCAAGAGGATTTTGGAAATAAATTCATGAATTATGCCAAAAAATATTGAAAAAAAATTCCAATGCATGCAGAGTATTTTTATTAGGGATGACAAACATGAACTGGAATACAAATAAAGATAAACCCTTCACATATGCAACTACAGCAGTGAGGTTAGTCTATGCACAAGTATGGAGACAAAAAGACCTACCATCAAGAGAAGAATGGTCATGGATAAATTAACATCATTAGTCTCTTAAGTCACAAGGTAGATATATAAAAGCAACAGACTAGGCTCCTTTCACAGAATGGCTGAAGAAAAATAAAGTAAAATTATTAATCTAAATAGAAGAAAGCTGACAGAAGATGTCATCGCTGAGGATACAACAAAAAACAGCAAAAAGGACTATAAGAAAAATTAAAACCAATATAGAGAAGAATGGAAGTACAAATACCCTTATACCTAATCCTCTCTGTACCTCCCCATATTTTCCACCCTCTTTCTCTTTCCCTGAAAGATATCACCGAAATGAAGGTGTCTCTCACTCTCTCTAATTAATGCAGAAAAATATTTTGTTTATGTTTTCTATACACTTCTCCCTTTTTAATTGCAGAATCTGAAGGTTCCAGTCCCAGATGAAATTTCTGTAGATTTAGGTAAGATTGTCTTGCAAAGATAATGCTTCTTAAGAAATTCCTCTCTTTCAGGAACATAATCTGGGAGGGAGATTATATTTTGTTCACTCCTGTTTTAGTATCACAGAGTTTGTTTGGGGTGGGGACAGAAATTAAGTTGGTGCTTGCTTGTATAATGCGGTGTTTGTATAATGTGGGAGCCCTTGGTGGCGCAGCAGGTTAAACCACTGAGCTGCTGAACTTACTGACAAACGCAACTTTATGGTCAACTTCAAACAGAAGTTATATTATTCTTATATTTTGTTATTATAATATATATATATATATATAAATATAGAGTGATGCTGAAGTACTTAGAAAATGTCTAGAGAGAAAGTATTTTTTTAAAAAAAACATGGATAGGTGAAATCGCAGGTACCAATCCCCTGGACATGGAGGTTTTAATATAATTATGGAACAGTATTCTTTGGCATATAAGCTCTGCTGTAATATAGTAGTTTGAATATTGTTCTCAGGAAACCATGGTTGAAATCCCCACTCAGCCATGGAAGCCCATCAAGTGGTCTTGGGCAAATCCTACTCTCACAGCCTTAAAGAAAAATAATAGTAAAGCTCCACTGGGAAAAAAAACTTTTGCCAAAAATCTCATGATCATGTCATCAATAGTATAGGTTGGATCATCCTATCTGCAGAACCAATTGCCATTGGATATAGTGGCCCATTGTATAATGTTTTAAAGCCTGTTGACATTTTGTGTTGACTATATTGTTTAGAAGGACCCCTGCTGGTGCAGCGGGTTGAACCGCTGAGCTGCTAAACTTGCTGACTGAAAAGTCAGAGATTCAAATCTGGGGAGCAGCGTGAGCTCCCACTATTAGGCCCAGCTTCCGCCAACCTAGCAGTTCGAAAACATGCAAATCTGAGTAGATCAATAGGTACCGCTCCAGTGTGAAGATAATGGTGCTCTATGCAGTCATGCTGGCCACATGACCTAGGAGGCGTCTACGAACAACGCTGGCTCTTCAGCTTAGAAATGGAGATGAGCACCAATCCCCCAGAGTCCGACACAACTAGATGTAATGTCAGGGGAAACCTTTTTTGTATAATGTGTAACTACTTCTATTGAGTAAGGATGTTTCTGTGCTGGAAAACCAGAAACACAGCCAAATGCTTCATTTCCAATGAAAACAGGGATTCTCCTTTTATCTGCAGAGAAAAGACGCCTAGATTTGATTCCCGAAGAACTGCACCGCCACTATATCCACACTATGCAAGAGAAAGTCCTTCTTGAAGTTCACAAGCATCTTGAAGATTTTAGGTACCTTTTTTGTTCGTGTGTGAATCATGTGTCTCTCTGTTGTCATCAAACGATAAAATGCGGTGTAATTTCAGAAGGAGGAAGGGAGGAGGAGAATGAAGGAATGTGGCAGCACCTGCAAGACTAATTGGTTTTATGCTAGCATGCATTTTCGTAGTAGTAGGAATGGGACCATCTGTTTTGATTTTGTATGTGCTTCTGAGGCAATCTGCCACATGAAGCAGATTGTGTTGGAAGCACCCTGACCAGGCCTATGTACTTTGATAGTAGTGTGTGCGTTCAGAGCATAACTTACAGTTACACATCAGTTGGCCCGAGTGCTTCAGTCCTCTCCCATCTCTACAGGAGTTTTCTTCTATCGTTCCAGGCAGAAACGCAGCATGGGGTTGACCTTGGCGGAAGGGGAGTTGACCAGGTTAGATGCTGAGCGCATCCGTGACCGGACTACCCAGGAGAAGGAAAGAGTCTGCGCAGAACAGATCATTACCAAAATTGAGGAAGTGCTGTAAGTTTGTCTTGTGTGTATGTGCTTTCTTAGTATCTCATAATCAGAGCAGATAAATATATGATGGATTAAACCTCGACTACCATCCTGTCATTTAGATTTCGTTAGAAACGTGCTTCTTCAGGCCACAATCAGTCTAAACCTCCTTCTTAGTTTTAGGAAAGAGAATTAGGTTGAATGATGGTTACTTCTTTTGGATAATAGTTTGGCACAAGAACTATCCATAACGTGTTTGTATAGAGCACTGGTTCTCAACCTTCCTAATGCTGCGACCCCTTAATACAGTTCCTCCTGTTGTGGTGACCCCCAATCATAAAATTATTTTAACTGCTACTTCATAATTGTAATTTTGCTACTGTTGCGAATCGTCATGTAAATATCTGACATGCAGGATGTAATTTCATTCACTAATCCAAATTTGGCACAAATGCCCAATATGCCCAAATTTGAATACTGGTGGGGTTAGGAGAGGGGGATTTGCTTGTGTAATTTAGGATTTATAGTTCACCTACAATCAAAGAGCATTCTGAACTCCACCAACAATGGAATTGTGACCAATCTTGGCACCCAGAACTCCCGTGACAAGCAGAAAATACTGGAAGGATTTGGTGGGCATTGACCTTGAGTTTTGGAGTTGTAGTTCACCTACATCCAGAGAACACTGTGGACTCAAACAGTGATGGATCTGGACCAAATTTGGCACAAATACTCAAAATGCACAAATTTGAACAATGGTGGGATTTGGGGAAAATAGACCTTGACAATTGGGAGTTGTAGTTGCTGAGATTAATAGTTCACCTACAATCAAAGAGCACTCTGAACCCCACCAACGATAGAATTGGGCCAAACTTCCCACACAGAACCTCCATGACCAACAGAAAATACTGTGTTTTCTGATGGTCTCTGGACCATCAGAAAACACAGTATATAAGTAAACACAGTATGTCTCTCTCAGCATTACTTCGCGAACGAAGATTCTTTAGGAAGGACTCATCCCACGCTTTTTGCAAGCACAAAGAAGTTGGATGTGTCCTTCGAGCCTGTGCAATGGATGTTTCTGGTGGAGCGCAGCGTGCACGGAACTGGCCTCACCTTTTAAACCAAAGGTTCATCTGCCGGAGCCTAGCAAGCTTGGACGGTGGCAGCGAGGTCCTCAGGTCGTAGGTTTGATATAGAGTTTCCTTCTCTTAGATGGTTGACCTAAGGGTTATATCTTTACTATTTTTTCTATTAGGATGGTTGCCAAAAGGCTAGAGAGCCCATCCTGCCCATTGACGCTCTTTGTCAGACCCTTTGGTTGTGACCTGTCTGGCATGGGAGGCCCTACACAGTATATAAGTACAGTATATAGGTAAACACAATATATAAATAAATATTTTACTATAGTATTGTTATTACATTTATGTTATTATTACATTTATTATTTTACTCTATTTTATTACTATATTTATTTTACTGTATTATTACTATCATTATTATTATTACATTTATTCTACTACTCTATTATTACTGTTATTACATTTCCATTATTTTACTCTATTATTATTACTATTACATTTATATTATTTTACTCTATTATTATTATTATTATTATTGGAAGAATTCGTAAGCACATTTACTTTGAAAAAAGTTAGAATAGTATTTTAGTATTAATGTAATTTTATTGTTTTATGTATTCAAAAACATTTAACCTTATTTTTAATGAAATTTTATTTTGAAATTTCCCAGTAGCTTCTGCATTTCCCACCCTCGGCTTATACTCGAGTCAATACTTTTTCCCATTTTTTGTGGTAAAAATAGGTGTCTCGGCTTATATTTGGGTTGGCTTATACTCAAATATATACAGTGTTATTATTCATAGCTAAAAATGCAATACTCCCTGACTTGATCTTAAAAGCCTCCTATCTGCTAGCTAGGAATGGGACTGTTATGTTCAGGCGCATGTCACTGATTATAAAGTCTCGGCCAATATATGAACTCCTTTAAGGCATCTTGATGACCACTGTTAGAGATGAAGCTTGCGCGGGCTAGGTTCACCTGGACCTGATACGTTTTAGCTCTCCTTGTAATCACCAGCACCCAGTAAACCTTTGAGGATGCCTCTTTATAGTGTTTCAGATAGGCAGTTCATCATTTGTCAGAACAGGCTAGGAAGAACAAGGACTATACATTGATACTACTGGTTTTGATTGATTTCTTCCATTTTCATTTATAGGATGACCTCTCAGCCCATCGAAGAAGAAAAGAGGTAATGCAACGAGTGCTCCCTGCTGGCTGTTTTGGAAATTTCATAGCTCCTACATATTTATTGTGTTTTATGTGGACTGTGAGCTGCTCCGAGTGCTCGGGGAGTGGCGGCATACAAAACCAAATAATAAATAAACAAATAATATCAATCTCTCTTATACCATACTGACCTGACTTACTTTGACTTATGGGGGCCTTTGTGAGGTTTGCTGCTCTGTTTTTTTTCTTTTGAAGAGAGATGCCAGGTATTGTTTTTAGGATTTCCAGTATTAAAGTCTTATGCAGTGTTCACTGGAAATATGTTTTGATTTTGATTTTTTTTTCTTGTTCAGTGAAGTACAGCTTAAACAGGTTTTGATTTGCATTATACTGAGTTTGTTGAATTTGAATTTCCATTTACTTTCGCAGATTTTATAACAATTATATTATAACATATTTTCTATGAAAATTATCAGAAATGCTAGAAATAAAGAGGTGTTCTTCCTTTTACTGAGATTGTTTGAGCCAGTTTCCTGTGTCCATGAACAGTGTAAGCACTGGGTTGTTGGGAGTTTTCCAGGCTTTATGGCCATGTTCCGGAAGCATTTTCTCCTGACGTTTTGCCTGCATCTATGGCAAGCATCCTCAGAGGTTGTAAGGTCTGTTGGAAACTGAACATCAGGAAAGAATGGTTCTGGAACATGGCCATATAGCCCGAAAAACTTACAGCAACCCAATGATTCCGGCCATGAAAGCCTTCGACAGTGTAAACACTTTTGCCCAGTGTCAGGGCCGTACCTATGTAAGACTAGACATAATTATTAGCTGCAATCTAATTGATGTACCGTGTTGCTATTTTTGACGTTATTTAAGTAGACCTTGTCCTCCTCTTTGACCTTGTCTGCAGTTCAAGTGTACAGTATGTCATTCTTACCTACATGAAGCACCTTGGCGTGAGAGTCAAAGAGCCCCGGAGTCTGGATCAGAAGCGGGGACGTATTGGATTCCTGCCAAAGATCAAGGTAAAGGTAATCTTTAATTTGAATTCTCCTAAGGTTGACAGGTGGGCTCACTGTAACACAAGCCAAAAGTTATTCCTACTGGCATTGTGTTCTTAACTGTGTGAAATGTCTCTCTAATTTTCCACACATATTATAGAAGTTGCTATTTTTCATGTAAGACAGATTTGCACAACCTGTGGCTGTCCAGGTGTTTTGGACTTCAATTTCCAGAATTCCTGGCCATTGGAACGGCTGGCTGGAGCCTCTGGGAGCTGGAGCCCAAACAGCTGGAAGACTGACTGTTGTGCAGAGTGGGAGTGCAAAGACTAACACTGAAGTCTATATGGACTGTTCTCTTCTGGAACATGAGTTCTGCATGGCTGATTGGAATGAGTGTAATACCTGCTATGGTGTATAATCAACTTGGGTCCAGGTTATTTGAAGGACTGCATCACTCTCTAGGAACCTGTTAGAAATCTGTCATCCTCTAAGAAGGGCCTTCTTTCTGTCCTATGTCCCTCTCATGCACATTTGGTGGGAACAAGGGAGGAGAGGGAATGTGGTGCAACTGGCTAAGTTTCAGCTGCATAAGATCTCTCTGACCAGTAGGTCATGAGTTTGAGGCCTGCCCGGGTCGAGGTGGGTGCTCGACTTTAAGTGTAGCCTGCTGTCAACCTTTGCAGCCCGAAAAAGTTGCATCTGTCAAGTAGGAGATAAAGGTACCACATTAAGTGGGGAGGCAAATTTTGACTGAATTATGAGGCCATAAAGAACTCCTGGAAACGCTGAAGGAATGCGGAAGAACAACAAGGGGCGCTGGAAATGCTGAGAGATGAGGAGTACGTCAGCTCCCCCTGGTGGCCAGAGTTTGCCTCCGTTCGTTTATATGTATGCTTGTGAAACAGCAGGAATTGTCTGCTAAGTATGTGTACTGTAATCCGCTCTGAGTCCCCTTCGGGGTGAGAAGAGTGGAATATAAATAAAGTAAATAAATAAATACATTTTCGATGGTTGCTCCTCCCAGACTGTAGAACTCCCTCCCTAGAGAGACCCTGCTGGCTTTTTGCAAGCAAGTTCAGACATTTATTTGCCTTTGAAGGAGTGTTGACGGGCACACTTCTGGGGGAGGTTTTTGAGTTTTAAACGCAATTGTCCTCATACCAGTATTTTAATTATATATGAGCTGTGTTTTAACTTAATCCAGGACTCCGTATTTAATTATTGTAATTCATTTTGATATTTGCCACGTTTTCAAATTTATTGGGTTCTGTTGTGGGATTGTAAGCCTTCTTGAGTCCCCATGGGGAGAAATGCGGGGTAGAAATAAAGTTAAATAAAATTAATATAATATTCCTATAGCCATTCCGGTTGCTAAATTGACAGGGATTCATTGCAGGCTTTAGCACTTCTCTCCTCTGCATTGCACAGGTCAGGAGAACGCAGCAGAATTGCAAATCCACTGAAAGAGAGCCAGCAAATCAGTCCCTTAGAAGTAACACGGTCTTATTTGTACTTTCTTCCTATACTTCCTGTCAGGGCCACATCCTAATGATGGGAGTAGATCAGTTAAGGGCATTGGTGGAGTGTGTTTTGCTTCTGCTCCTGTTCATTTTAATGGGAGAATTTCAAATTGATTGAAACCTCAGACTGAATAATGAGAAAAAGATGTGCAATCTACATTTTCTGCTCCAGGCAATACATGTTGCAGACAGACCATGCCTATCCTTGTGCCAGTCTCCTCCCTTCACTTTTAAAATGTTAGTATACCGCAGTGAGCTACAAGAATGACTTTGGGAGACTATCATCCTACATCTTTTGGTTCTAAACTTGGGCCCTCCAGGTGTTTTGGACTTCAACGCTTAAGCGGCTGAAGGGCAAAGGAAGAGGCCTGAGGCTGTGAGGAATTGTGGGAGTTGAAGTCCAAACCACCTGGAGGGCCCAAGTTTGCCCAGGTCTGTTCTAAACAGTTTCTTTATGAATTAATACCTGTGGAAGGACTGCCTTAACAATGACTTTCCATCAATAGCAAAGCATAAAGAAAGAGAAGGAAGGGGACGAAAAGAAGAGGAGAGTCTTCCCCAATATCCTGGGACCCCCAAGAAGGCCGAGTCGCCACGACAGTTATGCAAGTATGTCAGACAGAAATATATACCTCTGGTCTAGTATTCGTGTGAAGCATAATGTTGCTAGTCTGTGGTGGATTCTTTTAGAATTAGTACTTAAAATAGACTCTTACTATGCGTTTTGTTTGAAATGTGTGACAAGGAGAGGCAGGTAACAAATAATTTTGGGCTAAGAAACAATGTTTTCATTGAGAATAGCATCTCTCTCTAACTGATTATGTCTTGTCTATCCAGTAGGCAGAGCCATGGAAATACAGAAGCAGCGTCATCCGAAGCACTTATCCTCCTCTTCCTCTGTCAGTCCGGAGCCAGCAGACTCTGCCAGGATGCGTCAAAGCGGCTCCATTGAGAGCACAGATGCAGCCCACCCTCCTGTCAACCTGGTGTCCCCTCTGGCAGCCGGTTCCTCTCCTTCTCAGGAAGGGAACAAAGACAGCGAAGCAGGTGAAGTGTAGAATAGTTATAATTAAAAATGGTGTTGAATGTGCCCCTCGAAAGTACTTCAGTAGTTCTCTTGGTACTGCTCTTCCTCAAAATAAAGTGGCACAGAAAAATGAGGTTGGGTTGATGTGAAAGAAAATGGCTGCGATTGTTCAAAGTTGGAAAAACATTGCTATAATTCTCATGCCCTGTTTTATAAATATATGTATGTATATGCATATTTTTAGGTTTGAAACAAGTTGGAGAGACTCCTCCTTCAGGCGACTCCGTGGACGGTACGCCTCGCACAACCAACACCATCTTTGATTTCCCATCTCCTCCATTGGACCATTTGCTGGAAGAGGAAGGTGACTTTGACAGGCAAGTCTTCGCCTCAAAGAAGCCGCCACCAGCCTTTTGGTGAGAGGGAGAAATAAGTAGCTCACCTGCTTTTCCAGAGGGATTCTTAGCTCTTCTCCAAGTGTTTATTTGGGCCCATATCCATGTTTTTAATTTCCTTCTAAAAGAG